>OZ014486.1:25378969-25843385 GCA_963965965.1 Trididemnum nubilum
GTTTTCGAGATAATCAAACTTGAAATTTGACCACTCGGTGGCATTTTTCGGTCACGCGTCAGTGTTTTTTTTGTTTTGACTTTCCCTTACCCTAGAGAGATGATCAAAGTATCTGGCATTTTCGGGGGTGCTGATTTCAAAAATCAAATCAAATTGGAGGTAAAATCATGTTTTCAAGGTGAAACAGACTGCTTTGGGTGTTTTGCTTCCGAAGCAAATCGCCCAGCTCTCCGCAACTTTAGAAAAAAAAATTTTTTTGCGATTTGTTCTTCGATCAATGCACTTTGAGAAACAACTAAGTAGAACATTTGCATATTTGCAAAAAAGAGGTTATGTAGCATCACAGTGTGTAGACAAACACAAAATAGGTAACAGATAAAAAATTGAAGACAAGTTCTGTTTTGAAAAACCACAAACCTAAAATTATTGAATGACTATCGTAACATGATGCTATTGAGGGCGAGCTGAGTAATTTTTGCACGTGGTTAAAAGCGCAGTAGCAGTAAATAGCCAAATTAGCAACCCCTTAGAAGTATGTTTTAACTAGATTAGTGAGCTGACACTCTTGGTAACATTATACTTTTGGATGTAAATGCTTTGAAATCATTTGCAGCAATAAACTGATTTTTTAGGTTTGGTTAATAGCTTTTCAATAGTGTTTGACATTTGTATGATCAATTTAATTTGAACAAAATGGCTGAAACACGTCCTTGTACTATTGGATTACTGACTAAAAAAGAAACCGACTGTCACAAATCAACCAGAATTTTGTCCAAAGGTTTAGTCAAGTTTTTGGATATGGGTACTGATGACCAACTGACTTATTGGTGGCGTGTCGGATTACTTGAGGATATTCCTGAAGATGCCGAAATTTGTTTCCATCATCAGAAAACTTTTGACGATTACTTCCTAACAGTTAAGAGAAAATGTTTAGATGTATTTGGAATTCATAAAAAATCAAAACCACAGGGAATTCACCTAATTTCGTTAAAAATGGCCTTTTTTTTGAAAAGCATGCACATGAAACATGTTCCCGGATTAAAACTTTGTCAAAAATGCTATGGAATGGTGCACGTTAAAATGGAAGAACAACAAGATGTTCTCGACCAGCATTTGCTTGATCAAGCTTCAACTAGTAGACAATTTGCAGTTGATGTTCCAACACATACTGAAGAAGACTGCAGGCTATCAACATCTTCTGACGCAACATCTGCAGAGTTGCAGCAGTTCTATAGTCTTGCTTCAAAAATCCGAATCCATGAAGCGTTCAAATGATATCTTAGCTACAGCTGGTATTTCTCCACTTAATTTGCACTCACTTCCAACAAAGCAGGGAATGTCTTATGGTAAAAACAAAATTGTCAAAACGGTCCGAAACCTAAGCAGTGAATTTTCTACATCACTTGGTGTTTCAGCAATTGAAGTTGTTCCATTAGACAATCCTGATAGCAATTCAAGCCAAGAAATCACCAAAAAAAAAGCAGATGATTTGGATATTTTGATGAATGAGCTGAAGGAAAAATTTGAAAATGCAAATCGTGAAGAACGAATAAAAATTTTAAGTTTGAAGCCAAGCTCTTGGAACATTCAAGATACTGCCAACTACTTTGGAGGTACAAGATATCATGTTGCACTAGCACTAAAATTAAAGGAGGAAAAAGGAATTTTGCCGGAGCCAAAATCAGTTGGAGCTAAATATCGTCTTTCAGAAGAATTAAAGAAACATCTTACAAATTTCTATTTGGGAGATGAGAATTCATTTGATCAAATCCGAATCATGCCTGGACAAAAAGATTTTGTCAGTGTTTCACGAAATGTGCATGAACAAAAGAGGCTTTTATTGTGCAATATCAGTGAGCTATACAGATTGTATCAAGAAAGTTATCCTAGAAACAAAATTGGAAAATCTGCATTTTTTAGTCTTTGACCAAAACAATGTATAACAGTTTCTGTATCTGGAACACATAATGTATGTGTTTGCGTAATCCATCAAAATGTTAAGCTACTAGTTGAAGGGCTTAATAAAGCAGTAAAAACCGAGCTTTCGTCATATCATGACTTCATAAAAATGGTGGTATGTGATAAAACAAGTAGAGAATGCATGTTGCAAGGATGCCCTTCCTGCCCAGATGTCAAGGTTTTGGAAGATTATTTGAAGAACATGTTTCTTTCAAATGAGGTAGAAGAATTATTTTACCAACAGTGGGCTTCAACAGATAACTGTTTGATGCAAACCATAAATTCTACAACCAGTGAATTCATCAACTTTTCGTGAAGTAAATTTTAAAATTAAAACGACATGCTTTTATTGCTAAAACTCAAAGTTATTTTCTCAAAGAACTCAAAAATGATCTTTCCACTAATCACGCATTGGTCCAGTTAGACTTTGCTGAAAATTATAGTTTTGTAGTTCAAGATGAAGCACAAAGTTTTCACTGGAATAGCATGCAATGTTCCATTCATCCCGCAGTGATATACTACATTTATGATGGGCAGCCGACCAGTAAAAGTATGTGTATTGTTTCGGAAGATCTGGAGCATGACGTTTCTTTTGTCTTTGAAGTACAAAAAGCAGTGGTGAAGTGGATCAAACAAAATGTCAGCAGCGTAAATAAAACACCTATTTTTCGGATGGCTGTGCTCAGTAGTACAAAAATTACAAAAATTTTATGAATCTTTGCTGCCACTTTGAAGATTTTGCAATAAATGCTACTTGGGTTTTTTTGCCACCAGTCATGGAAAGTCGCCGTGTGATGGAGTTGGTGGGACTGTGAAGCGCATAGTAAAATGAGCAAGTCTCCAAAGATCTTCAAGTGATGCTATTTTAAGTGTAACTGCTCTTTATGGGTATTGTTGTAAGAACATTTCTGGTATCGAGTTTTGCCACATTTCAACATCAGCTTTGGAGTACACACGAGAAAATTTGAAGAAATGTTTTGAGGGTGGAAGCACTATACCAGGAACAAGATCATATCACATTTTTGAACCACTACAAGCTGGCATTATTGGCTACAAATATGTAGCATCAGATGCAAACTATGCAGGCCAAACCAACTTTTTCAACTATCCCAGTTTTGTGCTTGTTAAGCCTATGGATTTTGTAGCCTGTGCCTACAACGGTTGTTGGTGGATTGGAATAGTGCTTAGCACAAATAATGATTTGGAAGACGTCCAAGTAAAGTTTATGAAACCAGCTGGTCCTTCATTGTGCTTTTCATGGCCAATTTATGATATTTGTGATATCCCTTTCACAGATATTATCTGTAAAGTTCAGTGTCCTTCTACTCATGGGAGTGGGTGCTCCTACCAACTACCAAATGACCGTCTGCGTAAAGTTACAGAAAAATTCAGGAAAGGGTAGTTTTCAATATTTACTAAATTGCAGTGGCAAAGAGCTCAATATTAGTAGCGAAATTTTGGTCAAAAGTGCATGAATACATTATGTAGTCTGTTTTATCGTGATGATTTCACTTGCCTTAAGATAAAGCACCGACAAAAAAACTTTTTAGGCGAGTTAGCTCGCTGTAAATTTGATCGATTTTTTCAGAGATTTAGCAGTGTTGTATAATGCATTATTAGCCCCACTTAACTATATCTTGCTATTATATTATCAAAAAATGTCCACGGCTATGAACAGCATTTAATCTTACGTCTTGGTTTTGAATGACTATGACATTTTAAGTAACTGTGTGTAACTGTTTCCTAACTTTTGCTTATTATTGTTTTCATTTCAAAAGTGAAATTGGTCGGCTTTGTAACAAAATATTCAGTTATTTGGTATGTTTTCTATGATACACAACTTCCCATACAATAACTAGTGTTTTACCTGTTTATTTGCAGTCCCTTCTGTACTGCTTATGCTACTTTGCATACCACAATTTTTGAAAAGGGCAAATATTCTTAGATGTCACATTGTTTGTACGATGATAACTTTACATGATACTTGTAAATGCATTCTGACTTGTATAACCATAGATACATGTTAGTTCCAAAATACTATGTGCTTGAGTATGTTTTGAGATTTTGTTTTGTGGTTTATGCTGTATGTTTAATGCTTCAGAAACGCAGAAGTGCATTTTCTTAAAAATTTTATTCTAATCCATTTTTATTACATTGCATTGAATTTAAGTGACTATTGATTTTGTAATTGTGCTGAATTCACCTTGGCACTACTACTAAGTTTATTTGCAGTATAGTTCTGAATGTTGATTTGAATTGGGAAAAAAAAAATCAAATGATTTATAAAGATTTTCTTGTGAGTTGGTCAAAATATGCTCAAGTTGCAGCATCATTTTCATTGGCTACACCGCTATGTGGACTGAGTGGCTTTCTAAAAAATAATCCTTATTTTAATTAGGGCCCCCACAGTTAGCATTATTTATAGTGAATGTTTGAAATATGCAAATGTTCTACTTAGTTGTTTCTCAAAGTGCATTGATCGAAGAACAAATCGCAAAAAAAATTTTTTTTCTAAAGTTGCGGAGAGCTGGGCGATTTGCTTCGGAAGCAAAACACCCAAAGCAGTCTGTTTCACCTTGAAAACATGATTTTACCTCCAATTTGATTTGATTTTTGAAATCAGCACCCCCGAAAATGCCAGATACTTTGATCATCTCTCTAGGGTAAGGGAAAGTCAAAACAAAAAAAACACTGACGCGTGACCGAAAAATGCCACCGAGTGGTCAAATTTCAAGTTTGATTATCTCGAAAACCACTTGGCCTAGAACGCTCAAATTTTTTGCAAAGAAATTACTTTGATGAGATCTATCACCATATAAAATTTCAAGAAAATCTAAAGACATGGGTTTTTGGAATGTAAATTAAGCATGGAATGACCCTTATATGAAATACATTTATCCTGAGTGGTGCCATGAAGAACCGCCTCAACCTTTAACAGAGGAAATCTTGATAGATAAAACTTGCCTATAAACATTATTTTTTCTGTGACGCCACACAGTACAATCAGTTTATGTGCCCCATTTGATAAAATTATTGCAAAGTAAAAACTGCCAAGTCTGTTTAGATTTTTAGATTGATTTTTTAGTGCATTTGTAACCGATTTCTTGTCATCTCTATGAAGGAGACTGTCAATGCTTGTATTTTTTATGTATTTATTTAACGTTTAAATTATCTAATTATTAATAGGGTTTTCTATGACATTGTAACTTCTATGACATTGTTTTCTATGACATTGTAACTTAACATGGTATGTCTTCAACAGTCACATTGAAATTAAGTCATGGGTCCAGATAATTCATATCACAGTAATCTTTATGATCAGTTAACTTGCTTTGGGAAGCAAAAAACCTGAGCTGTCACAATACTGCATTACAATATTTGTCAAAAATTAGAACATGCCTCTTTGTTTTCCATTGTTTCAATTTATAAATTTGTTCTGCCGATTATACCTGTGATAAGTTGCTCAAATACAAATTTTCAACAGCATAAGCAATTTTATTGCAGAAAAGTAAACTGTGGAAACTCTAGCTGTAGATGGGGCCAATAGAATGAAAGCAAATGCAATACACATAGAAAATCTCAATATATAACATAACATCGTTTAAAAAGCTGCCATATGGCAAAAATTGTTCAACATAAACACTTTTTCATTCATTCATTTATTGTTTTGCCTGATCGATAAAACAATAAAGATATCTCGCAACAAGCTTAACAATCTGGCCAGGAAGCACTGAAAAAGCCCAGAAGTTTTTTAATTGAGGTGCTCCCAGACTAAATTTGTTCAAACACAGCGAAGACAAAACAGAAAGCATAGCAATACAGAGGGAAAAAAAAGTAAGAAAAACAACAACAACAGCAACAACAAAAAAACAAAAACGAAGAAACAAGCAGCGGACAGAAAGCGAGTGACAGCCATTATTTAAGTACAGTCACGATGAAGAGATAATGAATAACATGATGTACTAAACTACAAACAGTATTGTGTGAAGCAAATTAAAAGGAACATAAAATAATCAAGTTGAACCACTATAACTATTAATGTAGGCAGCACAGCGCAATTATCTATCAATGAGGTAATGTTGATAATGCTTGTCTGGCAGTAAAATGTAATTATAATAGGTATTTTATAATTTGCTGTATGTGCTATTGTATTTTATAACTTGCTGTACGTTGTAATTTATAATTTGCTGTATGTGCTATTATTTCTAAAATGGTGATGTCTTTCTAAACAAAAACTAGAACGTGACATCGCAAACGATATCCGGGGACTTTGTGGCATTATCAAACTTTATTATGGTAATAGTGATCTGGTTGCTTTGAATGAATTTGTAAAAAATGTAGTCGTTTCTAGTCAGATCAATAATTGTTAACCTATTAAATTAGTTCTGCTTATTTCACTTGAAGAAAAAGTTACTGCTAGGTTTTTGTCTAATCCCTGATATAGACTCCAAACTCTAACTTTCCTCACGTTAAACGCAACCTCAATGCTACTTTGCCACCAACCCCCACCACGAAAAATCTCTGCTTGCGCGCTACCTCCAAGCGCAAATAAATCTTTATTGCAGCAAAAACAGGAACAAATCATAACATGGTGAAGTATCAACAAACACATTCAAAACCAGGACAACCCAAGTTTAAAACACTTACAATTAAAAATAAAACAAAATTCTTTATTAAACGTGACGAAGAGGACAAGCGTTGTTATTACGCCGACCATAACAGAATGATTTCACTTCAACCGCACCATGGTTAACATTGTTACGTCCTAGAATAATACGCCAAATAATTTCAACTTCTTTTTACTCTAAGATATCTCAACTATTATTACTATTCTTTGGGGCAATAACTTTAACAAAAACGAGTTGGTTTTGCAACATAGCTGTTAGAAATACTGGATATTTTTTCGGGCCCAGGTGTTGGTTTAGTGAAAACATTGGTACTTCTCAACTAAAGATGCATGCAATTTCAGATTTTTTATGTACAATTTGACGTTTCATTTTTTTAACAGTACTGCACTGCTATAAACGAATTTCATACCAGTACCATAGGTGAACCAGCACTGTAATCTTGTTCTTTTATAGTATGCACATAGAAAAAATGTACTGTAGGTTACAAAGTTTACAATAAATGACAATAACGTTGACCTTGCTGCCTCTTTGAAGTGACATACCGGTACCAAAGGTTGTACCACAGATAGCTACACTTTCAACAATTAGCACAAGCAGATAGCAATGTTTTCCCAATTTTATGTACACAAAATTTACATGGCTGATTTTCATGCTGCGGCATGAATTTGTGTGTTCTAATCTCGTAGCATTTTTTCAACATATTTTGAAGGGCTATAACTTAGTCCAACATGCAATTGCAACTGCCTTTTAAAATCATTTCCGAAAAAAAATGCAGCTAAAAATTGTGTAATGCTCAATGCTAAACATGTAAAAATGCAGAAGATAGAAAGTTCACAGAACAATAAACACTCTATATTCTTTCCCTTCCAAGATGTCTGTAGTATGATATGCCTACGGCCAGTAAGGAGTCATGTAACACTGAGGGAGAAATTTTTTTAAAAACTACTTCGTACCAGCACCAGATTTATCTTGGTAAAAAGTAATGAAAAAATAGTCAATAAATGATGAAGCTCCTAAACTCTTAATAAGATCCTTTTACTTATTTTTTATGATATTGAAGTTTCATACAAATTCAAAGATGCAATGGCTTCGTTGCTACACCACGACTCCACAGCCCTTGCTGCGGGAGCTTTCACAAAATTTTTACACCAATGAAGCCCGAAAGAATATTCAGTATATATAACAGCTATGTAGGGAAACCAACTCGTTTTTTGTTTAAGTCATTGCCCTAAACAAGAGTAATATTAGTTGAGATATCTTGGAGCTAAAAGAAGTGTAGGAATTATAAATTTAAAAATGCCTAAGTTTTCCTGCAACGATAAAATCAAACACCAAAAAATAAATTGGAGACTCTATACTTCAAGAATAGCTGAGAAACAGTTATGTGATAACCACATGGAGAGCTCATAGGACAGACTTCGACTTAACATATCAACTGACGAAATGGCAAAAAAAAAAAGATAATAAAATAATCACTTTGCTGGTCCATCTGCATGAAAACGCTTAAATAGAGTCAATTCTGGGGGTTCCCCATCATTTTGGCCTGATTTATCCCAGCCTTTATTTATCCCCTCTAAATCAAAACACCAACCCAGTTCCAGTCATCTACAACGCATAAATGCTGGTTTTCAGTCGAAATAGCGATTGAAAACAAGTAAACTTCATTGCGTCAGTGTTTTTTGATGTTTGTGACATCATATCCAGCAACTTGTGGAAATCCCTTTTTTCTACTGTATATAGCTTATTTTCTGTTGAAGATACACCATTTTTATCTATTGAACACTGATAGCAAATCATGTATTCTGCGTCGTTTGATGTAAATATCAACGTTCCACGATGTATACTTTTCGAGAAAACGCAGAAGTCAAAAAATGACGTAAAAAAGGAGTCCTGAACCCTCAATATGACGTCATAATCAAAAATCATATCAAATTCGTAATCAGCTGCAAAAACTCCACCAGAAATTTGCTGAGCTGCGATGAAATTTAAAAGTGGTACAATTTTGAAACTTCCTAATATATATATATATAATTCTTTTATGAAACCTGTTAGCACGCTTCAACAAGCGATCAAATTTTATTGCTTACTTTTGGCTATTTTTAAAACTTTGTACTAATCTGTGAGTTATATTTTAACTCTTAAAACACCCTCTCTTAAGCGACATAAGTGTTTACAATAACACAAAAATGCACTGCAACAAGAAATCAAATATCAGCAACCCCCCCAACCAAAAAAAAAAACAGAAATAACAAACAGAAAATCCAAAACTTTCCAAAAAACAAATTTAACCCTGAAAAATAATGTAATCTTTGTTTATGAATCCTTTTGCAATCTGTCACCATGCAATCTGCACTGAGGAACACCAACCGCACAGAACTTGCCATTGATGACACTGCAATGTAAATAATACTTTTTACAATGCAACCAAAATACATTTCATCATCCTAAGATCCACTAGAAACAATGTTTAGCATACGAGACCAAAAATTACCTTTAAAACATGACATGACTGGAAGTTCAAATAATGTGTTGGAAAATTGCTTTTTTTTTTCAACTCAAAACATTTAAAAAAATCAAACGATGAAGCCTCAGAGCAGCCCCCAAACCAACCAAGCCATGGTGGGCTAAGCAAAACACTGCACCCGCTTAACCATATCAGACAAAAAAAAAAAAAACTGACAAGATTTCCAAGTCCGTTGAATTATCCAAATCATTTTTCAATAATAATTTAATTGCAATGTTTTGACATTTACAGATCAGACTTTTAATGTTTTAGACGTTTAATTTGTTTCAGTTACTAATTTTACAAAGGCATTTAAGAGTTTACCAGTGTAAAAAAAATGAACAAAATCTATGATAACATCACTTACTGTAACTAAACTGCATTTCATAGGCGTAGTCAGAGGGGAGGGCCGAGGGGGCCTGGAACCCTCCCAATTGCAATGCCAATCATGATAAATCTGTGACGAAAGAGACTAATCTTCCTTCAGTTGCGTTAGTTGTTTTGATTCCAACCTGACTTCAGTCCGAGAAGACCTTTTTTTGGTCTTCACCTGATTTTCGGGACAAAATCGGCCCTTTGGTATGTGAAGATCTTTTTTTGTTGTTTTATTGTTTTGGTCTTGGCTTAAAGGTTGTAACTTGGGCTCTCCCCAATCCTAAATTGGTCTCCAACTAAATTTCGGTCCCCCACAATCAAAAATCCTAAATCGGTCTGTGAAGACTTTCTTTTTTGTCTTCACCTATGTGATTTGTGGTTTGCCCCCCCACCTCCCCCCAATCAAAAATCTGGCTTTGCCTATGCTACATTTTGATAGGAAAAGATTTAACGCAAGCAACAATTTTATTTGGCTATATTCTCAGATGCAACATGTATAAACAAATAAACACTATGAATATTACAAAACCAAAACTTTCTTTATATACCTGCTTGATGACGAAGCATTTAAGAAGTTGTCGAGTCTCATCTCCACATCAGTCTCATCACCACATCGGTTCTTCGCTGTCTCCTCACCAAGTGACTAAATATCGCTTTGACTCTGCAACTATGTGTGTTGGTTTTAAAGGAATTGCATATTTCGATGCTTTGGTGACCAACGTCGCTTGGAAGTTGCAGTTTTTTTCTTGTGATATGACGTCGCTTGGTAAATAAATAAATATGATGATGATCATTCACCTACGAAAAAACTTCCTTTCCAGGAATTCCTCCGCAGTAACAAGCCGTTGGCAACACTGTTAATGATTAAAGCTTGAAATGAGTTCTTAGAAATAAACCTTACTTCATTTTTAACAAGGACTGCACCCAGCATTCTAGCAACCTTGCACACAAAATTTCACTTAAACTTTTTCAACAATGCAGAAACTTCATAGCACAATTAAAAATAATAAAAGCAATCTAAAATGTCACTACAGGTATGGCCAATGCCAATCTAGCAGTTTGGCAAATGGGAAACATTTAGAAGTCTAAAAGTTTTATTACCTCTAACATTAACTCTTAAGACTAAACCTAACCTTCCATCCAATGCAAATCCTAAATTCAGATTCAACATTGACCCTGAAAACAAAACAAAAACTTGAAAAAACTTGCCATTCCTCATCTTCATTTCATTACACTCAAAATAAAAAACTCCCTTTATTTGGTTGCATAGCCTGCCAATACATTTTCCAAATATGTACAAATCGTCCATGCCCAATAAAAACGCCAGCCCACTTATGAAATTCAGCTTAATGACCACACTTAACCTCCATCCAATTGTGCAAGACCACAACTCACTTTATCCAATTCTTTTCTAGGTCAACTTCAACAACTCTCAACCGATACCTAAGATTTACAAAAAAATTAATTTTTGAAGTTTCAAACAACCACATCTTCCCATCAAAAAACTCTGAAAATATTACATTAGCCAGAGAGAGCAACTTAGCAGCAATGTCAAACATAATAAAGAAATCTGCTTGCACAATCCTTAACCAAACAAACCTTGTCAATTACCTAACACAACACCAAAAGCGAACATCCCAAACAAACAGCCCTCCAGATTCACCCCTAAAACCAAATTTTATTCAAACAATAGCTTACTACCATCAACCAAACTTTAAGATCCAGAAAAGTTAGTAAGTAATGCAATAACTACATTACAAGCTTTTGGAACACCTGCCCAGCAGCTATATCAGTATTCTCTCGTACATTTTGGTGAGTCTGCATTAGGCCGTACCAAACGTTGGTGACTTCCTTCAATTTCTTGGGAACTCTCGCAAAAGTTGTGGTTCAACCACCAATTCAATTTACCACCAAAAGTTTTTGATTAAACTTTTGTTTTACGCCTCCTCAAAATGCGTTTCTATCGCAACAGGACAAAAATAAAAATGGCTATAACTTCGCAACTGCTCATGCTATATGTAAAATTTTTTTTCAAAAGATACAGAATACCCACCCAAGTTTCTATCTTTCCTCAATACATTATATTAGTCTAACTGCTTAATTTTTAAAGTAAAATCAAGAAAACAGGTTTTTTTACAAATTTTATTGAGTTTTCTATGATAGCCTATATCTCATTGCATAGAAGCGTTATGGAATTTGTGTAGATGGTAACTTTATATTAGCTATACTGTCATCAGGGTTGCCACAGAAACTGCAAAATCAAATTCCAGGACTTTTCAGGATTCTTTTAGGTCATTTTCCAGGACTTTTCCAGGAGTGTTTGAGTTTTGTTTTTTTTAAGGATTTAAAATTTGATTTTGACTATTACTCTTTCATGCACCTACTCTTTTGAACTTGTGGTTGACGAAAAATTTTGATGTAACACATTTGCATTCCTAGTACTGACCACTAGCCAGGTGCAAAGCTAGAAATTTGCAATGGGAGGGTTAAGCTTTTTGGTATGGGGACGGAACTCCCAGACGCCAGAAGCCATTGGGGGTCTGGGGGCAAAGCCCCCAGCAGTCGAAGATTTTGCAATTTTTTTTCAATAATAATTTAATTTTAGGCCTAGTTTGGTCAAGATTATTGCTTTTAAAACGTGGCATAGAAATTAGCACAGCAAAAACATGATTAAACTGAATGTATAAATGGGCTACAGTATGTGGGTGATAGCTAGAGCTCAATCGATATGATACCGATATATACCTCATAAACTACCAAATTTGGTCAATATTTTTCACTTAACTTGACTCTAAAAGCTTCACTAATTCTCCTCCCACAAAAGACTATAGCAAACGCAAGTCATGCTAAGCGAATTGAACGCAAGAATACTTGTGCTTGCTCTTAAAAATAAACAGTTTAAGGTAATTGCGCTAAGCTGATATTTTATCGGTGGTAGATAGCTGATACGATATGCCGGCTTGGCCCTGATATTGGCCAAAATATATCAGCTGACGCTACATATATATCGGTCGAGTCTAGTGATGGGTTATGGTAAAACTTCAGTCCTAGCTTTATTTTCAGCCAGTTAACTATAAAATCCTATTATTTGAAACAACAGAGCATATTTGCATGCCAGGGTGCAAACAAAAAACTCTATCTTAGCCCTAACCCCAACCTTAAGCTTAACCCAAACTGTAACCCTAGCTCTAACCCTAACCTTAATCTTAACCCAAACTCAAAATCTAAACTCCAACAAACCACTAACGAATATAATTTAAAAAATAAAAGAGTATGTGGTAAAGTGTATGGTTTAATTTGGTAGTCTTGTATTACGTTAAAACGCCTGCAACGCTTTTTGTTATTTCGTAATCTTAATTGCATTTTCATCTCTGCGTAAAACGTAAACATTTTGCTTAAAAAGTAGTTGCCACTGTGCAGTTTAACTGACAGTAGGTTTGCAGTATAGCTAGAACAGTATTGCCTGTGTATTAAGTTGCAATGTTTATTAACCGTACTATGAGTTTTACAATATGTTTTGCTATTTTGCTTATTGTAGATGTAGTTATGTTATAGCTTGTTAAAGCCTATAGGTTTGTGAATTGTATATTAATAAATGTTATATTGATGATCGGCTTCATTACAATTTAACAAGCTATAATGAGAAAACTTATGAAACCTGAGAGACTAAGTGTGGATCCTAACAGTCAAGATGCTGCTAAGCAATGGAAGCACTGGGCGCGAACCTTTGACAATTATTTGGAGTCACTAGAGCAAGAGAGACGAGACGGGGATCCAGCTATTAACAAGTTGAGAATTCTGACAAACAGCGTTGATTATAAAGTATTCGATTACATCGAAGATTCGGAGTCTTATGATGCGGCTATCGCCACATTAAAAGCTCTGTACGTTAAAACTCCAAATACAGTGTTTGCCAGACACAGACTCGCAACGGCGAAACAACAGTCAGGTCAAACGCTTAGCGAATTTCTTCAAAAGTTACAATCTTTAAGTAAAGACTGCGAATTTCAAGCTGTCACGGCTGAGGTCCATCGCCAAGAGGCCGTCCGTGATGCCTTCATCAACGGCCTACTGTCCAGTGCAATTCGTCAAAGACTCTTGGAAAATCGAGAGTTAAACTTAGACACTGCGTTTACTCAAGCCAACTCTCTCGACTTAGCTCAGCAACATTCTCAAGCGTATGATACGTTGAAAGGTGCTCAAGTGATGGCAGTTCCTACGCACAATAGTGATGAAAACTCATCTTCATCTGATGAAAAAGACCATACCGCTTCCGTTTCGAAATCAAAGAAACCTTGCTATTTTTGCGGAAGTAAGTCACCACATTTACGAAGAAATTGTCCTGCTCGAAATGCTCTTTGTTTTAAATGCCAAAAAAGGGGCCATTTTTCCAAGTGCTGTAAAAGTCAACGCTCTCCTGCAGCAGCGTCCCCTTCATCTTCTCAGCAGATGTGTGCAATCAAGACTGCTCCGTCTTGTCTGTCATATTCGACCATAAAATCATTTGTTCAAGGACACGAACTGTCTACTATAATTGATTCCGGTAGCTCCATGAGCTTTATTAACGATGTTACAGCAAAGACTATAAACTTACCCATTGAATCTTGTCGAGACAAGATATCGTTAGCATCTTCCAGCACACAAGGTCAGATTGTGGGACATTGTGTAGTTGATTTGACAATTCAAGGCAAGAAATATGAACAAATTGCCCTCGGAGTTCTTAAAGATTTGTGCGCAGATCTGCTTTTGGGCGGAGATTTTCAGAAACAACACAAGCACGTGGTCATTCACTACGATGGTTCAAAGCCTGATCTTGTAGTATCGAAAAATCAACATTTAAGTGTAGTAGCGGCATCTGATGTTAAGCCTGCTAATCTGTTCAACAACCTGGCTCCGGAGTGTCGCCCGATTGCAACTAAGTCTCGTCGTTTCAATGTTGAGGACCGGAATTTTATTGTTGATGAAATTGAGCGGCTGCAATCAACAGGAGTAATCCGTCCCAGCAACTCGCCATGGTGTGCACAAGTATTAGTAGTGAAGAACCCCGAGTCCGGTAAGAAGCGACTTTGTGTGGATTACTCTCAAACGATTAACTTGTATACGCAGTTAGATGCATATCCTCTGCCGCGTATTGAGGACCTTGTAAACAAGTTGTCTACATACCAAATATTCTCTACGTACGATCTCAAGAGCGCCTATCATCAAATACCCATTGAGGAATGCAACAAAGCTTATACTGCCTTCGAAGCTTGTGGAAAACTCTTTGAATTTAACAGAATTCCATTTGGCGTAACTAATGGGGTACCACAATTCCAGAGAAAAATGGATGAGCTTGTTACGAACTCTGGACTGAAGGACACTTTTCCATATTTAGACAATGTAACTGTGGCCGGTAGGAATCGGAAAGAGCATGATACGAACGTCAAAGCCTTGTTTGATGCATTTCGAAAGCATGGGGTGATGCTAAATGAATCGAAGACTGTTGAGTCTGTCACCGAGATTAACATTCTTGGCTATTGTGTGGGAAATGGGCAAATCAAACCTGACCCAGACAGGCTCCGCCCACTGTTAGAACTGCCACCACCCAAAGATGCAAAAGCGTTAAAACGAGCTCTTGGTTTGTTTTCGTACTACGCAAAATGGGTGATGAACTTTTCTGACAAGATTCTCCATCTCAAAACTGCAAAGAAATTTCCTTTACATGCAAATGCACTCAAAGAATTTAACGTTTTGAAGAAAGAAATCGCTAAAGCCTCGTTGCAAGCAATTGACGAAAATCGCCCATTTGTTGTGGAATGCGACGCCTCTGAAGCGGCTATTTCTGCTACACTAAACCAAGGTGGCCGACCGGTCGCCTTTATGTCTCGCACACTCCGTGGAGGCGAAAAGCACTACCCAGCGGTTGAGAAAGAGGCGACGGCCATAATAGAGGCTATTCGTAAATGGGAGCACTTACTTGCTCGGCAACATTTTACCTTAATAACGGACCAAAAATCGGTCGCGTTTATGCTGGACAACCGAAAACGCACCAAAATCAAAAACAACAAAATTCAATGTTGGCGATTAGAATTAGCATCCTTTTCTTACACCATAAAATACAGGCCTGGAGTTGAAAATGTAGCTCCTGATGCATTAACTCGTGTTACTTGTGCTGTTACAAATCACTATGATCTAAAAGAGTTGCATGAAAATATGTGCCATCCTGGGGTTAGGCGGTTGTCACACTATGTGCACTCTAAAAATCTTCCGTTTTCCGTGGAAGATGTGAAGAAAGTTTGTTCGTCATGCCCAACGTGTGCGGAACTGAAACCGCAGTTTTATAATTTAAGTCAGGGCACTTTGATTAAGGCCACTCAGCCTTTTGAACGGATTTCGATTGATTTTAAAGGACCGTTGCCTTCCACTACCCGAAACGTGTATTTACTAGTTATTGTTGATGAGTTTTCGAGATTTCCTTTTTGTTATCCGTGTTCTAATATGCATGCTCAAACTGTAATCAAATGCTTAAATGATTTGTTTACTATGTGTGGAGTTCCAAGTTGTGTTCATTCTGATAATGCTAGCTATTTCAGATCTTATGAATTAAAGCAGTTCTTAACCGGTCTGGGTATTGCCACCAGCTATAGTTCTATTTATCATCCCACTGGTAATTCGCAGGTTGAACGATATATTGGTGTAATATGGCGGACGATTAGATTGGCACTAAAATCTCGTGGTTTGGACATTGCTAAATGGGAACTTGTGTTGCCTGAAGTATTGCATTCTCAACGATCATTGCTTTGCACCAGTACTAATGCTACACCGCATGAGTTGTTTTTCAATTTCTACCGAAAATCGTGCTGTGGTTTTACACTACCGAGCTGGCTTGCTGAGCCGGGACCTGTATTGCTGCGTAATTTTGTGCGTACACATAAGAATGATGACTTGGTGCGAAAAGTCGAATTAACTGAGGCAAATCCTTCATTTGCTCGGGTACGATTTCCTGATGGACGCGAGTCTACTGTATCTTTGAAAGATTTGGCACCTTATCCGGCGTTAGCTGACGCTCATGATAGTGATAAAAGTATTGACAATTCTTCTCTTGAAGAGTCATCATCGGAGCTTGATAAATCAACTGTGTCTAATGCTGACAATGTTATTGTGTCTGATTGTAATGTTGATAGTCGTTCTGAATCGCCTGTGAAGGACCTGCACAAAACTCCAAGTAATTCTCCATCTGTTCGTAGGTCTACAAGAGCTAATAAAGGAGTACCCCTGCCACGTTATGGAGACCCAGTATCTTTTTAAGAAGGGGTGATTGTGGTAAAGTGTATGGTTTAATTTGGTAGTCTTGTATTACGTTAAAACGCCTGCAACGCTTTTTGTTATTTCGTAATCTTAATTGCATTTTCATCTCTGCGTAAAACGTAAACATTTTGCTTAAAAAGTAGTTGCCACTGTGCAGTTTAACTGACAGTAGGTTTGCAGTATAGCTAGAACAGTATTGCCTGTGTATTAAGTTGCAATGTTTATTAACCGTACTATGAGTTTTACAATATGTTTTGCTATTTTGCTTATTGTAGATGTAGTTATGTTATAGCTTGTTAAAGCCTATAGGTTTGTGAATTGTATATTAATAAATGTTATATTGATGATCGGCTTCATTACAGAGTATTTGAGCAAATGAGCACCCACTTTTTCTTATACGTAGAGCTCATTTGCACATCAGAGTGCAAATAAGCACCTCCTTTGAAAAAACTCCAAAGTATTAATCCAAATCGTCTGTATTTTATAACGCTAGATAAAGATATGATTTGGGAGTAGGGGCTAATGAAACGAAATTTGAGAGAGTTGATTGGTAATTAACAAAATTAAATACTGAGTTACAATTTTTTTACTTAGCCTATGTTAAGCATTTTGCATCAAGTGATCGAATTGTTTATTTTTAGCCATTTTTAGTTAGTCAGTTGTTACTGGTTTTATTTTTGACCAATATTAGCCCTTCCCCAAAATCATGTTCCAAAAGTGGCTTTAAATTACTTTACTATTCATATTACTGCAAAAAACTGCCACAGAAGTATACTGCGATAAACATAGTATTTTTCTAATTGTGCATTTTGGTCTACGGGCCAATGGAGGGCTTATAGCTCGCTATGCTACTGGCTACTAGCAGTAATACTGCTACTGGAGTATCGCATTGCAATAAAATACTGTCCATGAATTCACTCTTCCTAATAATATTCAATAATTTATACATACTGTAATGCAAAGTGCAAATTTTGGCATTTTAACAAGGAAGTGCTTATTTGCTCTCTAGTGAACTAGTAAGAACTGATTAAAAAGAACAAGATAGCAAAGAGCAGAAGAATGGGCGCTCATATTAACATAAGGTTAGAGCTAGGGTTACAGTTTGGGCTAGCTCTAACCCACGTTAGGGCTAGCATAGCGATTTTTTGTTTGTGCGCCAGCATACAATTAAGCTCTGTCTTTTTACAACACAAAACTTCACAATGCAAATTATTTCAACAATAGCTTTGCACTATTACAAGGTACCAGTTATTATAAAAAAACAGAAAAATTCACATTCTGTCAGGGTAAATCACAGGAAAACTTTATAAACATTTTCCAGGACTTTCCAAGACTTACAAACAAAACTCAAGGACTTTCCAGGGCAGCAAAAAAAATTCAGGACTTTTCCAGAATGTGGCAACCCTGTGTCATTGTAGAGTAATTGCTGTATTAGAACATGTTAATTGATTTTCACACTGTTCACAGATAGGATACCTAGAACTGTAAGTGTTGAAAAGCGCAAGATCACTATGACAGAATTTAATGTATCAACTAATTTATAATCACTGACTGTATTCTTGTTATTTTCACATCTTAATTCTTTGTGACTGTTCTAAACAGGCAGAGTATTTTGGCTTTGGACAATAACATGCTTGTTATGCCTACGTTTGGCAATTACTAAATAGGTATAGTGTAGTATGCTCCAAAGCCAACATGATATTGGTAGGCATCATGCTACTATTTAGGAAAACAAACTAATTCTCTTTGCTGAAAAAATGTTCAAAATTTTAGTAAGATTTGGCTGCTTTCTGCCCACAAAAAAACAAAATAATGCAGCATGCTCTGCTGAAAAGTCTGCTTCCAAAGTGCAGGATTGATGGATAAAAATTGATTTTGACTTGGCATCACATAATACAAACCATGCTTCACCAAAATCTTTGGAAAACCAGGCAAACTCAAGAGTCAAAACAACTGTTTCTAGAAAGCTGTACACAAATATCTTGTGCTGCATCTGTAAAGTTTCAACTAAAAGCAATGCGTATCAAGTAACTTGACATTAGTAGAAGACTTCTAATGCTTACAACAATAAAAGCCTAAAAAGACATCATCATGAAAAAGGATGTGAAAACCAAAAAAATTTCTGAAGAGACTAGTTCACGAGTAGAGAGTAGAAAAAAGGAATAAATGTTTAACAGCAAAAAGATCTCAAGCCAAAAGTATAAATACTAGAAATAAAACTAATATTGTTATCAACATTTAAAATGATGAAGAAAACTTTGAATTGACATGTCCAAGTCAGCCAGCATCCAAGAGCAGAATGAAGAGCTTCAGCAGTATTAGTGGTTGCTAAAAGTGTAACAATTAAAGAGTCTGAAACAGATTGCTGTTAAAGTTGCTTCTAGATAGAGCATTGAAACTTTTTTGTTTTACTGCATTGGAATTGTAAAATGCTTTCCTTCTAATTCTCTCCTTCTCTCCGATCTATTCTAAGCTATACCCCCAGATCTACCCTAATCCCAATGAGTGCACACATGCGAGGAGCAAGAGCATGCGCACGCTCATACATGAGTCGTAGAGATTCCGAAATAATGCTAACGGCTCATACTTAACGACTCTATTTCTAACAACTCGATTGGGTGTTTTAAACATGCCCTGCAGAGTTGGGATTGCCATACCGGTACCACTATATACACGTGGCCTACTAGCCAACTGCAGTACCTGTTTAGGGCAATTTGGCAATAGACATTATACTGTATATCATTATACTCACTTGGTTAGTAAACCTCCCACTATTTTCTTGTTTTGTGTGTTTACTAGACATCAGTTGCCAGTACAGAGTACCTAACAGCATCAGGCATTACTGCCAGTGCCAGGCCTATGAGTGATATTATTGCACATAAGGAGCAGCTTATGCTATTATCAACAACATTATGCAACCTTCTCCATCATTCCAGTCAGCAGCGTGGCCCAAAGGGTAAAGCCATGTTTTTTATGAAGATCCTGCTAGCATGATCTGGGGTTGCAAAACACAGCTTAGTAATATCTTGTCACTACTGGGAAAATGGACACTTTGAACAAAATTTCAAGTCATTGCACCAACACTACCAATATGAAACAGCATTTTCACCAGGCATATTAGTCAACATCATGCAATCATATTCTTGGTTTTACAATCAATAACATTAACATTACACCTAGGCTATCCTAGTACGGTAGGCCTAGGCCTACCGTATGTGATAATACACCTACTACAGAAGGTATACTTTACCAGTGTGCTTAGCCTATAGCCTAATAGCCAACTAAAAAGAATCATTTATTAATATTCTAAAAGGCCACAAACTTTTCTAAGTCTGAAATACTCAAATAGGTTCTCCTATCCTAAAAACCAACTTTACTGCGAATATTGCAGTATAACTACTAATTCTAGGCTAGCCTCTCAGTGAGGTGCTAAAAACTTGAAAAGCTTTCTAGAACAGCCTTAAAATGAAAAGCCCTAATTTCTCCAACTGAGAGCTTGCATAAAAACTTTTCCAATTTCATCAAACTACCGCACATAAAGTTATGAAACAACCTTCATAGACAAAGTTTGCAATGGTGTTAATGAAAAAATTCAACACCATTTCGTCACAAGTAAGTATTGACTTTTGCATAACTGAATCTTCTCTCAGGAATATTACTACCTTATAAGCTTCATAACAAAGTTTTTCATTATATCCTTTCATGACAAAATACCGGTAGTGTTAATTTTTTTCTTGAACACCACATGTAAAAACCTTGCCAGTACCACAACAAACAAAGTGAGCGACTATCAAGCGTAATACTGGAGTAGCCAGAAAAAATTGAGAAACTTTTTTATTGTACAATTCGTCGCTAATTTGCAGAGCTGTCGTAACTCCAAAATTGTGTTTTTGAGAAAATTACATTTTAAGGTTTGTTTTTTTCTGACTTGTGCAATTCTTCAGATAGAGCGTTGATTGCTTATTTACAGTTGACCTATGTACTGCAGAAGAATTCGAACACATATTTACTAATATGCAAGTTTATTAAAGGGTGCAAATGTTTTGGTGTGTAATGCATACTTGGAGTTACGACACTTCTTCTTTTTTTAGTTGGAGTCTACTAACACTTACGACACTTTACCAAAACTGCAGAAGGTTGTAAGGTAGCTTTAATAAATTCAATTTCAATGTTTTCATGCAAAAAGTATCACCAAGAAGCAATTCAGAATCAACATAGCCTATCACAAGTCAATCAAGCCAAACATAAGGCTTAAAAAAACACACCACAAACCAAATTTCAATCTAAAATTATCATTCTTAGATTTTGTGCTATAAAATGATTATTAATTTTTCTAAGTTTGCTTTTTTGTTCTTTTTTTTTGTTGCTAAATGGTAGAGACCACAGAATGAAAATAAAAATACAGAAAACAAGCAAAATAAGTTCCAAACTATTTCTAAGTATCACTTCATACTCTTTCTAATCTGTTTGGTCTTGCTCAGTTTGGTCATTATCATGCACTTTTAACTTTTGGTAGAAATTGTGATAGGTTTTTGGTATTGCAAGTTTTATGCACAGCTTTAATAAATCGTCCTTCTTTTTTTTTGGAATGACTCGCCCGACTTCTTCATTCACCGCTTTAATCACCAACCGTGTGATTCGTTTGAATCGAGCGTTTACTGCCGATAGATCTTCCTCAAGCGCTGAATTTTTGTAGAAAACGTTTCCTCCTTCATATTTCATAACCTGCATTTTTGAAATTTTTGAACTGCCCTTATGTGCTACTGTTTGTTGAAAAATATTTTCAACATCATAAATTAGCGAGTTGTTCAGTTCCCCAGCATTGTATCGTTGCTTTTTGGAGGCAGTTTTGATCAGCATGTACCATTGATCAGGAACGAAAACCTCCACTCTCTTAGCGGCACGTTCGATGACAGAATGGACTGCATCGTTCTCATTTTGGCTGAGCCCAGATTCAAAAAAGTAATGGTTTATTTTTAGAATATTCTTGGATTTGAAGCTCAGAAAGCTTCTAAGCAAAGCCAAAATGTTTCAATTGCGATTTTGCCCAGGGCATGCGTCGTTGAGGAAATTCACTTCTTTGATGCCTCCCTGTTCATCCCATTTTTGTAGCATATACAGTAAGCAGCTTCCTATTTCGTTGCTTCCTTGTGCGGATACACCCTCATGCCACACAAAGCAGGTTATTTCGTCATTGGTCAAGTCTGTGATAGAAAAATTGTAGGTCGAAAGTTTTCCGGCATAATAAAATAATGACACTTCCGACTTAGGAGTGGGCAACGCTTTTTGCAAATCAAATACTGCATTTAATTGCTTTTGTCTGCTTCTTTTTTCAAATCTAATTTATGGCGCGAATTTTTTCGGCACGTTGTCGATGTTGTTAATAAGTAACTAACTCCTCTTCTTGCTCTTGGGGACTTAAATTGCGAAATCTTTCGCAAGTTTCACATCTATCTTTTTTGGGAAGGTGGAAAGCTAAATTCATGGATTTGAAAGTTTTCCGATAAATCGTGCAACTTAAAGGTTGTAATTTCTTTTCTTGACAATGGCTAGTGTAAAGCTCATACATTTTTGCCAACGTCAAGTCAGCAGAAAGATAAAGCAAATTACTGCTTTCCCTGCAGTAATGACTTGGCATTCGTAGAAACGATAAAATATGCTCTCTAAGTTCATTTTTCCGCTGTTGCATGGCATCATCTTCTTTTCTATTATTTCCTCGAAAATCTGGTGAAACAATTCCATCCCCAATTTTTTTCTCGAACGCAGTAGTGACCGTTCTTTCGCTAATTGCAAGAGTATTCAAAAAATACGTTTTGCACACCTCCAACTTTGTACCATCAATTACAATAAATTATTTTAGAGAATTCTTTCTTCGTGAGTGACTGCCCTCTGTTCTTCTACGTTGTTTTTCTGCTGTTGTAACTGTGTTTACAATGTATTGTCGTTGTTGGTTAATGTTACCCAATTTCCAATATAAGTCAAAGAGCATCTGGCGATTCTCTTCGGAGATTTTGGAACTGCATTTTAAACGTTTGCAGTTGCAACTAATTTTCATAGTTTTAGCCGAAACAACTTTTCCATTTTCATCTTGGTGTGATAATCCTGAATTTCTTCTTGTTTTATTTTCCTGCTTCCGAAATTGTCTTGTTTGTTTTCTGCCCCGTTTTGCTCGATTTTGAACAGAAGTTTCGTTTTCATACGAGCATTCTGCATGCAGCTGGGCGTGTGGAAGTCTTTCATCAGATTCAAATTCGTTCTCTTTCTGAACTTCTTGGTCAGTTTCTTTTTCGTATGTTTCATTTGGTTGTTCATTATTATCAAATGACGAATGTTCTGTTTGCTCATTTTCCTCTTCCGGTGCAAAAGATGGATCGCAGTCACTATCATACCAGCTTTCGTGTTGATCACTACTGTCAAAGAGTATCTTTTCTGCAACCTTACTAGCAGATATATCTTTTGACATAACTCGTAATACTATTAAGCAAGGAATAATAAATATTTTAGTAGCACCAATATTCTGTTAAAAATATCCAAAAATATAGTAATTAGTAGGCCTACTAGGGAAAATCTATTTCTGCCGCTTGTCACTACCTTAAGTCTCTGTGTAAAGCAGCGTGTGCAATTGCGCATAGCTTCTTAAACTGCTGCTGCTAATACCATCAGTTTATAACTATCAAGATGTGCCTCAATCCCGTGATGTGAGCTGCAAATCAACCTGTCACATTATGCTGTAAGGTGTAAATCAATTTAATGCTATTAAGTAAGCTGCTGAAAGGAGCTCTTCCGTCAAAACTTCAGTAATTAGATCTTTTCGGTATCCTTGCATCTTTCACATACAGCTGCAGTTGCCACATAAAAGGTGATAAACTATACAAAAAAATTGTATCGGTACCATCTGCAGCGATTTATCGCAAATTACATCAATTAATAGCACAATTACATGCCAAACAAAACGTCTTACAAAAAGAACACTATTTAATTGAATGGTTGCGTGATTAAACGATCAACTAATTGCTTGCACAACAAAAGTGAACATGTGGTACTTCTTACTGAGATTACTAAGATAATAAACTTACGAGTAATTAGTGCATGAAAGATAAAAAAAGTGCCATCAATATATTATGGTACATTGCAATACACCATATTTAATCAAAAGTGCTCATTTTTTTTATTTACGCTAAACAGTCGCAACTCCACAACGAAAACATTTAAAATTTTTCTAAACTGTCGTAAGTGGGACTTACGACAGTTCTGAAAAATGCAAGTTAAACTATGACTGTTCAGCTAAATTTATATCTCTTAAACTAAATACGATATAAACGTAAAACCTAGCTAGTTTTGTAGAGAATCATTTGATTAGCAGAAAATTATAAAAAAAGCAATTTCGGAAATTTTGGACTTACGACAGTTCTGCGTATTAGCGACGAATTCCATTCCTATGTTGCAAAAATCCTAAAGTTTTAAGCTGAAAAAAGAAAATTTTGGGGAGATTGGTGCAATGCAACCCCACAAAAATTATTATCTTATGCTTTTGTCTATATTTAACTATCCTGAAACTGATGTTGGCATGCCTTGATCAATAAATGATGATTACAAAGGTTTGGATTTTGAAAAACCAATTGAGGGAATATTCCCCAATTGTGATTTTCAAAATTTTACCAAGAATTTACTTTTTATTTCATTAGTCTATTCCCAAAATTTGATGTACTTAAGTTGAGTGAAAAAATGTTTCCAAATTTTGTATGACACATTTCAACCATTTTTCCCCATCGCAGTCCCCCCAATTTTTAATATGTTTTAGTCACCACCAATATCCAGCAAATCTGGTAATTTGGCCTATCTATGTTGAACAATTCAAAAGTTCAAAATTTTCCAGCTCCCATTTTAGGGGGAATCCCCGGACGTGACACCTCCATTTTTCAGGCACACACCAGTTTGTTTCGAACTCTATACCACTCCATATCATCCATTTGCGTTTTGTGGTTTAAAAGGAGATAGTGATAGAAGAAAAACAAAGAAAAAAAAAAGAAAAAAATAAGGAAAAATTATATCCAATGCAGAATAAATGAACATGACCAATACAAAGATTGTGATTAGTGTTTTCAAAAACCACAAATTTTTTTCAAAGAATATCACTACTTACCGAGATATACCACTCCAAAATTTATCACTTTTTGACCATTTTTCGCCATAGAAATTTTGGTCACGTGACTGGGAGCCCTCAAACTTGATATGCATACACTGCTTATCTCTACCCATGCTGTGTCCAAATTTCAACTTTTCACCTTCAGCATTTTTTTTGTTAAAAGCCAAATAAAAAAATTTCGGCTCAAAAATAGCCGTTTTTTGTAGGTTTTTGGGTTTCCAAATCATTGTTAAGGTTTCCAAATTTAGAGTTTCCAAACCCCCAAAATTGGCATGCATGATGCTTTGTAAACTTGTAATGTTGTGTCCAAATTTCAGCTTTCCACATTTTGCTGATTTTGACTTATCATAAAATTTAAAAAATTTTAATGCTCATCTATCAAAATGGCCGAGTAAAAACATAGGAACTACGCACGCGCACGAAGTCCCAATACACGTACTACTACAACTACTTGTCAAAATTTAAATGTCTAGAAAAGGTATCTATAAAATGACAAAATTTTATAACCATAAGAGTTTGTTGAATTTTCACTTAGCGACACAATTGTTAAAAATTGCGGTTACAAACAAACCCTCGCTAAAACAAATATTTCAACAGTAACCTTTTGCCAATATGATTTTCGCATTTACACTTACCTAAGTATCTTTACCAAAAATTTGACACACTATCCTAAATATCATATCTACACCCTCAACTAGCCCACTGCAATATTTTTTTAAAGAAGAATTTTATATAAGTACAATGCACATGTACGAAACGTTTCTACTGATTTTTCTCAAAATTTAAGAACTAAATCAAAACAATGCCCATCTTAGCAATTAGCATAGAAAACGATACAAACAAACAAAATTTAGAAACAAAAAATCAAATTCTTATACATTTATAAGTGATGTTGAAAGTCTAACTTCACGAGGACTTCCCATTCAAAACTTATACTAATTTACTCGACTTTATGCTTTCCAGAACCCTAGGTGTATTGTTTAAAGTCAAACAGCTATTTACCAAAAATTATCGACTTCTTTTGCACATGACTCTCTTTTTAGTTTATTTTAACAGCTTGGAGGTTATTCGCTCTCAAAGTTTAAAGGTCTTAAAAAGTTAGCAAAATAATAAAGCATTGGCAATCAAAAAGCTATCAGAAGTTCCTTACAGTTTTTAGTTTATTGGGACTTCGCACGCACGTAGGACCTTTGTTTTTACTCGGCCATTTTGATAAATGGGCAGCGAAATTTATTGATTTGCTAATAATTAAAAGACAGTTAAACATAGAAAGTTGAATTTTGGATATAACATGACAATAATTAAAAGCATCATGAATGCCGATTTTGAGGAACCTTGGTCACGCGATCATGATTTAGGAACTCTAAATTTGAGAAAAAACAGCTATTTTTGTTTTGAAAATTTATTATTCGCTTATAGCCATAAATTTGCTGAAAGTGAAACGCTGAAATTTGAATGAACACAACTTAGGTGCAGAGAGAAACTGTATGCGCACCAAGTTTGGGGGCGCCCAGTCACGTGATCGCAATTTCAGAGTCCGAAAATCGGCAAAAAGTGGATAACTTTAAACCGGTATATCTCAGTAACTACCAATATTAATGAAAAAAAGTTTGTGTGTTTTGAAAGTACTACTTACGACCTATACCACGGCCATATTCATTTATTCCATCTTGGATAAAATCTTTCCTTATTGTTTTTATTTTTTTCTTCTATTACTATCTACTTTTAAACCACAAACCGCACATGGATCATACTGTGAGCTATTACAGATATCCAAACGTACTGGTGCCCGCCTGAAATCGGGGGTGCCAATGATGGGGATCCCCCCAAATGAGCTTTCCAAAATTCAAACTTTATTATTGTTAAAGCTAGGCTAATAAAATTTTTACGACAAGTAAACATAAGGGAAAAATCAAATTTGACAAAATTTAGAGGTAAAAAACGAAGGGGTCCCACTCAAACAAGGCCGACAAAATCTAAACTTTTTAACCCTTTAAGCTAGACACAGAATATTTTCAAGGTAGGCAAACATAACCAAAAGATAAAATTTGACAAAATTTGGAAACACAAAAATGAGGGGGTCCCCTTCAAACGGGGCCGCCAAAATTCAAACTTTTAAACCATTCAAATTAGACCGATAAAATTTTCAGAATAGATAAGTACGTGTTAAAGATATATCATATGCCAAAATTTGGAGGTACCACAATGGGGGTTTTCCTCGAACAAGGATGCCAAAGTTTAAACTTTTTAATTGCTCAAGCTAGACACATGAAATTTTCACGATAGACAAATGTGAAGAAAAGATAAAATTTGACAAAATTTCAGGGCACCACGATGAAAAGGTCCTCCTCAAACAACACTGCCAAAATTAATAGTTTTTATCCATTTAAGCTAGACGCATGTAATTTTCAGGATAGGTAAATATAACAGAAAATTATAATATGACAAAATTTGGGGGTACTACCAAAATGGGGGCCCCTCAATTAGGTCCTCAAAAATTTAAACTTTTTCACTATTTAAGCTAGGCATAAGAAAGATTCAGAATAGAAAGAAAAGATAAAGTTATGATGACTGATTTCAGTTACCAAAATTGGGGAGTCCTCCTCAAATACGTCTTTCAAAATTTTTAACCACTCAAGCTTAAGGAAAACTGAAATTTCCAACACAGGTAAAAAGATAACATGACTGAAAATAATGGATTAACGTTAACGGAGGTGTGAAGTTTGTTAACGAACCAGTGGTTAACGAACCTAACGTTTTGCATTAACTTGCCCACCTATGTGTTTATCAGTGGTTGTATTTCAATTGGGGGGTTTGCATTAGGGATCACGTCTTTTCGGTGCGATCATTTCGGCGCGACCATTTCGGCGCAAATTATTTCGTTGCCGTACGTTTTCTACACAGATCGTTTCAGCGCCAATTCGGTGCTCTTTGACAGTTCACTTATTTAGGGTTTGGGTTAGGGCTTTGGGTTGGTGTTAGTATAAAGCACAGAATATTGGCGCCGAAAAGGGCTGTGCTGAAATGGTCACGCCGAAAAGTTGTGGACCCTTTGCATTACCGCCTGTGTTAAAGCATTAAGTTTATAATAACGTTAAATGAGGGCCTGGGGTGGCAACTTTTAGATCAAAACTCGTAGATTTCTCACAGGTTTTGCATATAAATTGTTAAAAATTTGAATTAAAGGGCCCCTGGACCGGAAACCTTGGTCGTCAGTCAGGGGCCCTGGGGCTCCCTGGTTGCCAGTTAGAGGCACCACAGCCCCTTGGTTGTCGGTTAGGAGCCTCAGGCCTCATGGTTGTTAATTAGGGGCCCTAGGGCTCTCTGGGCATGAGTTAGGGGCCCAGGGGCCCCCTGGTCATCAGTTAGGGACTGCAGAGCCCCCTAGTTGTTGGTTAGGGGCCCCAGAGCCCCTGGTTGTCAGTTAGGGGGGCCTTCGGGGCCCCTTGTTATTGATTAGGGGGCCCTGGGGCCCCCTGGTTGTTGGTTAGGGGCCCCTTGGTTGTTAGTTAGGGGCCCTGGGGCTCCCTGGTCGTGAGTTAAGGGCCCCAAAGTCCCTAACTGAAAACCAGGGGGCCCCGGAGATTCTGATTCACAACCAGGGAGCCCCAAGGCCCCTAATTAACAGCCAGGAGGCCCCTAACCAACAACCAGGGGGCTCTGGAGTCCCTAACTGACAACCAAGGGGGCCCGGAGGCCCCCCTAACTGACAACCAGGGGCTCCGGGGCCCCTAACCAACAACCAGGGGGCTCTGCAGTTCCTAACTGACAACCAGGGGGCCCCTGGGCCCCTAACTCATGCCCAGAGAGCCCCAGGGCCCCTAACTCATGCCCAGAGAGCCCCAGGGCCCCTAATTAACAACCATGGAGCCTGAGGCTCTAATATACAACCAATGATAAATGCATAGGAGGGCAAGTTAATGCAAAACGTTAGCTTCGTTAACCACTGGTCCATTAACAAACTTCACACCTCCGTTAACGTTAATCCGTTATTTTCAGCTTTAATTAACGGAAGTTAATAAAGTCCATTAATTTGTTACCATTTTGAGTGTAATTTAGATTTCTTTTTATTCACTCGCTTCTAGAACACGAATTGACGCTGTTGAGCTGATTGTAAGGAAATATTTATTGCTGTGGTGGTCTTTTTGTGTTTTAAAAGTTGCATTTTACAGTCTAATATAATTTTAACATAAAAATAAGTTCATATGCACTAACAAAGCTGCGATTGGAAAATCTTAGGAAATTGCAAACAACAATAATTAATAGACCTATGAGGCTGCAGCTTATTATTTGCCACAAAAAAGAGCAGCTTTCTTCGCTCTCTTCTATAAAACTGGTGCTAATACGCAACAAGTGTTACCAGTGCAAACTGGTTTGTACCTGTACGATGAATAAATGGTGCGAGATATTAACGATAAAAACCTTAACGGAAGTTAACAGAACTTAACGGAAGTTAATTTAGTCCGTTAGCATGAAAAAACTTCTTAACGGATTAACAAGTTGATGAAAAAGTTAGCTTCATAATTAACAGATTAACGGACTCGTGCCCACCTATGGATAAATATAATGAGAGCATAGCCAGTATGTTGTCCCTGTCCGAAATTGCAGTTTCTTTAATTTAGGATTTAAGCATACAAAAGTAAGCAATAATAATGAGGACCACATGTCCATGTCATAATAATGTCATGCAAATCTTGGAGGTTTCAAAAAACTGTCAAGTGACTTAACTTGAGTCCTCCACGTTTTGGATAAAAGTTATTTTAACTTTGATTTAAATGTTGTTTTTTTATGAAAGAACTTATTAGGGGAACGATCTTTTCTTAAAATCATTGGCGTAGCCAAGGGTTGGTCGAAGGGACCGGTGCCCCCTTAATCAAAATGCCACCAACGACAAAAATTTGTCAAAAAAGCCTTGTTTCTTCATTTTCAGTTTCTTTTAGCATCTTTGCGTACATCAGTACACGTGTACAACAGTAATTAAGAATAAATAATATTGACGACCTGGGGGCCCAGCGCACCCCCTTAATTCAATTTTTTCCACCAATTAAAACGTATAACCAAGGGTTTTTGTACTAAAAATTGCTACCTCAGGCCCTCATCTAAACTTTTTATGGACGTAATGCAATAACCAGCGCCGTATTTGCCATACGGCTCAGTGCCAGGGCCCTGTTCTCAGATCAAAAGCGTTGCTAATAATGGTGGCACTCGGGGCGGGATTTCGTGGTGGCACCCTTTTTCGTACCAAAAATAGGTGAAAATTCCCCCCCAAAAAAGGTCTTTGCCTAAAAATCAGTGGGTTTTTAGTCCAAATGAGGATGGGGGCGAACAAACAAAGTGAAAAAAGTAAGGTATTTACCACAAATCGGTGGAGTTATAGTTTCACATCATAATATGGTGTCACTCCAAAATGGTGACACCCGGGGCAGGCCCCCCCCCTAGCGACGCCACTGCCTCAGATAGGACTTTTTTTGGTCTTCATTTATACTTGGCAGGAAGATGTTGCAAAAATCCTCTAAGTGCCAAGGGCCCTGCGCAATGTAAATCCGGCCCGAGAATAACAAGTTTAGTAAGCGTAACCATCTATTGTACCATTTTTCAATAACGATTCACCTCCACCTCGCCAGTTTTCACCACAAAATACTTTTTAAAAAATAGCCAGGGAAAATGCTCATTGAACAAACTACTGAATTTCAATTGAAGGGGCCTGAGCCCTGGGTCCATGACCTTTCGGTGCGACCATTTCGGCGCGGCCCTTTTTGGCGCCAATATTCTGTGCTTTTTATTAACACTAACCCAAAGCCCTAACCCTAATCCAAACCCTAAATTAGTGAACTGTCAAAGAGCACCGAATTGGCACCGAAACGATCTGTGCAGAAAACGTACGGCAACGAAATAGGTGGTGCTGAAATGGTCGCACCGAAAAGACGTGATCCCCTGAGCCCTTTGGCCGTACATGTACTCCTATAACTGGTAAACTTCATGACGAAACAAAAATCTCGAAGGAAAATCTTCGAGAGGATTGGTATTTACTGCTAAACTATTGCAGGAGGCAATGTGCCTTACTTCATCCTATAGACCAAATCACTTACAATTAAAATTTTACACCATAGTGCAAGATTCTAAACATGTTTTGGGATTTGAATGCAAAAGGAGGATTGAACAACTAAATTTTTTCGATTGGCTTTGAAATGTTAAAGATCTAGTTCTTTGAAGTGGCTCTGAACTCGTGCGAAATGTGATCCAATGGGATTTAAATAGCTTTTTTTTCCAATAACTTACAAAAATCGCCCAGCGGCTGGGGGCTTTGCCCCCAGACCCCCCGTCTGTGATACGTTTGAGTACACTAGCTTACTCAATACATCTCCTAAGTTAGTCATTTACACTTTTTAACTATTAGTTTTCGCCCCTTTCTTTACCAAAATCCTGGTTAAGTGCCATCAGGCTACGGCTTCAGATCTTCCACTCTATGATATCTTTGCCCCACAAAAAGTTACTTTTTCGAAAATTTTTGATGACGTCATTGTATGTGATTTGTGGTTTGGGCCCCCCCCAATCAAAAATCCTGGCTACGCCTATGTACCCATAGCAACCGACTGCCGTAGGCTATCGATATTCCTCGAAGCTTATCGGTATTCTTCAAAACAGTTATTGTATTAGGCTGCTTTTTGTGGGTAAGCTATCATCATAACAAACACGTGGATTAATTCATAAGGTAGTTCGTTTATTTTTCGAACTTTTGCAAGAAACAATTTCTTGATTAATGGTTACTGGTATTTTATCTTGAAAAATTGTTTTTAAGTTTTGCATTCATAACAATCAGCTGCCAAGTGACGACAGTCACGTGACTTCAGAGCAAGTTTCCATGTTTTAGAATTCATCACAAAAAAATTCCAGCTAAAACTTTAATTATGCAAACTTTTTAGCAAAAAACTTTCCATGATTAATTATTCAGTTTAAATCTCTATTTTGAATTTTTATATTCAAAAAAAGATAAAAAATATCCTTGTTGAAATTTCCGAAATATTTCACAGCGACACCAATAGTAAAAAAAATTATTCAAGCGTATGATTTTAAAATATTCATCCGCGTTTGAGTAAAAGCAGTATATCTTAAAAACGGCAACCTGGTTGCAACCGAAGACATTTCAATCATTAATCAGGCATTAAAAATCTATTTGCAAAAAATTTTTCAGGAGGTACCTCAATGGGTATCACGAGACAACACAACTTAGGACACCATAACAAGGCCTAGTTATTAAGAAAATCAATCCTCATATGCCAAATTTCATGAAAAACAATGGTACTACGCGCGCACGCGAAGTCCCAAAAATGTAACAAACAACTTGAGCACTGATGAAAATCGCGCTGGATCGATACTTTTGAACTAGTTGCGAGCTTGTTTCACTCGCTTAAGTGACTGCACCCTAATACATCCAAAAAGATGTGGAATTAAGCTGCATATATATGATTGTGTATATAACCGTTTTACGTATATAATATGATAATTATTTAGGTGAAACTATTCAACATGAGCTAAAATGTGCGACCATTGGTTTCATGTTTATTACAATCATCAGGCACATTAAATCTCCTATTCAAATAAATTAAATAGATCTATTTGAATAAGAGATTTAATGTGCCTGATGATTGTAATAAACATGAAACCAATGGTCGCACATTTTAGCTCATGTTGAATAGTTTTACCTAAATACTAGCTCTGCTTTGGCATCGAGCACTGTTTGTAGGTGCTGCGAAAATCACTTACTCTAGTATGATAATTCACAAACAATCTCAGGTTTCGCAAAAACCATTCTTTTTACTAAGTTTGCTAAAATTTTTCATGGCAACGTAAAATATCGTTCAAATATTAATCTATCTGTGACTTTTAAATTTTACTAAGCACTCAACACCAAAACGAGCCATTGCGCACCGAAACTAGATGGGAAGTTGCCAGCAAACCCAGTGAACGACCGACGCATAGCTAATGCTGTGACGCTCAAAAGTACTTTTTGTCTACCGTAAAATCAGCAATTATTCAAAAATATCTGATTATGGAACCTCCGGAAAAGTAGAGTCAAAATATTTGTCTGTTAAATATCTCCTGATATCATAAAACACGAGCACCCTAACTTGGGCCATTCAAAAAATTGATTTTTAGAGGTCCATTTGGGGGGTCCCCGGGGAAGTGGCACCCCCAAACTATGTCAAAATATTTGTCTGTTAGATATCTGCTGATATCATAAAACACTAGCACCCTAAGTTGAGTCGTCCAAAAAATGATTTTTGAGGGGTCCCCGAGAGGTGGCACCCCCAAACTATGTCAAAATATTTGTCTGTTAGATATCTGCTGATATCATAAAACACTAGCACCCTAAGTTGAGCCGTCCAAAAAATGATTTTTGAGGGGTCCCCGAGAGGTGGCACCCCCAAACTATGTCAAAATATTTGTCAGTTAAATATCTGCTGACATCAAAACAAACTGGCACCCTAAGTTGAGTCGTTCAAAAAATTGATTTTTGAGGGGTCCCCGGGAGGTGGCACCCCCAAACTATGTCAAAATATTTGTCAGTTAAATATCTGCTGATATCAAAACAGACTGGCACCCTAAGTTAAGCCGTTCAAAAAATTGATTTTTGAGAGGTCCATTTGGGGGGTCCCCAGGGGGGGGATGGCACCCCCAAACTACACCAAAATATTTGTCTGTTAAATATCTGCTGATATCAAAACAAACTGGCAAAGTTGAACCGTTCAAAAAATTGATTTTTAAGAGGTCCATTTGGGAGGTCCCCGGGGGGTGGCATCCCCAAACTATCTCAAAATATTTGTTTGTAAAATATCTGCTGCTATCATAAAACACTGGCACTTCAAGTTAAGCCATTCAAAAAATTGATTTTTGGAGGGTCCCCGAGAGGTGGCACCCTCAAGCTAATGCAAAATATTTGTCAGTTAAATATCTGCTGATATCATAACAGACTGGCACTTTAAGTTAAGCCGTTCAAAAATTAGATTTTTGGGGGGTCCATTTGGGGAGGTCTTCAGGGGGGTGGTACCCCCAAACTACGTCAAACTATTTGTCTGTTAAATATCTACTGATTTTAAAAAAAAGTAGCACTCTAGCTTGAGCCATTCAAAAAATTGATTTTTTGGGGGGTTCCAGGCGGAGTTGCCCCAAAAAATTTCGGGAGAAAAAATTGTGTTAGCTGCTCAACAACTTTACACAAAAATTAAATTTCGATGTTTTGTGGTTTGGGAGAAGAAGAGCGTACAAAAATTAGGAAAAAAAAAGGAAAAAAAAGAAAAGGAAAAAAACCTCATCGCGGCCAAAAGTGGGTTGGTTGGGATGAAAGGGTATATTAAGACATACAACCATATAAAATATTTTTTGCCGTACTTAAGCCGTTTTTGATTTAGACCGCTTTTTACGCCAAACTTGCGGGGCAGTTTTCGAGTTCTAAAACCAAAGTCACGTGACCTATTGCCTCGAAATTTGGTACAAACATGTAACTCATTAATCTCAAACTGCTGTCAAAATTTCATGTAACTAGACTCAACCGTCCTCGAGTTTAAGCAAAAGTCTGAAATTTTGCACTCGTTAGTTGGAAAATGGCCAAGTAAAAACAGAGGAACACGCGACACAAGCGTCGATCGTTCCAATTACATTCTAAAAACAGAGCCCTCTGCGATAAGATTTTTTTATGAGTGTAACTAAGTTTTTGCCATATTTTTGCTTACAAAACTTTTTTCTCCGATTTCTTACTTTCCCCTTTATTATAGCTTCCTCAGTATCAATAGCAGTGCTTCTCAACCAAGTATACCTTATACCCAAGTGTATATCAAATCAAAATCATGGTATACTACTGAGAAAGAGTATGCGAAGGGTATACCGCTTCGAATTGGGCTCCTTTTTTAAATGTATTAAATATGACTGCGAAAAAATTGATTCTACGTATTTTTTATCGTATTTTCCATGGCAAATTAAATTGACATTATTGAGCAGTGCAAAACCAACCTGCAAACTAGATGGGAGTTTGCCAGCAAACCCAGTGAACGATCGACGCATAGCTAATGCTGTGACGCTCAAAAGTACTTTTTGTCTATCGTAAAATCAGCAATTATTCAAAAATATCTGATTATGGAATCTCCAGAAAAGTAGAGTCAAAATATTTGTCAGTTAAATATCTCCTGATATCATAAAACACTGGCACCCTAGCTTGAGCCGTTCAAAAAATGATTTTTGGGGGTCTATTTTGGGGGTCCCTAAGGGGCGTGGCACCCCCAAACTATGTCAAAATATTTGTCAGTTAAATATCTGCTGATATCAAAACAGACTGGCACCCAAGTTGAGCTATTCAAAAAATTGATTTTTGGATGGTCCATTTGGGGGGGTTCCCAGGGGGTGGCACCCCCAAACTATGTCAAAATATTTGTTAGTTAGATATCTACTGATATTATAAAACACTGGCACTCTAAGTTGAGCTATTTAAAAAATTGATTTTTGGGGGGTCCATTTGGGGGGGTCCCCAGGGGGGGTGGCACCCCCAAACTATGTCAAAATATTTGTCAGTTAAATATCTGCTGATATCATAAAACACTGGCACTCTAAGTTAAGCCGTTCAAAAAATTGATTTTTGGGGGGTCCCCGGGGGGTGGCACCCCCAAGTTATGGCAAAATAATTATCTGTTAAATATCTACTGATATCAAAAAAAAAGTAGAACTCTAGCTTGAGCCATTCAAAAAATTGATTTTTGGGGGGTCCATTTGGGGGGGTTCCCGGGGGGGTGGCACCCCCAAACTATGTCAAAATATTTGTCTGTTAAATATCTGCTGATATCATAAAACACTGGCACTCTAAGTTAAGCCGTTCAAAAAATTGATTTTTGGGGGGTCCATTTGGGGGGTCCCCGGGAGGTGGCACCCCCAAGCTATGTCAAAATAATTATCTGTGAAATATCTACTGATATCAAAAAAAGTAGAACTCTAGCTTGAGCCGTTCAAAAAATTGATTTTGGGGGGTCCATTTGGGGGGGTCCTCGGGGGGGTGGCACCCCCAAACTATGTCAAAATATTTGTCTGTTGAATATCTACTGATATCAAAAACACCTAGCACCCTAGCTTGAGCCGTTCAAAAAATGGGTTTTTTGGGGCCCCATTTTGGGAGGTTCCCGGTGGAGTTGCCCCAAAAAATTTTGGGAGAAAAAATTGCGTTTGCAGCTCAACAACTTTACACAAAAATTAGATTTCGATGTGTTGTGGTTTAGGAGAAGAAGAGCGTACAAAAATTAGGAGGAAAAAAAAGAAAAAAAAAAGGAAAAAACCTCATCGCGGCCAAAAGTGGGTTGGTCGGGATGAAAGGTATCTTAAGACATACAACCATATAAAATATTTTTTGCCGAACTTAGGCCGTTTTTGACTGAAACCGCTTTTTGCGCCAAACTTGCGGGGCGGTTTTCGGGTTAAAAAACCGAAGTCACGTGACCTATTGCCTCGAAATTTGTTACAAACATACAACTCATTAATCTCAAACTGCAGTCAAAATTTCATGTAGCTAGACCCAACCGTTCTCGAGTTATAAGCAAAAGTTTGAAATTTCGCACTCGTTAGTTGGAAAATGGCCGAGTAAAAACAGAGGAACACGCGACGCTAGCGTCGGTCGTTCCAATAACTTATTTTTTTACTTGACCTTGATTTAAAAATCATAGACAGAAAAAATACCGCTAAATACAAAAACATTGGGCACAAATAAATAACAATCACTCAGAACAATTTATTGGCGTAAGTGTAATACTTTAATTTTACTATTAAATTACTTCTCGCTGAACCTTAGTTCTGGCAAATTCTGGCCGTGTCGAAAACCTTACAACCAGCCGCTTTACATTCACGCCGCGTCGAACCATCCTCCTATCATAAAGAAGTATCTACCATCCATGATAGCCGAAAGGGTATCTGAAATATCATACAACGAAGATGAATTCAAAAGGCAATCCCGTTGTATAACGAAGCCCTCAAAATCAGTGGCTACGCGTCCAGTCTCACCTTTCAGCAGGAACAACCGAAAAGAAAAAGCCGAGCTAGAAAGAGAAACGTGGTATGGTTCAACCCCCCGTACAGCGACAGCGTCAAAACCAACATTGGCAAGGAGTTTTTTACGCTTTTGTCTAAACACTTTCCAAGACACCACAAGCTTCGCAAAATTTGTAACAAAAATAGCGTAAAGCTTAGCTACCGCTGCATGCCCAATGTTGCAACCATCATCTCCTCTCACAACAATGCGCTTCTCCGGCAAGAAGCAACACAACCAGATCCGCTCCCCTGCAACTGCCGAGACAAATCAAACTGTCCCCTAGACGGCAAATGCCGGGAAAAATACCTTGTTTACAAGGCAACAGTATACGTAAACAACAGTAATGCGATGATGTACTATGAACTATGCGAAACCGAGTTCAAATCTCGTTATTATAATCATCTACAGTCATTCAAACACCGACATAAAGCAAGCGCCACCGAATTATCAAAATATATTTGGAGATGTAAAGACGCCGGATTGAACCCCACAGTCAGCTGGGAAATTGTTCGCCACGCCCCAGCCTACAATAGTGGAAACCGCGTATGTCAACTCTGCCTGGAAAAATACCAAATTTTAATTTCGAACTGTGCCAACACTCTCAACAAATGTTCTGAAATCATCAACAAATGCTGACACAGGGCTAAATTCAAATTAAAAAATATTAAACGCAATGCCATTTAAACGTCGATATTCCTTCGCTCTGTTTTTAATCCGTTTGTTTACTACGCATTTCAACTTTTCGCGCCTTTTAAATGTGTTTGTTTACTAGCCGTTAGCAGAGTAGCCTAGTACTAGGGTACTAACTTTGAGTGTATGTTTCTATCTGCAATCATAGTTTTGCATCAAGTTAGCTTTTTATGAAGTCTTACTAGCTTTGTTATCCCAGTTACGGTGTTAAGCCTTAGGTTCGGCTCCCTAGTGGCTTAGACTGTTCGAGTTAAGGAGGGCCAGGTTCAGTCTTCTCCGCTAGTTGGGTGTATAACTTAGGCAGCCCAGTAGTCGGATATGGCTTCGGGATCGGAACTAGGAGCAATTTTTAATTCTTTTTTTTTTAATTTTAGCTTTCACCTTTTAATTTTAGATTTTAAACTCTGTGTTACTTTTGGCAGATACCCCTGATGATCCCGATTACGGGTGAAACAAACTGTAGGGTTTTAAATTTTACTTTTTGACGTGTTCTGTGTTATGTTGCGATAATCGCTCTGACCTACGCTGTCGAGCACTTTTTTGAATCGGTTGAATTCAAACTCCACTCATCATAATTTTACTATTCAATAAGTAATAAATCTAATCTTCAAATCTATAAATGCCTTTCTTGTTGATTGTTGGCGATTTTTATGATTAAAAACAGAATCAGCTGAATTACACAACACAAATCCCCCTAATAGCTGAAGTCTATCGACTGATTAACACAGTCTAATGCAAATACCATTTTGGTTGCGAAAAGGAAACGGAAAATACCAAACAAGAGGCTTCAGTTCTCAAGAAAGACCATTGACGCATGGCCGGAATTACAACTAATAGGCTAGGCAGACTGAAGCCTAGAAATTCAATTTGGAAGTTAGTAAATCTATTAAAAACTTGACAAGCCTAAACCACGGTTCAAACCCAACCAAAGGACTGCATATATACTACATACCAAGCTTGTCAGACTAAAAAATTCTAGACACAACGGGTTTCAATCACGTTCTGAACAACCATTGTTAAGTCATTTTCATCATTGCAATTATCACGAGTTGTCTTGGAAGGTACTTAGAATGTTATTTAATCGTTTAGGTGCTATCTGGCCAAAAGGCTGTCAGTGCAGAAGCCAGGGGAAGAGCCACCAGAACAGTGGCTACTTAAAAGGGCATTCAGGTCAGATATTATTTGCTCGATTTTTTCTCTCAAAATATTTTTGATAAATCTGAAGACCAACTTTACCAAATTTGAGCTTTCTACGACCTTCCGTTCTTGAGATATAACAGATTAGATTTACCCTTAGAGAGGCTTTTTCCCTTAAAAATTTTGCCACGGTTGCCAATTAGAAACAAAACTTCAAAAATTCACTACATGTTCTTGATTCTCCATAAATATTTGGTGTCAGAGTTATTGTAAAACAAAGTACAGGTTTAGAATCGCAAAATTAGCTGGTTTTCAATAAATGTACGCCAGCTTTCCCCACGTTAATCTTCTGTCACAATACTGATAAAATGGCAACACTAAAGTCAGTGGAAAACGGCTGATTTTGAACTGCAATATCTTGAAAACGAGAAGGCGTAGAAACTTCAAATTTGGTGTGAACGCATTTTAGGCATATCCCAACATTTAGATCAAGAGTGAAAAACTTAACCTGAATACCCTTTTAAAACAAGCAATGCGAAAAAGTTGTCTTCCCACAGGATTCGAACCTGCAGCCTTCAGATAACCAGTCCACTGCTCTACCACTTGAACTAGAAAAGACGTCTCCTCGCATGTTCAATTTTGTCTATTTAAACCCAGCAACTTGCCTGTAGTATGATTTAATCAGGGGTCACCAAACTTTTTTTTCAACGGGCGGGATGACAATGTGGACCCATTGTCGTGGGGCCAGATTTGAAAAAAATATTATACAGCGGTTACGCAATTTTACTGAGTTAAATATTGAATGAATCCAAGCAATCCATAAAACAAAACGAAACCAACAAAACAAAATTTAACAAACGATTAGTGTGATTTATGAAATTGTTCTTTATTCTTCATAATATCTTCTATGTTGGATCTGGTGTTGCTGCACTAAACCAAGAACCAAGAGAGTTGCCTATAAAATGTTCATCAGATCATCACGTTCGATGTTCCGACTTGACGGTTTTTATTTTGAAATTATTTGTTCGCAAACGTAAGTTATTCCAAACATAAATGCAATACTAGAAGCCATGGTGACCTAAAAGCAAATTTTTTCAGCTTGAGAAATTCCTCACTCAAGAAGCTTCCCTTTTTTATGCTTCTCTTTCAACATCCATTTGCTTGCGCATCAATGAGCTAGCTCTAATTGCAACTACGATGGCATATCAATAGGATTGCAGCTGAAAAAATTCTGAAACAGAAGAACGTCGTCCTTAATCTCGTCAAGAACAGAAATTCTTTCTGAAAAATTCTGCTTTAAGTCGCCGATGATTTTCTTTGAAAATTCAAGGTTAACTTCTGTGCTAGCAGCGCAAAATTCTTTAAGGCAGGGAAAATGCGATAAGTTACTGACTTCCAATTCAGACTCAAACACTACTAACTTTCTTCGAAATCCGTTGACAAGTCTATAGAGATCAAAAATAACGTTTTCTTTTCCTTGAAGCTTTGCTTTCAAATCATTAATGTGGTATATTATCGTTATGTCTACCAAAAACGCCAATTTTGACACCCACACAGGACTTGGTAAGATTGGGTCTGAAGGTTTATTTCTTTTCGAAGATTATAAAAGCGAAGTAAGACTTTACCACAACTGGGCCATCTAACTGCTGTGTGATACGGTAAGTCAGAATACTCAGCATTGATTTCTTTGAGAAAAGTCTGGAATTGGCGGTGAATTAAAGCGTGGCAGCGAATGAAGTTCACCGCCCAAACGACTGGTTTTATTACGCAAGAAGTATCTAAATGTTTCGAACAGAGTGCTTGCTGATGTGTAACGCCATTACAAAAAAAAAGAGCTTTTCTGAGATTAAGATCTTCCAAGTTAGAAATGATCCGCCCGACCAAACCCTTTTTCAATCCAGCCATGTTTTTCCCTCCGTCAACTGCAACACAGTTTATTCCAATGAAGGCTTCAACATCGCAAAGCTTTCTCTACTTCAAGAAAAAGGTCTTCATCAATTGTTGTTCCGCGCATGCTACAAACCGATGCCAATTGTTCAGCGATTTCAAAATCCAAATTAACACCACGAATAAATATTAGAAGTTGTGAGGTACTTGTGAGATCAGTTGTAGACTTATCCATAACTAAAGAATGTCACAAGATATTCTCAGCTTTCTGTTGTAGCTGTGCTGCAATGTATTCTTCAAGTTCCTTTGTGTTCTTTGCACATCCGAACTGGCTGAAAGACTTATACTTTCAAACAAATTGGCATTCTTAGAACACAATTCGTTCACAGTTTCCATTAAGCATTTTTTGATGTAACTGCCATCAGTGAACGGCTTTCCCTGCTCTACTATTTTCTGAACAAATTTATAACCCGTTCTAGTCATTGATTCATTTTCAGTAATTTTTATTTTGCTAACAAACTTCTTTGACCCAGCATACTGTACTCAGTTTCATAGACTAAAATTTTTCAGCGCGTAGCTTATTCGAAAGCTTTGAATAGTTAAATTAGTTCATATCAAACAATTTGCGGCATTGTTGTCTGCTTTAACAAAGAAATATTCTTCTCCCCACTGTTCATTAAATACGCGACACTCTGCCATCTACTTTTCTTTTTTTGGCAGCCATTGAAACACTCAGCAGACTAAAAATGTCTTGTTACACCAAAGGATGGCAGACGGTACGTATGTACGATACAACTCAATTTTTGCAAAAAAGTACGATACGCTTGTAGGTACGTTGGTACGCTGTTTGAATGTCCGAACTAAACGTACCGCACCATGCAAGTACGTTACGTAACAACGTTTTCAACTCGCTGACGACGCAACCTACCGTTTTTGCGCTAATACAACGCATTGTTACGCGTCTGTAAATCATTTATGACACGGGTTTTGACTTCCGAGTTCTGATTATTAGTTTCCCTACTTTTTCTTTCCCAAGAATGAAGGTCAAAAGGTATCATATGAGCTGAACAACTTCAAACATGGCAAAACTGATATTTATAAATTTTGTTTTAAAATACATACGAAGTTAAACCGTTTTTTAAAGCGCGGAAATCGAGAACTTCGGCAAAACCTTAGCAGTTTCTTACGTACGTACCGTACTTCTTAAGAACGGTACGTTTAGAGCTTTGATTGACCGTACCTTTTAAATTTGAATACCGTACCTTTTACATACCGTACGTTTAGAGCGTATTATCCGATGAAAAGTACATAGGTACGGTAAATTTTTGAAGTATGTAGTGTTCAAATTTTGAACGTACCGTACCGTACTGTCATCCTTGTTTACAGCTTTAAACAACAAAAAATAATTGAATGAGTTTGTGATGTCACAAGCATCAGCTGCTTGTTCACTCACTCAATTTAATTCTATCAGTCTCTACTATGACGCCAAAAAGGTATCACCAGGCTCACAGTTAATTTGCAGCCAGCAAAATTATCTACAGTAATCTGTATTCGCTATTCGCCGATAGTTTTTGGCGATAATTCAGCGACGAAAAACTTAAGCAACCGGGAAGGGGAGCTAAGGGAGTTTTAGCCTTCCTTTCGTCAAGTCACACGATATATTTAGCCTAAAATAAAAGCATTTAATCGAGTTTAAGATTTGATTTGTAAATAAAGGGTTGAAGAAGCTGGGCAATTTAGTTCTTCTGAATGACTTCCGAATTTTAGCGATTTAGGTCTTTCAAATAAAAGCGAGCAAAATGTGATCCAAATGGCGCTAAAATGGCCGTTTTTTTTCCGAAAAATCACCGAAATCGCAGAACCCCATGGCTTACGGCAGCTCCACCGCCAGAGCCCGTCTGTGAGTGTTCAAGTACGCTTGAGTGGCACCTGTTTTCCTCACAGGCCGCCTAAATAAGACAATTTTCGACTAGCAAAATTTTAACTCTTGGGTCAAGCCTCCCTTCCCTTTTAACAAAATCTTGGTTGCGCGCCAGCCTGTAAAACTCTATATTTTTGGAACAGCTGTTTGAAAAAGAAATTAAAATTAAAACTGTTTGAACTAAATTCTTATTTTTTTTAATTTAAAATTTATACCCATGAAAAGCTGCAATGAAAAGAACAGACAATTTAATGCACTCATATTTTTAACATTAAGCAGTCACATGTTACGTAGTTTAGAGAGAAATCCTGAGTTTAAAAATAGAGAGGGAACTCACAAATAGAATAGTCTAGGGTCTAATCATGATCTAAATCCGGCTTTGCATTGACGTCATTTAAAGCGATCGTTTGTTCTTTGTTGGCTTAATTGAAAAGTTATTTGTTCATAAATAATACAGTAAGAATGCCAGCGAATGCGATATTTTACCGTCTATTCCTGTACAGAAACTGCAAAGTCATGTAGTCCAAAATGAGATAGCGTCATCGCAAATTTAGTGGTTTAGACGTGCATACAATGATTAGTCAATAGTGACGTCATCACATCATCGTAAGTCGTTCGCTATTTTAAACGTCTTCCGCGTAGTCAAAAGACCGCTGAGATGAGGTCTAAAAACTAATTTAAGCAAAATAGAAACGTATTGCGAAAAATGCTGAACTTTGCATAATAAAAACAGAAAAAACTGAAATACTCAAAGCTACGTCACACACTTTGGTAAGCCGTAAGTTTGCAACATGGCCTAATTAAAATACACTTGCTTAAAGAAGCCTTCATTGCATTTACACGGACACCAACATTTTACGTTGCAGACAAATTGTAAACAAAACATTAAAAAAAAATCGATACAAGCTCAAAGATTAGAATCAAACGACACCTCCATGCTTACCTTGTCGGACCAAAACTCTTACATGGAAGTGTGACTGTGAATTAAACGGTAAGTTTTTTGGATGAAAGCAAATCAACATAAAAACACTAATCATGAACTTTTATTTGTAATCGCACCATAACGCTTCACATATAATACTGAAATATTTACATTTAAGCATTTGCATATATATTTCATACAGTATAGCGGCCTAACCTATGTTAAACTTACAGCTTCGTAAGCATCCTTTATGGCAAACCCAATCTTCTTCTGTTCATCGTTATAGTAATAGAGTCCTGACCTGTATTGAGTTCCTACGTCGTTTCCTTGCCTCATGCCTTGACAGGGATTGTGGCTTTCAAAAAACAACTAAACATATCAGTGGCGTTCAACAAGTTAAAAAGGTTTTTAGTTAGAAAAAACACTTTTTTACCATAAGGTACAACAGCAACTGTACTACAGAGTACTACTCGCGTCTAGTTAACTTTTGTCAAGCCAAGGGATCAAGCTTCGATGCACCATTTTTTTCAAAATTGGCCTCGTACACCTGAAAATGTAATTTTTATTTGTCTAATAAAATTCAAGAACTTGTTACATAAACAACAAACGATACGTTTATACTGCTTTGCAATAAAAAAATGTGGGTATCTGCAATTGTAAGTATATTTAATTCACCTAGTTGCCTAGGCCAAGAGACAGTGAAAGAACCTTTCGGTCTTCGAGTCAAGCTGCCACGTGCCCACCTGTCTACTACACACTGTGTAAGCTCCACGCTGTTTCTTTTATTGCTGAACGTCAAGCAGGGAAGCTGTGACTACCAATTTTTATGGTCTTTGGTTTGAATTGATTAGGAATCGAACCCGAATCTACCGTTTTAATAGGAGATGCTTTATCCACTCGACCACTGATCTGATCTGCATAATAATCTTATGGTCCAGTAGCTAACCAAAACTAATTTCGGAGGTTTTGTCATCCGTTAAAATTCCTAATGTCCTTGAGCTACTTGATGCTATGCAACTCAATAACAATTATCCGTCCAGCAGTAGATTGATTAAAATGAAAAATCAACTGAAATTTACCTTCACTAAATCTTCATACGATACTTTGCTGGGATAAAACACAATACGAACAACTTCGCTATGACCTGTTCTACCACTGCACACCTCTTGGTATGTAGGATTTTCAGTGTGGCCGGCACTGTAACTAAATAGCAGAGAATGCATTAGTGTTCCTATTCTTGAAATTATTAGAATTAGGAGGAAAGCAAAAGAGTAATGAAATGTTATAAAAAAAATCGTAGCAATCTAAATGTCAGGGTAACTATTAATGTTGTTCGTCAGTTCTCCCCTTAAATCATTTTCAAAACATTTTCAAGCAACACTGCCTTATGAGTTCTGACCCATGACAAGAGCAAGAGCGCATGTTATGACCATTGACCATGCAGAGAAACAAACAAACACTTACCCAACTTGGGTAGAATACACTCCTTTCTGCTGCCAAAACTTTTTTTCAGCTCCCCAAAAACATCCCATACCTTTGAAATAAAAATAACAGTTCATATCAAAAAATATTTCATCATTTCCAGTGCTGGAGTTCAACATAGAACTGGCATAAAGTTGCATCAAAATAAATATACCACAATACCGGATGCTAAAACATGAATAACAACTGTTATAACACATTGCAAGCAATAGATTTAAGTAATATCCATGTTAAATATTAATTGCTGTGCATATTAGTCCACAGCGTGGCCGAGAGGGTAAAGGGGTTGTTTCTAAGACGCCCCTGATCGCATGATCTGGGTTCAACCCCCACCCTGGTCACGTTCTTGCATCCTTGAACAAGACGCTTTACAATGATTATCTTTGCTGGGTGGCTTTGAACAAACAGCAAACTCAGTGGACATGAATTTGAAGAAATCCACAGGAACATTGGATCATTAGAAACTCCTAAGCAGGTCCGAATTCCTTCTCAATCAAGTAGTCATTGGAAAGAGCAGATCGTACAATAGCTAGCGTCTGACCCTGTCCTGTGACACAAGGATAAATATGCACTACAACAACAACTATAATTTCTAAACGGCTGTGTTTGTGAAGTTGATTTTCAAAAAAACTCCTATGTAAGTACTTATTCCTCAAGATTTAAGACAAACTCAGACATCAATTATAACAATTAGACAAGAGAAGTGGGAAAAGGCCATGTCAAAGAAATATTGGCAATATATAATTTTGCTTCATAGGCTTTGTTACACGCACCAAAAAAGTGCTTAGCTACCACAATCAGCATTAAAGTAAGCCAAAAGTCATATTTCCACATACTTGTCTACTTTTCCAAAGGCATGTTGAAATGTTCATTGCTCATTACATTGCCAAGAAGCATTTGCCTGTGATCTACAAATCACTGATTTGCAAAAAAAACGACTATGTTGGAAAACTGAATCCACAATAAATTGATAGCTTAGCTCATAATATTAGTGAATAAAGTGTTCTCAGTGATTCTTTTACCCTGTTTCCCTCAGCTCCGTATGGCAAAGCTTTTTGGTATTGTGCTTGTTTAATATTATAAAGTTCTACACACGCCAAAAAGGTTTGACGCAGATGGGACAAATAACGACGTACAGTCCGTACACGTCAACACAAAGTATATCACACACAAATACAGGGTAATCCGAAAGTAACTCCCTATTCTAAAATAACTATAATTTATTTTTGAAGCGTAATTTCTCCTATTAATGAATATGAGAAGAAACTATATTGCATGGACTTTCATTCAAAATTCAATTAAAATTCAAAATTCAATATGCATGGACTTTTATTAAAAATTCAATATGGGCACCATGATTCGCCACCAACTTCCCAAGCCAACCTTGAACCGCATCAACTTTCAGGAAATTGGCCATTCAGCCATTCACGAACAACAATAGCAAAGTGTGGAGGAGCTCCACATAGCATGAAAATTAAATCTTTAATATTATCCCCAGCAATGATAATTGGCCAAACTTCATCTTTCAGCATAGTGAGATACCTTTTGACATTCATGATATCATGAAGGATGAAGGGACCCACAATTCTATCTGAAGTCATTCCACACCATACCGTTACGTTGGGTCGATTCTGCATTTTTTACTGGTAACACGAGGATCTTCTCCCACCCAGTAGTGGCCGTTATAAAGGTTTACAAACCCACCTATGTGGAATACAGCTTCAGCACTCCAGAAAATATGTTTTTAAGAGATCTGGCCAATCTTTAAACCAAGCCAACATCATCTCTCCAAACTCCATACAAATGTTGCAGTCTTCGACAGAGAGTGCTTGGCAGTAGTGGGGCTTCCAAGCACGACATTTAGGCTTATTTTTGAGCACGTTATGTACACAGCTAAAGGAAAGTTTACTTTGTTATGAGTTCCATCCGCAAAAGTTTCTAGTAAAAACAGTTGATGTGGTTTAAGGTTGACTTGGGAAGTTGGTGGCGAATCATGGTGCCCATATTGAATTTTAAATAAAAGTCCATGCATAATGAATTTTGAACAAAAGTCCATGCAACATAGTTTCTTCTCATATTCATTAATTGGAGAAATTACGCTTCAAAAATAAATCATAGTTATTTTAGAATAGGGAGTTACTTTCGAATCACCCTGTATATGAAAACCTTACCAAACATTGCTAGCTCTGTATCTTCAGGAAAAGGAGGCATAAGTCGGTTTCCATTTGCATGATGTTTAGCATCACTTTTTGAAGTCCAAGCAGTGGCCTAAAACGATATTGTATTGAATTTTAGTCGAAGAGTTTCATTACAACTCTACTGCATGTAAAAGAACTTCAGAGATGCCCCAAAATATTATAATTTAAAGGAGGTGAAGCATCCAGCTAGGATTATGTGCAAAAGATAAAGAATAATCTGAAACATATCCTCACCAAATTTCACCAGCTTCCGATTTATTGTTCCTGAGATATTTTATTTCAAAGTAAGGACATCTCCCCAAAAGTGTTGCCAGTTAAAAATTCATTTTTCCTAAAATGATGTTTATTGTAATCTTTGACATTGGTTTGAAAGCGTCTGAATGCAAGGCTTAAGCATGAATTAGTATTAGAACAGAAATACTTTTCCTATTTAAATAGTATATCACAATTTTCTAGAATATTAGATCTTAAATGGCAATACCGTTGGGGAGATCAGATCTCCCAACTTCAAAATGAAATGTCGCAGAAACAATAGATCAAAGAAAGCTGAAATTTAGTGAAGAAATTTTTAGATGTTTCTTTAATTTTTGCACATAATCCCAACCGAATGATTCACCCCTTTTAAGAGGAAAGGATTAAGCAACAATTGAAACTGTAAACTGTATAAATTGGCCAAGTCGTCTAAGCCTACAAATAACTTTGCAGTCTTCAAAATCAAGCAAGCTGCCACAATCTACAACATAAGGTTGCAGAAAGACATAATTCAGTAATCTGTGTTAACATTTTGAAACTTCGAAAAATAATGCCGCTAGTTAATTAATCATTGAAAATTATTATCAACGTTTAATAATTGGATGGGTGACAATACAATACCAAGATGCAAAACTTTTTTCTGTGAAAATATATATATAATACCATGAAAGTACAAAAACCTTTTTAATTTCTATTGTGTTTTTCAGTATCTGATGCAGGATTGTATGATTGAAATCAACCAAAAAATCATGATTTAAACCAACTAATAAAAACGACTCAAAATTAAGGAAATTTTAATGTTTTGAAAAAAAATCTCATTAGCTTTTGGTAATAAACTTTTTTGTTCCACAACAGTTAATATTTTTCCACAATTAACTTATTTGCCTTTAAACAATACCCTAAAACCATTTTAACAAAAACAAAACACTACTTTAGTAACGTATTTGGCATGATTCCATGAACTAGGATAAACAAGGGCTGCAAACTGGATCGATTTTTAATCTAGTTTCAAGTTCGAGTTCAGTCTATTTTAGCAAAACTAAGGTCAAGTTTGAGTTCTCAAATTTAACTTTTTTGAGTTCAACCAGCAAATAATATGAAGTTTTTCGAGTTCAGGTTGAGAAAAAAAAATACCAAGTCTACTTGTTTACTGCCAGTGCTCATTGCAAATCAAAATTTAAAACTATTTCGCTCATGCAATATGCAGTAATTTACGATTGTATCTCAACTGTTAGGAAAAACGCAATCTCAATTTACAAGGATTGATCAACAAAAAATATTTCTTTTCGACGACTTTGTAACCTTTAAATTTCTTTTTAATCAACTCAGTTTTATTTCAGTTGACCTTCCAGTTCAGAAAAATGACTTTTTTCGAGTTTAAGTTTGAGTTTGACAAAACGCTTCAACTTTTTTGAAGTGCAGCCCTGGAACAAACTTAAGTCTTTACTTGATTTAAAATTTACTTAACCAGTATGTGTGAAATTGATAGGAAACATCACTCAGCATGCAAAACTTTGGCTATGACATAACCCCTCCTTCCAAAGAAGCTGAAGAATTTTAAATAGGACCAGTATCAAAAAATCTGAATTAAATCAAAACAATCCATGACTTTTATCAACCTTCTCTAACATGCAAATACAAGAAAAGTAACACGGATTATACCCTTAAATTCAAGAAGAAATGGGATAGTTACAACCAAGAATCAGTGAGTTCTTGAGATACAATGCCAACAAAGCTAATACTCGGCCATATGCGCCTTCTAGCACAGATGCCGAAAAATCATCAAATCAGAGCCCTCCAACTTGACAAGGTTCCTTTGCTAAAGGAATCGATCTCAGAAGCTGAGGGTACAGCAAAAATGGTATGGTCGGTTGTGAAACCTCAACCACCTCAACTTCCCCAGAGGAATCTCACAATCCAAGTAATTTCTCGGAAGTTGCTTGCAAGTCTAAGGTGAAGCGAGGGAGGGGAAATCAAATAAAGCCACTACGATACGTAACTTATCCTTACATAATTTAGCGTTTTGGCAGATTAACCAACACAGATGTAAAGCAGCTAGCTATAACATGTGTGAAGTTACAAAAAACATACGTTCCGGGTTAGTGTTAGCTCAAAAACCATGGACATATGCCATTAAAATTAGAAGTAAGCTACAAAGCTGGAACCTCTTTCAAAGGTATTGAAAAGGGTAGTCGTCCTCAGGCATGCATTTATGCTACTACTGATCTCTGTTGTTCTTTAATCTCGATGTTTTGAGATGAGGATATTGTGGCAGTTAGAGTTAAGAATGTGTGCTGAAGGGAAGACAGTTTTCTTTTTGCATCGGCATACATGGCAGCCAAAGAACCAGCTCCACCCAATTTATTGAGAGATCTGTTAGTCCTCACAGAAAATTAACAAATCCCTACTAGTGTAGGAACCGATGCACATGCACATCACACTACATGGAGATCCTCCGATATAAACCCTCGAGTAGAGGATCTGCAAGAATATTGTGCTTGTGCAGACCTGAATTTCTGTAATGTGGGCAATAAACCAACATTCAGAACTAAAACGCGTGAAGACGTTCTGGACTTAACCTTAGTGAACCTGTGTACAAGGGACCGAGAAGTAGGCTGGCATGTTAGTAACGTGCCATCATTCTCGCATCACATGTATATTAGGTTTCAGGTTAAAAGCAAAATCTAAAAACAGGCTAAAATGTTTTGTAATGTTTGTCGTACGTGCTGGAACAAGTATGTAAACAAACTTGAACAAAAATTAAATGAATGGATCTCACCATCAGTACCAGTGCCTTCCTCAAAAGAAGACATTGATGTTCTGGTAAACAAGGTTCATTCAGTTATTGCTAACTCACATGAAGCTGCTTGCCCTATGCGAAAGTCGCTTCCTAAGAAACATAACATTTGGTGGAATTCTGAGCTAGCAAGCCTTCAAAACAAGGCACGCCGAGCTTGGAGAAAAGCCATTAAAACAAAACAAGAAGAAGATTGGAAGGCTCAAAAGCTTGCCCTATCCTACTTCAAAAAAACTGTCAGAAGAGCAAAGAGCAATTCATGGCATAGCTTTGTAGAGAGCATGAATAGTCAAACACCAATGGCTAGCCTGGTTAAGATTATTCGAAGCAACGAAACACATGTTAGCAACATAATCAAACACAACTGAGAATTCACAAAGTCTCCACCAAAAACTTTGAACTATCTGCTCAATACCTTATCACCGGGTAGCCAGCAGACAAAAAATCACGCAACCAGGTATCACTTAGTGGACAATCCATTCATGAGACCTGAAGACACTGAAATGATTGCAAACATATGTTCATTTGAGCGTATAGAAGCAGCTACTAACGTATTTCAACCATTCAAAGCACCAGGGCCAGAAGGGCTCTATCCTGTACTGTTACAGAAAAGTTGAAATCAACTGAAAGAATACTACCACATCATTTTTCAAGCATGCCTGAGACACAGCTATGTGCCATTGACATGGAAAGAAGGTACAGGTATATTTCTCCCCAAACCTAGTAAAGAGAGCGATTTTGAAGCTAAATCCTTCCGTATGATTACTTTAACTTCATTCCAACTGAAATGGTTGGAAAGACTAATTCTGTGTCATATTAATGAAGATAAAAACGTGCTGGCAAAGCTTTTTGTGTCGCAGTATGGGTTTTGTGCGGGCGTTTCTACGGAAACTGCTTTGCACGAATTTGTGTGCCGTGTAGAGCATTGCCTTGTACGAAAAAAGCCGGCTTTGGGTATTTTCCTGGATATTGTCGATCCATTTCGACAATGTCACCTTCCGTAGCTTTGTTGCAGGTCTGCAAGGGCTGGGCATGTCTAAGATTCTCACCTTATGGATAGAGAATTTCTTAAGTAAGACATCGCACAATCCAAGTAGAACTGTAGGAAGAAGTGAAGGAAACCCTCAAGATGATATCCTGTCCCCTTTTCTGTGGAACTGTGTTTTAAACAGCCTGTTGCTACAGTTATGTAGCAGGGGTTTTTATGTTCAAGCCTATGCTGATAATCTAGCAGTATTGGTCACTGGTGCTGATATGCTTTGGATCAGAGGTATGGCCCAGAAAGCGATAAAACATTGCTGCAAACTACAGTTTAGCAGCAAGAAAACCGATATCATACTGTTCACTCACAAATGGAATCCAGTTTTGGATTCCTTGTCAATGAAAGGTTCAAAACTTGAACTTTCCAAGGAAGCAAGGCTGTTAGGTATTACTCTGGACCGCAAGCTAACTTGGAATTCACTTATTACCCCAATTACCCACAAAGCAGCTACAGCATTAAAGCAATGTAGATAAATTTTGGGTAAATTGTGGGGAATAAAACCATCTATGATGAAATGGATATACACAGCAATTATGCGTCCAATCATGTCGCATGCATATGCATCCTGGGCTGGCGGTCTCAACAAAAAGTATCTAGTGAGGAAACTCACAAAGGTGCGGAGACTTGCTTGCTTGATGATTTCATCAGCTTTTTCTGGCACCCCTACTGGTGCTCTGGAAATATTGTTCAATATAACTACCATTGAGGAATTCTTATTGGCTGAGGCAGTGTGAGGGTCATACAGAATTACTGTTGGTGGACAGTGGCATGTCAACCCAGTTGGTTCCTTTGGGAAAACGAAAACTTGATGTTCGCAATGAGGCAAAAAGATTCCTACCTCTGTTGGAAGTGCCAGCTGACCGAATTAACAAAACAAAACTAATAGAGAGAAATTTCGAATGCCAAATTATCGATAAAAAGAATGCTATAAGATTTGAAAGTATTATAAATCAGAACATTGTCAAGGTTTACACTGACGCCTTGAAACTAAATGGGAGAGTAGGTGCTGGTTTTTATGCCGCGAATACCCAAACAACTCCCCCAAAACAAGCATTTTTCCACCTTGGAATTTACAGCACTGTGTTCCAGGCAGAAGTCTTAGCTGTTTCGAAAGTGGCAAAGAACCTGCTTTTGGAAAAAAATGCACAATCAAAGTATTGTTGTGCTGGTTGATAGTCAAGCAGCTATCCCAGCACTCATAAAGTGCACTGTAACATCAATTACAGTGCTCAACTGCATTAGAAACCTAAATCAGTTAGGTAAACAAAACCATGTCAGTATTGCCCGGATCCCTGGACATGCAGGGGTACATGGTAACAAAGTGGCAGACTATGTAGCCAAATCAGTATCTAAATCAAAAATGCATGGTCCTGAACCTTTTAGTAAAGTCCCGTATGCCAGTTGTGTTGGCACGGTTAAGGACTGGTTCACAGATAGATGAAAATTTATGTGGAATAAACGGAAGACTGCTTGAGGATGAAGGAGTCTGTAGCTTGGACGTCTTTACGACTAACAATACGTCTCCTAAAAAGGCCTCAATTAAACAGAGTAGTGCAAGTTTTAACTGGGCAATGCAATCTACAGCGGCACAAGAAAACTACTGGTCGTGCTGAGTTTTTTTTTGTGTCCAAAATGCAGCCTAGAGGATGAAACACCAAATCATCATGTAGGAATTGCAAGCTTTACCAAGATAATTGTGTAAAATAGTTTGGAATCACCAAAACCACTGTTCACAATGTGGCAACGAAATATAGCATTAACAAACTGGCCACGTACTTAAAGGAAGCTGAAAGGCTTTCTGAGTTCGACCGGTAACCAAACAAACAACAATAACATAGTAGCTACAGTTGCAATGGGCCCAAATGAAGCCTACGCAATGAGTAGGTACCGCTGCCTATTAATAATAATGATATATAATATGCAAACACTGTACTGTACACAATTAAAGTAAACGAAGAATCTAGTTTTGCAACCAAACTTAGAGCAGCAGAATTTGTCTAATTTGTCACCTCAAGGGGATTAGAAAAAAGTGACAAATTAGGCGAATTGACAAACTATGCAAACAGGTAAAAACTCCATAACGATTTGTTTACTTGTCCCTTATCTTGCTGTTAACACAGTTTGTTGCATATATTGTTGGATATAGTGCATGTTTATTGCTAAATATAAAGCAATATAAGCTTACATACTTAGATCTTTTATTTAAAATTAATTTTCTATAACTTCGCTTTGACAATAATCCTGAAATGAAACGCAGAAAGTGCAATTATACTGTCAACTCTTAATCTTAACTGTTTAAACTGCAGTTGCTCTTTTTTTACAGTTAATCTCTGTAATTACTGTATTTCGTTTAAAGTCTTTTGGACTCTCAGCTGGTAGTTAATGTTCTGTAGTTAAAACGCACTTGCAATGCATCCTTTTGTGCTGCTGCAGCAAGATTTCCCAGTGTAAACAATAAATCTGATAAGGACTTTTTGTTTGTTTGAAATCTCACACGTGCTGAACTAACCATCGAGACTGCGTGAATCAATCCATCCTGCAGTTAAAACAAAGCTGTGAATACCGCTTGAACATTGAATTGAATCTGCAAATGATGATTTAGCCAAACAAAGTTTTTTGAGGATATAAAAAGGTGACAAATTAGATGAACTGAAATGCATAAGAATTTTGCCGGGACTGAAAAAAATATGACTAATTAAGCAAAATGACAATTTAAACGATGACGAATTAGACAAATTCAACTGCATTTATTGAAAACATTGAAAAAGTGGCTAATCCATTCATTAATCTGGATACAAACTCGATAATTTTTATAAAAGTTCTTTGGCTTTTCTGAGTTTGAGCTTGACCAAAATATCAGACTTTTTTGAGTTTAGTTAAAAAGCAAGTTCTTCGGCGATGGTTCCATTTTTGGACTCATGCCCAGATACTACAGTAATGCAAAATATTTATGTACTGTACTGTAATATAAACACAATAAAATCACTAAAATTAAAAGTTTACAACTACAACAGTACCCTTTTGCTGAAAAACGGCTCCTGCTGTGGCTTAAAATTTTTTCTTTCAGTGATTTTCTGTGTATTCTGCTGTAACTGGTACAGACTCTCGACTAGATTTTGTTGACATTAATTCTTTTCTATGTTCTACTGTGATGCAAAAATATTTTCATCTTGCACCTTACAACTCATTGAATAGTGAAAATGCTTGGAGCCATTATCCTATAATATGTATTGTATTTGTGTCTCTGTTTATTTCATGCTTGAAATAGATCTAATCTTTGAAATTGAAATACATTAGAGTATTCAAATTTTTATAAGTTATTAGGAGGATGACGGAGATTTTTTCCACATTTCAAAACAAACGTGTCACGTGATCCACAAGATCAAATTCGAGGTCAAAAGGTCATTGCCCTTTAACAAGCAGATTCTGAAAATTTTTTAACAGAAATACAAGAATCCTTGGCCAATTTCCTTCAAAATGACATCAAATTTGTTGAATTCCACCAAGTGGCTGTGGAGATATCGCAATTTTACTTAAGGTGGGTACACCCATTTTTTGAAGGGGCATATCTCCAAAACTATTGTTCCGAGTTTTGAAAAAACTAAAAACGTGGGCGTTTTTACAAACTCTACCATAAAATGGTGGGCAAAATTTTATGCAAATTGGAGATGGTAGGGTTAAGTGCATTGGGTGATCTGAGATGAAGCAACCCCTAGATCTAATTTTCAAGTTCCTTTCCAAGTGAACCAGATCAAAAATCTTTGTGCTAAAAGATGCAAATTATTCAAATCAATCAGCATAATTTTACTCTTAAAACCACATCTTTTTTGTCAAAGAAACAGCAGAAACCTGGCAAAAACAAATCCTTTCCTTGGTACCTACCAGATGAATAAGTTGATTGAACCACAAATGCAAATTTGATGCTGTCATGCAGCCACAGCCAATTTTTTTTCCGTTATGTCAAAATCTTTCCCATTGAAGCTATTCAATCATGTCAAACAATGAAAAAACGGGACACAAACATTGATAATCAGTTATTTTTACCTATATAGCGCTAAAATTTTAAAATTAGGGTGCAATGCTCTTTAAGGATGGTGCTCCTTATTGTTAATTATCAATAGCAGCTTGCATAAATAAATCCATGCATGCAAACTCGAAAACTGTTTTTTGAAATTCGAAAATACGAAAGTCAAAGAATTTTCGTGAATATAAAAACTCAATCAAGTTTGTATTCTTGATTATATAATGGATTAGAAAATAAACAAACTTTGTTTTAAAGGCCACCTAATGTCCACAAAGCAACGCCCTTAAAATGTAATAAAAAACATTTATAATCAAATGCTGAAAACCCGGTTTAGATACACGTTCTTAAGTTCAAGAAAATGAATAGCCATTAGTTACTCAGGCAGTGTTCCGTCTAAGTTTTCACCTCCAGCGAAAATGCCGGAAATAGTGCAAGCCTTCTAAACTCAATGTGAAAATGCCGAAAATTTTCTCATCTTTTCTGTCCCATTTTAATGCGATCTCAAAAAAAAAAAAAAAAGGTCATCGCACTGACGAAGGCATCTTTATCTCCGATTTTATGTTGATATCCAAAAAAAAAAGGTCTTCGCCTGATTTCAGCAAGTTTTCTCCGCGCTTTGTGCGACATACCAGAGCAAGGCACCGTGAACCACAGCTGCCAACAGTTTTTGGCAGGAAACAAAAATGCAGGGAGTTTGGTGCTTTTGACGTCATCAGACCCAGGAGTTTGGTGCTTTTGACTAGTTTGTTATTGCAGAGAATAGGCGATTTTGGAAAGGCATGTGATAGCAGCTTGCCAGTGCAAAAAAGGTGTAACGTATAGTGCAAAAAAGTCGTAATTAGCTCAAAGTACTTTCATTGCCAAGTTCAAAAGTGAATTACCCAGAGCAATCAGCTTTTACTACCAGTAATGAACAGCATCTTTACTACCAGTAATGATTCTATCACTATAAAACTCCAACAGTACAGAAGTTTTCGAATTCCATTTGGCATATATGTATCCAATACCGATACGCTACAGTAGTGTAGACAAAGCCTTTAGACACAAAAAGAAACCATTGAAAGCTTATAATTATGTAAAAATATTTTACCCTTCTAATACCAGCAGGTAACTGCATAGGTTATATACCGGTACCGTACAATACAAATGGTACAGGTAGCAGTATCAGATCAGTAGACTGGTTTGCTTTGTATTTCAGTGATTGATTTTGTTGAACAAAAGAACAATGACCAAGTCAAATTGCTGGATGCTTGGGTAGCAAATTACCGGTAGATGAGTTGATTCAGTGTAATGTAAATGTAGATGGTAGTATTGGTAAACAGGCTAATAATGGCAAGGAAGTAAGTACTGTCGGTACCAATATGTTACATTGGCATGATAGGTAAAAATATTACAATTATGTCAGCACTTTTGTACTACAATTTCCTATTAACATTAGTGGTACTTGCATAAGTTTTCTGCACTAACTGGTGCTTGTCTGGCTGTGCCGATCTGAGATAACAACACATCGAGGTCCATCGAGCCCCGGAATTTGTTATGTCCTTGGCGTCAAGCCTTGTATCCTCGACTTCACCTCTGCTTATTATGACTTTTTTGCGCAACACATTTTGACTATCCGTTGGAATGATAAACTAGTCCAAGGCACCAAACTCCTGGGTTTGATGATGTCATGTCAGTTTTTAAAAATGCGCAAGGTAATCCCTGAGTAAATAATGGCTATTCATTTTCTTGAAATTAAGAACGTGTATCTAAACCGGGTTTTCAGCATTTGATTATAAATGTTTTTTGTTACATTTCAAGGGCGTTGCTTTGCGGACATTAGATGGCCTTTAATGTTTTCTTTAAACACTATGCAGGGTTCCCACGCATTTGTCAATAAAAAATTCCATACTTTTTTCATACAAAAATTTGCTTAAAACAAACTAAGCTCTAGTCGTCTGGAATACACAAAATTGCAGTTATTTTAACACAATCCATAAACTAACTTAACAGAACTCAATTGCTAAATGGATGAAGATGACTAAATAGCCTAAAATAATGGACATTTCTTAATTGCTAAGTGATTGTTCATGGTGTTTGGATTCATACAAGATGGAGGCAATGCAGCATAGTGTTTACACCACAGGTTCAATGGTCGTATGCAAGCGGCTGCTATATCCACTACTACAGAACCAGAATTCTCGATTTGGCATAATTACATTCAAACAGTGTATTTGTTGTGGTCGATAGGAAGTACGAGGTATAGGCTACTCAGCACTACATGGGTAGAAGGAATGCATGTTGCACTTTATTGAACGCAAAAGCACTCTGTGAGCAATGAATGGACTATTCTGAAATGCTCATAATTTTGCAGTTTACAAAATAACAAGTACCCACACATGGGAGCCAGTAGCGGGGCAGGGGGTGCTACTACCTCCTTACCTTTTATTTTGCTCCAATCAGGAGAAAAGGGGGGCAAGTCTTTGCCCATCTAAATTGGCACTACATCTACAATACGAACACAAAAAAAATCAGACATGAACTTCTAACAATTAATTTTGAAATTCAAAAAGTGTCCTTTTAACATCTTTGATCACCTTTGTTTAAATTTTGCAACTCTAACAAAAAAAAAAATTCCAGCGCCTATGTACCTATGTAACAGCAGTACGCTCAAAAATATTTTGCCACAACTTTCACTAACCAGCATGTCAGCTTATGTTACAAAGAACAAAAATTAACAATTAGTTGAATTACCAACTTGTCAGTCTATTATCTATCACATCTAACAACTTAAGAAGAGTATCCGTTATTCATTTTGTAAACGGAGTGACTATTTTACCAGAAAATCTATAATGGAACAGAAAAATAGAGAACTGCAACGCACCGTATCTTGTGCTGTTTCGTTGATTGCAAATTTTCTGTGTAATTGGCGATTCTATTTGTATATCTGCAATCATCTCACATTTGATACTGCTCTCAACGATACACAGGACTAGTAAACTATGCAGCCGCTATATTGAGAACTAACAATTGACTAATTTTGTCATATTATACTTAATTCTCAAACAATATTCTTAATCTGTGCTTTCCAGTTAACTCAAGAGCTACCCTCTCTTTCATTTTTGTGTAGGTTTTCTTGAACTGTTTATGTAAAAAATGAGGTACATTGCACTATTTCAATTATTTATACTAATTCACAAAGCATTCAATTATGTGCAAAAAAACTTGCTAATATTTTTTAAATAGTAATACAAGTAAGCTAAAGAGTCTGTGTAACTTTGCAATCTTTGCTCATAGCGCGTATTTTATTACCACGTAGCCTAGTAAATTTGTCAGGCCTAGGCAGACAGCCTACTGTAGGCTATCAGTGCATTACTAACGCGTAGTAGGTTAATACTCTCTAAACTTCATTTGGATGCAGCAACTGTTGAAATAGCCTTCTTCTGTTTTTTGCTAACCTTTTGCATGCTGTCTGCATATACCACGCTATTCTTCCTTTAGTGCTAGTAGGCTACCGGTGTCACTTAAATTCTTTGCTTAATTGCCTTTGATGTAATGATACTCTTTAACTACAACATAACAATGCTCTGAAATTAAAGTTTTGTTAAACCTGTATAGTGACAAAATGAATTGGCAAGACCACCATTCTTGAAGTTTTAACACAACACAGCCAGGTGTGTTATTATTATTTTTATACCCTTCGAATAGAAAGACAAACAGAACATTTAATATTCATCCCCTCCAATCGCATTAGTTTCTGCATGGTGCAGTGCACTATTTTTGTCAAACTGTCTTCCATACTTCTTCAATATTAGCACACACTTTTCCAGACTTTTTTCCGCTCGGGAATTGCCTTTACAAAATTCCCGACTTTTCCTGATCATGGGAACCCTGACTATGATTGATTTCACAACTACTTTTTTTGTTTTTAATTACCTCTATTTATGTGCTTACTGGAATAAGCATCTAGTCAAGCTTGATAGATTTTCAAACACCGGTAAAGGTTAATTCAAGGGGTGAAATGGGTAATTTCAATTTTTTTTGATGAAATGGAGATCATATACCATATCCAACAAAATAGAAATCATTCGAAAACAGTGTTTCACACCAGAATTATAGCACATTAAAATCAACTCATCAATTTGACTGATTTAGTTCTGCTTGAATGATCGCAAAATGACCAACTTTGAAGGGTCAACTTTATCAATACTGATGCGAATTTGAAAAAATTTAGTTTTCGATTATCAGCACAAAAAGTTGTACGAGATAACTAAATTTCATTAAAATCTAAAGTGGTTGGCTCTATGGCTTGGTTCAGTTGAAGTGTAATGACCCAAAAACTGAAAGTAAGGCTAGTGGGCCATTGTTTGCTACTTGGTTTAAAAAGGTTATTCTAGAGCAGTGGTGGGCAAACTACTGCACACGAGCTGCATGTGATCGAGCAAATGTTTTCATGTGGCCCACCAAGAAATTTTCCGAAACGTCACATCAACTCATATTCATTACTTTTTTTCGTACTGTTGTATCTACAGAATGTGAACATTATAGCGAGCACACTATGAATATTTTCTCATTTAAGCAATTTTTGTTATTTAAGTAATTTTGATTATTTATTTGTTTATTTGAAATACAACACAATGGTGCTTGATTCACATCCGAGCACACTTACATGTGAGGCAAAATACACACAGAAAGCAAAAAAGCGTTACAAACCAAACAAGTTAGTACGTTAAATTGGCAATATTATGTAGATAAATTTGTGAAGACGTCGTTTGAAAATAAGTAAAGTTTCAGCACTTATGATACTTTCAGGAAGCCAAACTGATTAACAGAAAGAAGATTGTTATAGTAAAAATGATGAAGTAATTAATTAGCAATGATATGCTCCAAAACACGACATAAGACACAAGTGAGAGAAATTGGACGGTAGTTACTTGGATGATCCCAAGAGCCTTTTACACGAATGGGTATAAAAAGAGAAAAAAGTAACCATAGCAAGTTAAGGATAGAAAAGAAAATCCTTTTCAAAAAAAAGGCAGGAATACCATCTGAAGATCTAGAAAGCTTATCTGGAATCAAATGTATAGCTTGAATATGTCTTCTGAGGAAATATCAATGTCTCATATCCAGTTTTCGGGCACCACAGAGCAATTCAAAGATAAGCTTTGACCATCATCAATCCGAAATACCTTTTGGAAGGTCAAATTAAGAAGGCTTTTTTCACATCAGTTTCTGCAAGTGTGTCATCATCAGATTTCAGAGGAGGTATACAAGCATGCGATTTTAATTTATTCTTGGCAAAACCATAAAATTTGGCATTTGGGGTTTTCACAAATAGCATTTTAAATTTTGTCACACCATAGTTTCACGGCTTGATCATAGTTTTTGCTAGAGGCACAGAATTTTAAAATAGCTTTCATTAGTGTCGGAGCTATAATTTCCACACTCTTTGAGCAATGGGTTGTCTTGAAAAATGCTGTTTTAGATTGAATGTTTCTACGCTGAAGTAGAGAAAAACTAAAATGCGATGGCATATATAGAGGTCGATTACACTGAAATAGACAATGGGTTGTTATTATGATGTATGATGCTGCAAAATTACCTTAAAATGCTATAAGGTTAATGCAAAAATGTAGAAAAAATAATTTGGAAATGATAACTCTGAAGCTTTTAAAAGCTGCTTTTAAATTCCTGAATATGTTTGCAGAATAAAAATCTCGACTTTTGAATGTAATTTTGGTGTGGTTTTAATCTTCAAACTGCGGGTTTGTTAGCTTTTTTTTTTCTTTGCAAAAGTGCATTTAGCTTGGTAAGTTCTTTTACACAAGGACAACTTTTTTCACTAAATGGTGTCAGTCTCTTTTTAGTGTCAAGCTTTGTTCGGCTCAGAAGTTTATGATTGGGTAAAATATTATCCACTATTCAATGGATATAACAAATACACATACAGTGCTGTTCGAAATTATGAGACCACTTAAAATTTTGACTATTTTTTGGTTTTCGTGACGAATTGGTATGCTATTTGTAACCACAACCCCTACATGTCATATATTATTGAATGCAGAATTCTAACAGGGTCAAGCAAATGTGATTTTAATACTTTTTATTTATACTTTCAGTAATAACTGCAATGATAAAGAAGAACTTTCTGTTTATATTAAATATTGCCAAAATTGCTACAAGCAAAAATCTGCTAAAAATGTTAGGTAACAATGTGAATGAAAAAGCCAGTCCATTTAAATTGATTCTGGTTTATGATGTAATAATGGCACATGTTTCATGGCGGGAATTCTTGAGCTGACAGATACCAGCAGGAAAAAAAGTTTAGTTCCATTTTAGAAGTCAAGATGCCTCAACATCTTAGTGGTGAGCAGAGGCATTTGATTGTTTACCTGCATAAAAAAGCAGTATCAGAACGATAAATTGCATCACAGGTGGGTTGCTCCAAAACTGGTGTTAATGTTACTACAAAACGATGGAAGGAAACCGGAAAATTTGAAGACGAAATCAACCATTCGACAAGACAGGGCTCTGGTCAGACTCTCCCTATCTAATCGACGTCTAACCAGCTCTGATCTTTGCCAAGAATGGCGTCAAAGTACAGGTGTGGAAGTGTCAACATCAACAATTCGAAAAAGATTGCTACAAAGTGGTTTAAGGGGATGCAAAGCGAAAAAGAAACCAAAAGTATCGGAAAAGCAAAGAGAGGCCAGGATTGCTTGGGAGAAAGAGCATTTGAACTAGACAAGTGAGGATTGGAATAAGGTCATATTCCGTGATGAGAGCACCTTTACTATCCAAAATCATTCTGAAAACAACTTTGTTCGAAGAAGACCTCATGAAGCGTTTAGCCCTCAGTGCATTTCGTATACTATCAAGCATCCAACTAGTGTGATGATTTGGGGTTGTATGGCATCAAATGGCATTGGAAGATTGCACATCTGTGAGGGGATGATGAATGCCACCTAATATGCTGCTGTGTTGGAACAAAATTGCTTGCCAGAGCCCGAAGTTTATTTCCAGATGAATACTGGATATTTCAAGATGACAATGCTCCCTGCCATCGAGCAAAGTTAGTGAAAAGGTGGATGCAATCTCATAGGGTGGCCCAGATGAATTGGCCAGCCCAATCACCAGATCTCAACCCTATTGAAAATTTAGGGCACAGTATAGGGCGCCGTTTGTGTACCCTAATTTGTGCAATGTTTTTTTGCATATTTAATTAAATAGTCATTTTAATTAAATGTACAAAAATATATAGTCAAAGTCGAAATAAATATATAGTCAAAAAAACTGCGCAAAATAAACCATTGCAAAAATAAATAGTCAAAAAAACTGTGCACAAAATACAGCGTTGCAAATATGTGATGCTGATTTTTTTTGTATATTTGGAAGTAGAGGGTGACGAAGCGCTTTCGGCTGCTCTTGGAGCGCATTAAAGACCAACCGAGAGTGCATCAAAGAGCAGCCAAGAGCGCTTCGTCACGCTCCACTACCAAATATACAAAAAGTCTACAGCACATTTTTGCAATGCTTTATTTTGTGCGCAGTTTTTTTGACTATTTATTTTTTCAACGGTTTATTTTGCACACAGTTTTTTTGACTATTTATTTTGACTGTGACTATATATTTTTGTACGTTTAATTAAAATGACTATTTAATTAAATATGCAAAAAAACTTTGCACAAATTAGAGTCCACTAACGGCGCTCCATAGCACCGAATTAACATAATCATTGCCAAAAATAAGACATTCAACAAGAGAGAGCTAATTGAGAATATTATTCAAGCCTGGGCATCACATTTTTACATCGTAAGAACTTCGCAACCTTGTGCAGAGCATGCCGAGACAGTGCAAAGCAGTGATTCAGAATAAAGGCTTCCAACGAAGTACTAATAATGAAATGTCGCAAAAACGGTCCTTTTCAGGGCCATCAAATGTTAAAAAGAGCCAAGAGAAGATTGTTTGTAGTTTTTAGTGATTTAAAGTCTTCTCTCATGTCGTTTTTAGTGATTTAAAGTAGAGCTCGACTGATATGATTTTTTCAGGCCGATACTGATATCGATATTTTGGAAATTTTTAGGCTGATACCGATATCGATAACCGATATATTAATAACAAAATTTTGTCACTATTTTTCAATTAACTTCACACAAAAAGCTTCTCTAATTTCCCCTCCAAAGAAAGACTATTTCAAACACAAGTCATATTCCAGGATTATTCAATAGAAAAAACAAACCAAAAATACAAGAATTTGGCAATTAATAGTCAAGAGCGGTCGTGCTTGCTCTCAAAAATAAACAGTTTAAGGTAATTATGCTAAGCCGATATTTTATCGGTGGTAGATAGCCGATACGATACATCGGCTTGGCCCTGATATCGACCAATATTTATCGGCTGATCGATATATCGGTCGAGCTCTAGTTTAAAGTCTTCTATCATGGCAAATACATAATAAAAATGTCCTAGCAAACTTAGTCAGTATGTAGGAACATTTTCATCACCTGTTTAATTTTATCTCATTTTTTCAATAACCTATTGCACAAAAATAAAACTGTATCTACACATTCCGCTTTAAATTCTGAGTTCATCAATATATAACATGTAAGGGTTGTGAGGAAAAACACACTTCCAAGACTTGGTGAAAATAAAATTGTTAAAAAAATTGCAAGTGGTCTCATAATTTCGAACAGCACTGTAGTTAAACAATATATCCGTCTTGTAATTGAAACACTGTAGAAGCAATATTGTAGTTGAAACAAATGTAAAAATCTCAATTGCTTGGTAAATATTTCGCAAGATCAAATTACATCCTTAAAACAACATCTTCAGTGATTAACAACAACTTTAGTGATTATATAGTGAAAAATAAGTATGGCAAAGTGTTACAAACTGCATTATATCAAAACTATGATGTTTTTTGAGTTCCAAAAAGGGGGGGTTCAACCTTCGAAACCCCCCCCCCTGGGTGCGCCACTGTATATTGTAACTAGTTTCATTCGATTAAATAATTCTGTTTTAACCACACAGTTTGCATTTCTAAAATCAGGGTCACGGCTGTATACTTTGTGGTTCGTAGAAAATGCGTTTAGTAGTGTGACTATCGAGGAACACGCTTTGCGTGGGCTGAAGCCTTCCTCTTCAGCCAAGTTACAAATACGCCAACTTTCAAACATGTTTTGGACCTGACGTATACAAGATGGGGATGAATTGGTTTAGTAATTCAATTCTTTGAAGTGGCTCTAAAATGAAAATTTTTTGTAAATGGCATTAAAACTGAACTGTTAAAAAGACTATTTTTTCCATGAAATCATACAAACCATCTAGCATTTGGGAGAGAAGACCGATGTTGTTTATGATGCATTTTAAACGCACAACAGTTTATTCAACTCGTTGAGTTCTAGATACTGTTGAAACTTTGATATAGAAAAATGTTACCTTTTTGAAACCCTTCACTTAGCAAAATCTGGATATGATGGTGCTGTGTCATAAACAGAGCTGTGTTTGCTGTGTAAGAAAAAGTTTTTCCAAATAATTAAACAAGCTTTAATTTTTGTTGAACATAAAATAAACTTAATCTTTACTATAGGTTAACTCTGGTTAAAAAATGATTTAATTTAAAATAAGGAAAACGAAACAAAACTTAAATGAGCAGTATTCGGAAAAAAATTATCCAAATATTTTATAAGAATTGTGCAGCTTGTTAAAGGTCAGAAAAAAATGTAATGTGGCTAGGTTCTTGAAAACTTTGGACACCCTTAAACTAGAATTTTTCATAGTGTTGTTAAAGATATTTTCTAAAGGATAATACAGACTTTAAAAACCAGACTAGAACTATTAAAAGGCTACTCTCAATGAGAACTGGTAAAAAGCTACTCTGAAGGCTACTCCTTGGCAATACAGATATAATAAATAGACCATTAAGCTGTAACTGCTTCATCTTTCAATAAGTCTTGTCCAGCATTACTAAACAGTCGGCCACTGCAAAATAGAAACCCAAATATTTTAGAAAGTTGATAAATGCTATGAGTAAGTTATCCCTTGAACTAGCTACCCCTTTGAGTCTTTAACAAGAAATTATTGCCTAATCTAAGAACAAACACGATTGCCAATATAGAACTAAGCAGTTCTATATTAGCAATCGTTTTTGTTCTTAGATTAAGCAGAAACTCCTACCGTTATGCTCTGAAATTATTGCCTCTGAACTAAAACTAACTTTTTTATTGAAACTCCCAAGTACTGTATCATGATTGACTGACTGAACTATTGGTAGTATCTAGATGAAACGATTTTTCTATTTATGGTACCTGAATTATACTGTAGTTACCTCATACAAGTCAACTAGTTTTCCAAACTTTTTTTAGAAAATCCCAACAATTTTCAAAGTGATACAACCATTAAAATTGCAGATTTATTAGAATTAACTATCCAAACAAAAAATGTCTCTAGTTCAGATGCCAACAAAAAGTAAATAAAAAACTGTTATACTTTCAAAAACTATGTGAAATGTGGATACAGATAAAAAAAAATTATTGCAGTGACGCACCTACATCCTGAAATTTGCCCCGGAAGTTGAGCTCTCGTCAAAATTTAAAATCAAGTTTTCACCATAGAGCAGGCATATTTTTGCAATTTTGACATCAAAAATGAATTTCCTGACCCCAAAACCCCCATGTAGCAATTTTCAGGCATCAGATTACTCCAAAAATGGAATTACAGCACTATTTTCAAAACTTGGGAGCAAAATCTCCCTCCAATGGCCAAAAACTCAAACTGCGATAACTTGAAAACCACTTGAGGTGTTCGAAAAAATTTTTTTTTTATTTTTTGTTATGTGTAATACTCTTTTAGTATAGGAACAAATATCTATGTTTGGCTACCTATGGTGACAAGTCATTTTGAATTAAGCATGGAATGACCCACATATAATGTTTTGAAAATAATTGTAAGAAAATTTATGGGCTACTGAGTTATCCCATGTAGCTTAAAAGCATAGCTACTAAAATAATTACGGAAAAACTGGGATCTGTTTAGAATCACTTTTTTTAAAGGCGGTGAATCATCCAGCCAATTCCGGTGGTTTACAATAGCTAAAATTGAATATAATTTTTGATATTTTTTGTTTTGATTTTGGGGCTGCGTTTGCAAATATATTCAACAAATACAAAAAGATGTCCCCCCGAAAAAAGTTTTTGGAAACTCTGAGTTTTGATCTTCCCGCCAAAACCACAGTTCTCTATACTATTAGGCCTACTGTAATCATATTCAGCTATTGGGCCTAACTATCTCTAAACTATTAGGCCTAATAGTTAAGAGATAGTTAGGCCTAAACTACTTAGAAATAAACTATCTCTAACCTATTAGGCTTACCACAGTTCTCTAAACCATTAGGCTTACTGTGGTTTTGGCGGGAAGAACAAAACTCAGAGTTTCCAAAAACTTTTTTCGGGGGACATCTTTTTGCATTTGTTGAATATCTTTGCAACCGCAGTCCCAAAATTAAAACAAAAAATATCAAAAATTATAGTTCAATTTTAGCTATTGTAAACCACTGGAATTGGCTGGATGATTCACCGCCTTCAAAGGAAGTAGGGTCACTTCTAAAAGCATAAAAAATTATCTTGTAGCAAAATGTCAAATTTTTTGAAGTGTGCTTTATTAAACCCAAACCTTGATGCAGCTAGTTAGAAACACTACTGGGATGAGGTTGAGGTGATAATAATGCTGCTAGCTTTTTTATGAATCATTTCCTAACTTGAATTTACTAACCAAAAGAATGGTTTTAGTGCGAGCTATCAAATTAGCATCATGAAGTTGTTTTTTTTTGCATTGTTTGGTAAAACCATTATTATCGACTTTAATGACCTATATTTATCAAAGTGTCAGCATCAGCAGAAATGAAACGATGCAAACACCACTTAACAAAAGCACTTTAATTTTGATACCTGACAAGTAGATGCAATTTTAATAGTTTGGTAAATAACAAATATTGTGTGCCACTAGTTTTGCATTTAAGTGCAACTATTTTTGAAGCATATAACACATTAACAACATCAAAAGTAAAACACTCAAGATCACCACATATATTGAAGTTTTGCTTAAACAGCGTATTGTCATATGCTATGGTGCATGCTGCTTAAAGGCGGTGAATCATCCAGCCAATTCTGGTGGTTTACAATAGCTAAAATTGAACTATAATTTTTGATATTTTTTGTTTTAATTTTGGGACTGCGGTTGCAAAGATATTCAACAAATACAAAAAGATGTCCGCCCGAAAAAAGTTTTTGGAAACTCTGTTTTGATCTTCCCGCCAAAACCACAGTAGGCCTAATAGTCTAGAGAACTGTGGTAGGCTTAATAGTTTAGAGATAGTTTAAACTATCTCTAAACTATTAGGCCTAATAGTTTAGAGATAGATAGGCCTAATAGTTTTATAAGATTACAGTAGGCCTAATAGTTTAGAGAACTGTGATTTAGGCGAGAAGATCAAAACTCAGAGCTTCCAAAAACTTTTTTCGGGGGGACATCTTTTTGTATTTGTTGAATATCTTTGCAAACGCAGTCCCAAAATCAAAACAAAAAATATCAAAAATTATAGTTCAATTTTAGCTATTGTAAACCACCGGAATTGGCTGGATGATTCACCGCCTTTAACGAAGAGAATAGCTACAAAATTTTAGTACTTCGTAAGAAATTTGCAATAATCTAAGAACAAAACGATTGCCAAAATAGAACTAAGCATAACAATTTATTAGACGCGTTTCGCTTTAACTTAACGCATCATCTGCTACTGATGATGTGTTAATGCGTTTCGCTTTAACTTAACGCATCATCTGCTATTGATGATGCGTTAAGTTAAAGCGAAACGCATCTTATAAATTGTTATGCTTAGTTCTATTTTGGCAATCGTTTTTGTTCTTAGATTAGCAAAAACTCCGACCGTTTTGCTCCAAAATTTGCAATACCAAGTAAAATCTAAAGTGAGCAAAATCTGAGAAAACATTACACATTTATTTATGTTAAAATATTTTGACAAAGGTATTTACGATGCCGATGCTTAGAAATAAAGCAATGGTCAATCAAAGAAACTGAGTGACTATGAATTCAAAAGTAACCAAGAGTCACAAAAATAGTCAAACCATGCTACAAAAAATTTCATACCAGCACAAAAAGATTGAAATAAATTAATTTAGTTCAGAAACATTTCCGGACGACAGGCAATTTAGCTTGTAATATGTTAGCTAACTCAAAATTGAAGTATTTGTACAAAAGTTCACCAATCATTCAGTACAGAAACTAGGGATGTACCAATTATCGGTATCAGCATCGGCAAGTACAGGCAATTTTTTTGGAATCGGCATCAGTAAAATATAGAAATACTTGCCGATTCTTTAAACATAATAATACAGCTAATTTTTTCTGATCAAATCGTTTTACATTCGTATTTTTTACCAGATAAAAACAATTTTCTTTTTAGAAAATGTTAGCACAAGTTACAAAAGGAAAAACTGCAAATCATTAAAGAAAAATGAAACAAAGCATTTTTTGCGAGCACATTGCTTATTGTTTTGCTGAGTTGCATACTGCACAACACAATAGAAAAAAAACGTCTCCTCTACCTCAAGTGATAGAGCAGTGGACCGGAAATCCAAAGGCTGCAGGTTTGATTCCTGCAGGAAGACAACTTTTTCGCATTGCTTGTCTCTAGGTAGTTGCCATTCTGGTGGCTCTTCCCTAGGTTTCCGCGCTGATAGGCTTTAGGCCAGATGGCATGTAAATGATTACACAAAAAAAAAAGGTTATCGCATCAAACGATTCATTGCACTAAGCTTGTGATTACAAAACAATTGCTGTGGTTTTGAATGCAGCGAACAGTAAGTTTGAAAATAAAACACGTGTAGGTCTGAAGGTGTCCGAGGTGGGCGAAGTTCAATTAGAAACGCAAAGCGCAACTTCTGCAACCTCTCCAATTGCAAAAGTTGTGTTGCGCTTTGATTTTTTGTTTTGAAACATTGCAGAAATTGCGTTACAAACTAAACTCTTTAAACTTAATTGCGCTGCGCTTTCTTTTTTTTCATTTATTAGCACAAATCTATACATTGAACTTAATTTTGTTCAATTTTGATTGTAATATTGATCATAAATGTCGGCCTTCTTTAGCAAATTGTTTGTTCTTTTTCAGTCTAATATCGCAAAAAATGCAGTATTTGCATCGTATTATGAAACTTCAATTGCGAAAGTTAGGTTGTGCTTTAACTTAGTATAAAAATCATATTCCGCAATTACAAAATTGCACTCGCTTCTTCAACTGAATCAAAAAGTACATTGCAGAAGTTGCACTGCAGTTCAGATATAAAAAAATAAATGGAGCATTTTGCGCTTTACTTTTACTGGTTGAAACTAATGTTGCACTTTCTTGCGCTGCGCTTTTGGTGCAATGTTTTTTTACCCAACCTCTGGAAGCTGCTGTAAAAAAGTTACCTGTATATAAATAACGCTGCTGCCATGCATTGGTGTGACACTAAGCTACCAAATGCCATTGACCAATGTTATCGCATCGGTTGAATGATGTCAGCGACATACAGTTAGTTTTTTTCAATGATGCGGAGCCAATAGTTTTGGCTTGATTTTGCTTTCAGTGTTAACACCTGCTTGTTCGCAAAGCGTTGCTTTAATGCAAACACACTCCACTGAATACAACTTTGTCTAGCATATATATAAAAGTTAAATAACTATAAAATCACAGTAAAAGGTTAAAAGCACAACTGTCTGTTTCGTCCTAAGGACTCGTCAGATGCTATTGTAATCTGTAAAAGAAATGTTATAAACTAAAACATCAAATCTCGAAAAGCTAAAACTGCATATTATTGAAAAACCTGTCCAGCTAAAACATTACCAAAGACTGCAAGTTGCAGTGTTGAAATACCGCATTGATCAAAACATCGCTTAAAAAATAAATAAAATACAATGCTCGAATGTTTTTCAACTTGTAATTGTTTTTGTACTTGCATTTCCCTGTAAGCTTTGATCTTTTGTTAAGCGCAGTACATTTGTCAGCTAAAAAAATTGCGAATTTCTCAATCAGGCATAAATTGCATTGATTAGAGCTAACAGGATCAGAGATCAGAGCTTACAGGGAAATGCAGGCACAAAAACAATTACAAGTTGAAAAAGTTCGAGCGTAGATTTTATTCATTTTTTAAGCTATGTTTTGATCAATGCGGTATTTCAACATAGCAACTTGCAGTTTATGGTAATGTTTTAGCTTGACAGGTTTTTCAATAATATGCAGTTTTAGCTTTTAGAGATTTGATGTTTTAGTTTATAACATTTCTTTTACAGATTACAATAGCATCTTACGAGTCCTTAGAACGAAACAGACTGTTGTGCTTTTAACCTTTTACTGTGATTTTATAGTTATATTTTGCTCTGATTCTACTTTGTATATCATCAAGCACTGTTTCAGAATGACTCTCAACAATTTTCTATCGCGTTCCTCGCTTTTATCGCCTGTTGAGCACTCTAGTTAAATTTAATGTTTTAATCTCAACATGGACCTGGAACAAATTAACTTGGGATCTCTTTGAAGAACATACCAATCCCATCAACTAAGCACTACATGAAATGCTTCATCGGCAAACTTGACAGTTTTATACGCTAACTACGCTGGAAGGCACACTTTTTCAACACCCAAATAAATGACGATTAGAACCAGAACAAAAACTTCGAATTCAAATCGAAACATTGCCCACCTCAACACCAAGGCCGCAGCGCCTTTAAGGCCGATCTTTATGAACTGGTGCGATCCATCCAATTCAAGAAAGTGCTTAACTCCTTCCTCTCAAGGCTATCTCAAGATGTTAAACACATCGCTGGCTGCACTTCACTCTTAGTACCTGTCGACAAAACCACTAATCTATACAAAGTGGGCATAACTGACAACAAAAAACTGTTGCATGACAACGTCACTGCTAACAATCAAATAACGGATGCAAGCAATGTAAAACAAATTAATTTGGATGCCAAAAATATTGCAAACACTTTGAAATTGGACAACAGAATCGAAAAATTGGCCAAAAAGGAAGCATTCTTTTAAAGATCACAAACCAAATTTCTACAATAACCTAAAATGTCATCTTATCAACCATACCAAATCCAAGATCAGAATCATCAGCAAAAACTGTTCGACCGGATCAATTCTTCTATTCGATCCATAACCGGCCTCATGCAGTGGCGAAATTCCTCAGCAGTTATTTCATGGTTCCAAAAAATTTCTTGCAAGGACATGTGCAAATTCCTGAAGTTTGACATCACAGACTTCTACCCATCTATCACAGAGGATTTACGAACAAAATCGCTTGAATTTGCACAGAACTATGTTGAGGTCAATGAACATACTGAGATCATCATGCACTGCCGCCAATCTATCCTGTTTTCAAACGGTAGTGCATGGTCCAAAAAGAGCAGTCCACAATTTGATGTCGCTATGGGCTCCTTTGATGGCTCTGAAGTGTGCAAATTATTAGGCATCTAGTGTACATGCTGTATCATTTATCGTCTGTCATTAGAAACAAAATGAATATTGGCCTCTACAGGGATGATGGCTTGGCAATTCTTGAAGCAACTTCAGGTCCCGAAACGGATCGAATTAGAAAGAAAATTGAAAAGCTCTTCAAGGACCACAATCTGCATATCACAACGGAATCAGGCCTCATCCAAACTGACTTTCTTGATGTTACCTTCAATCTAAAATCTGGAAAGTACTGGCCTTATCGTAAACCCAATCACCAGCCTCTCTATATCAATGCGGGATCCAATCATCCGCCAATGATTAAAAAACAACTGCCCAACATGTTGTCCAAGCGCTTATCTGAGCTTTCTTGCAACCGCAAGAAATTTGAAAAGGCCGCCACTCCATACAATATCGCCATAAAGACAAGTAGTTATCATGAAGGACTTGCTTACGACAACCATGCTACAGATACCCGCATAAGAAGAAGAAATCGCAAGCGCAATATAGTATGGTTTAATCCTCCGTTTAGCGAAAGTGTCAAGAACAACAATGGCAAAGAATTCCTAAAGCTCGTCGATAAGCACTTCCCCCCTCACCACCATCTACGGAAAGTATGCAACCGCAATACCCTAAAAGTCAGCTACAGTTGAATGCCCAATATGGCTACAATTATATCCAGCCACAACAAAAATCTTCTTGATAACAAGCAGGAACCAAAGACCACCATCCCGCCTTGCAACTGCCGCAACTCAGAGAACTGCCATCTCAATGGAGAATGCCGCGAAAAGGCTGTCATTTACAAAGCCTCGATCACATCTGATGGCTCCTCCAAACATTACATTGGGTGCACCGAAACGGAATTCAAGACCCGTAATTACAATCACACCCACTCCTTCAGATATCGAGAGAAAAGAAATGCGGCAGAATTCTCAAAAACATTTTGCAATGCTAAAGATTCTGGCCATGAACCTATAATGAAATGGTCTATTGCTGATCGAGCCACAGCTTACCAACCCGGGTCTTGATCCTGCTATTTATGCCTGACTGAGAAACTCGCAATTCTTTTAGCTGACAAATGTACTGCGCTTAACAAAAGATTAGAGCTTACAGGGAAATGCAGGCACAAAAACAATTACAAGTTGAAAAACATTCGAGCGTAGTATTTTATTTATTTTTTAAGCGATATTATTTATACTTATTTCCCAATTGCGCAGCTGAGGATTTTTTTCCCTAAATGCGCAGGCCTTTTAATTTCACAAAATGCTTATCCAAACGCAAAATTTCATACATCATCTTGAAGAACAAGTTTTCAACTACACCTTAACAAAAAACCTAGTCATTTTATGATACTTAGCCTAATTCACATTCAATACCCTTATACCACTTAATTCTTGTAATTTTACCTCAAAAAACTTTGCGACTGACCGGATTAACATCGATATATTTTCGGTTGTAGTCAACTAATTTCTTCAGCTCAAACACCAATGGATTCAGCAAAGCCTACTCTATGCATTCCAAAAAGAAAAAAAAACAAATTTGCTTGCCACTATGTGGCAGTATAGATTTACGCAATTTGGGAATTTTTTGGAAAAACTGCGCATTTTGGTTAGCTCATGATAAATGATTTATTTTACGAGAAATATTCCAGTTTATGATGAACAAAGTTTTATTTCAACGGAAAACGACGTAATTTATTGCTAATACCAAACTAGTTTGATTTTTTCTAAGAAGAACTATATATATGGGCGACATATTTAGGCTGTAATAAAACCGATGAAAGCTACATTTGTTCATCTTACTGCATACAATTAAGTACCGGTATTCGAGATTTTTCGTTTTTATTGGTCTCTAATATTCTCAATAAAAGTTTTAGACCAAAGATTGTAAGAGACTCTCAAATCTTTTCTATTTCTATTATACTTGCTGTATTACTTCAAAGCGTGTAATGAGTTACGCAAGGCACATCCTTAAAGATTGCAGAGTAGGCCATATTCATATGACGCAGGCTTAAACACAAAACACTCCAGCGATTTTAGTGGAAAAACAGAAGCAGGCCAGTGTCTTTTTTGTACAACTGCATGTTCTGATTGCCAAGCTTTAACCTCGTGGTTATCAATTAGGCGTTGTGCTAGCATCCAACTTAAAGAGTTTGACAAGTCAGCAATTTCCAGATGGTAACAACTAGACCTAAAACGTTAAATCAGACACGTGGCGTTGAAGTTTGGCTGAATACACAAAGTTGTGACTTAGTTTTTCTGTCAGCTTCGGGCTGAATGTGGCTGTGGTAGAAATCAAATTTTTATGCTGATATTTTTGGAGGATTTACGGCAACCTGGGTTCAAGGGAGATCAAGAATAAAATATTTCTTTGATTGTAAGTGTAGGTAAAGGCCAGGTAGTCCAGGCAATCGAGAGTGCACAAAACCAATTCAAATTCTCACATTTCGGATATCCATCAACTCCCACATAACTTGAGTATCGTTAACAGAGGTGTAGTCCTTGAGGATGTCTTTGGCCTTGAAGCCTACTAGTTCTTGAAAATGCTACTATTTTTTGAGTTGCTAAAAACGGGCTAAGGTCATAACCTGTTTTTCCTCGTCTGAAAATTTGCGATATTTTGCGCGAAGACTTTTTTTTCTTTTTGGAGAACGACTGATATTTTGCGGAAAATTTGCGAGAAGACCTTTTTTTTTGAGAAAACCAGCATTGTTGCGTCCTTGGCCTCGAGCATTTCTGTCCTTGGTTTCAAAAGGGTCTGTCCTCGGAAAGTCGGTCCTTGGCCTTCGTCTTGAATTTTTTTGTGTCCTTACTCCTTGGCGTCGAGCTTTAAGTCCTCGACTTCACCTCTGATCGTTTGTACTCACAACCTTTTATGTCCAGCTCCGATGACTTCACGTAAGGGAGGAAGGTGGAAATGCCAAAACTCTTTTATTGCAAAGCAGCTTTTTTCTCTTTCAGAAACCGAAAGACTGGCTTTATACAAAGGATTTGTTGACAATTTTAATGAAATTTGATATTTGTATTTTTTTGTTCGTTTGTGTGCATGATATTTTTGTTTGCTTCCTTTTTTGTTTCGTCTTATGTAATAAAACAAACAATGGATACTAATCGACTCATGCACTGCATTTTTTATTAGACACTAAATATTAGCAGTTAATACTTAAAGCTAGAAGGAATTTGCGGAAATCGATCTGTTATTCCCAATTATTAGTCCATACCGCCATTTTATGTAAGTTAATGCCCATCATGGCAACTATGACGTCAATATTTCTGGTTTGGTTTTTCAGCGATTAAAATCGAATAGAAATACAAAAAAAATCTTAGCTATTCGTTGCCAATTTTTAACTTTATTAGCCAATAATTTGTAGTGATGACAACATCAATGACGTCACACGTCATTTCAGATTGACAATATAATGTTTTCTTTTTTTTTCACGTTTAAAACAAAACTTGAATTAACTACAAGTTCAGCTTATTCGACTTTTCTCCAACTAGACTATAAGAAATGCGCATTAGGTACTGCGCAGTATTGTTAAGTAATGCGCACTGCGCAATTAGGGTTTTTCCCTTAATTGCGCAAAAAATTTTCCAAACGTTGTGTTAGAATACCCTTGAGAGATATTGGCCGGCATTCATGGTGATTGTTAAGTAAGTTAATAAGAAGAACCCCTGAAAAAATTTTTGAAAAATTTGCAGCTATTAATTCGCTGTAACGATTTTACGTTTTTTTTGCTGTGCAATAGGGAAATCAGTATAAGCTATGTTTTGATCAATGCGGTATTTCAACACTGCAACTTGCAGTCTTTGGTAGTGTTTTAGCTTGACGTTTTTTAATAATACGCAGTTTTAGCTTTTAGAGATTTGATGTTTTAGTTTATAACATTTCTTTTACAGATTACAATAGCACCTGATGAGTCCTTAGGACGAAACAGACAGTTGTGCTTTTAACCTTTTACTGTGATTTTATAGTTATATTTTGCACTGATTTTACTTTATATATCATCGAGTACTGTTTCAGAAGATTGACTCTCAACAATTTTCTACAAAAGTTATATAGTAATCAATGAATCTGAATCAGCATTTTAACAAGAATCGGCATCTGTATCAGCATCGGCAAAAGTTTTGGTATCAGTACATCCCTAACAGAAACATTTCCGAGCGACAGCCAATTTAGCTTGTACAAGGTTTGCTAACTCAAAATTGAAGTATTTGTACAAAAGTTTACTAATAGCCTGCAGTGACATTTCAATTTAACTTGGTGCTATGCTTTCAGTAACTAACAAATAGTATGAACATGCTACCACACAACCATGTTGCCAAAGTACCATAATTAGATACACAGTGGATAAAGTTACGTTCTAAAAAAGCAGTAAAACTTTCTAATATAACCATTGTTACCACATACTAAAAATTTAGCTGAAAAATTGATTTGGAAACATATTACTGTAAAGTTCTATATTATACGAAAAATTGCCGCAATACAGTAATTTTAGAGCTCTGCTGTGAAAATTATGCCAGAATCAAAGTTAGCTTAAATTTAATCATAATTTAATCAACCTCAAAAGCATCCTCAGGTTTGAATTAGTGGGTATAGAGACCAAAAAGGAGTTTCTACCATGAACGATTAAGAAGTTATTGACGTTTTGTTTATTTTCACAACTGTACAAGAAATTTGGCCAGAAGACCACCAACAAACTCCGAAGCAGGACATCCTGACGCGACCGACCTGACGCGAGACAACTCACCCAGGAATCCTGACGCCTGGGACATCCTGACGCCAGGGAAATCCTGATGCTCGAAACATCCTGACGCCAAAAGCTTCAAACTTTCGCGCTCTGCATTTTTTCATTCTTTTTCTTTTTTTCGCGCTACTTTTACGCTAAGCACTTATAAGCTATTTTATAAACATTTATAAGCGTCAAGATTTATATGCATTTATAAGCGTCAGGATGTCCCGAGCATTAGGATGTCCCAGGCGTCAGGATTCCTGGGGTGAGTTGTCTCGCGTCAGGTCAGTTGCATCAGGATGTCGCGGACTGTGCAAACTCATCATTGTCAAAATTTTTTGAAAAGGTTTTTGAAACAAATTACTCCTTTTGAACTCATGGTAAAAAGTAAAATGAAAATTTTGAAGCAAAATAAGCACCGGTACCCTATTCATAGTACAGCAAGTATAGTGAAAGATTTCACTTATTTCAAATATTACTGCAGTTGAAGTGTCAATTTAAGAATAATGAAGTAGATTTTTCCTACCAATACTTAAAAAATCACGTTCGTCATTTTTGCAACACTTGTCTGAAACATGTATTTTACCAACCCACTCAATTATGTTTCAGCGAAAATATTGGATTGCACAAATAAACCAAACTTGAAATGTTTATCATTCATGAACAAAATTTTTCTGAGATTACTTTCAATTTTTTAACTTGCTTGCGCACCATTCGACAAAATTGAGGGGCGAGAGACATTTTGCTCCCTTGATTGTCAAATTTGAGGGGACACCACCCCCCGCCCCCTTGGAATCAACGCCAGTGTATGTGGTGTTGGCCATTTATTAAATCTACCCACATGGGAGCAGGGGGCACCCAGAAATTTTTGAAAGGGAAGGTTCACTTTTGCAAAAACCAACCCAAACCCAATTGTAGTTAATTTATACTACTTCAACCATTAATGAAAATGCACACTATTATAGTCAAACAGGGTTTCACGGTAATAGTTGCTTTTTGTTACATTTGTTTATTCAGAAACCCTGTAACAAATGTGCGAGAGAACAAGTTATCGTTATAGGGGCCTGAGGGCAAAGCCCCCAACCACTGGGCAAATCTTGCAATTTTTTTCGAAAACAGCCATTTTAATGTCATTGGGATAACATTTTGCACATTTTAGAGCAATTGGAAAAAAGCTAAATTACTAAGATTTGGAAAAATTTGAAAGAATTTTGCCTAGTCCAATCAGGCCCCTAGACACTTACTGATCAAGTCCAAAATATGTTTAAATGCTAAAAGATTGCGTGTTTCCTTAAATCTTTTAAATGAATGCGTTTTTAAACTCAAAAAACTTGTTAGTGGTAAAGAATTTCAAAATAGCTTTTAATAGTGTCAGAGCTATCAGTTCCATTCTTTTGAGAAATGGGTAGCCTTGAAAAGGCTGTTTTAGGTTGAACATTTTCATTCAGCTCTCTTCATGAATCTATGATAGAATGAAGAAAACTAAAATGCGGTAGTATAATTATGTAGAGGTTGACTACATTGAAATAGACACTGGATTGTAATTATGACAAATAATGCTTTAAAAATCACCTACAATACTGTAAAATTAATGCAAAAGTATAGAAAAAAAATACTTCAAAATGGTAACTCCGACGCTATTAAAAGCGGTTTTTAAATTCCTGAATACGATTGCAGAATAAAAATTTTGACGTTTGAATGTAATTTCGTTGTGGTTTTCATCTTCAAACAGTGGATTGTTTGCTTTTTACCTCCAAAAGAGCATTTAAACAAGGGCGACTTTTTTCACTAAATGGCCGTCTGTCTCTTTTTAGTGTCAAGCTCTGCTCAAAACTTTTCAGGTATAATCCATTATTCAATATTCACAAATATATCAAATGTAAATAGTTGCACAATGTTTTTGTCAGCAGTATGATCAGTAACAGGTAAGACAAATGCAAACATTTCAATTGCTTTGTAAATAAAGTGCAGAATCAAATCACACCCTAAAACAACATCTCAAGTGATTAACAACAACTAAAGTGATTATTTAGTGAAAAGTAAATACAGCAAAGTGTTACAAACTGCACTATATCAACAAAACCATGTTGTTTTTTGAGTTCCAAAAGGGGGGGTTGACCCCCTACCCCCCATGGGTGTGCCACTGCGTGGGAGATAGTTTATAGATTTTATTTGAACGCTTTTCTGCTTGAAGCCTTTCATTTGTTAAAAACTAAATGTTAGTTTATTACCAACTTCTCAAATTCCATATGAACTTGAAAGTTCAGCATAAACCTTAGCGATCTTCATTTACTAAGGAAGACAAATTTATTGCATCGCTCAGCAAAAATCCAAGTTCTGGACAAAATTTTATGTTAGGGTAACAGGCAATTTCATCAAAAGAAGTGCATTTTAAATAAAGTTCCAGAAGAGTTTTTTTTTTCTTACTAGGTACTTGCATCATCACTCAACAATGTGGCTACATGCTGGTACAAAGCAAAATGAAAAATGCTGAATCATGGAGGAATTGGGATGGCTCGGAAATGGCACAATGCATTTTCATAAAAGTACCTTAATTCTGTATTATCTACTTACTTTTTGTCAAACTTGATAGCATTATTGGATTTCGTGGTGCTGAAAACATATGAATTGACACTTTGTTGTGCAAAATCAGTTAAAAATTGAGGTTTCCAGCAACTTTTCATTATTTGAAAGTGCATGCGAAACCACCACTAGTGGCAAATACATAAGATTTTTATAGGTGATAACTCCAAAACCAAAGATGATAGAGAAAAAATCCAAATCGCATCGTGATTTACTGACAAAAGACTTTAAATTATGTGAATACAAAGAATTTTTTTAATTTAGTGGTGTACGACATTTCATGAATTATAATGGAATAACCCTGTTGGAAAAAAACATCAAGCAATTTTGGACGTAAAATTTGAACAAGCATAGCTAATCTCAATGAGTTGTACTAATTTTGAATACCACTACATAGTTCATTTAATTTAGCTATAACCTCAAACTTGCTTAAGTCAAAAGAAATAAAACAGCATTTGCACTAAGTTTTGTCTCACAGCATGTGTTCAATTTTGCCAAAACGTGAGGAAACAAAAAAAATCACTTTGCCTACCTATTGAATTTTATCTGAGTAGAATTTGTGTGTTGAAGCTTTCTCCATTTCCACTATCAGCACTGTAAATGCTTTTAAGCATAAATTCAAAACACACACAAAGCTATTCTCTAATATCTATTACACATCTATTTACATGATATTCTGCACCGTAAGTTGCAACCAAATCTACTTTTACTTTAATAACAGTGCAATTCTAAACTTTTATCTCATACTATTTTGTCTTTTAAATATCTGCTGATATCAAGAAAAAAACTGTTTTAGCTCAAAAAATAAAGATTTGAGGAATCTATTTAGGAGGTTTCCGGGAAGGGGGTGTTAGCTCTAAATTATGTCAAAATAATCATTTTTTTAAGACCTACTGATATCAAAACCAATTTGCTCTCTAATACGTTGCTAAAAATTGTTTTGGGTGATTCCTCAAGGCATGGCACCCCTTAACTATGTCAAAATATTTTTTTAATGCCAATAATCCAGTTTTTTTTAATGCTGAAAACTTGAGCTTGCAAATATACATGATACGATAGCACAATTCATTTAAAAAACATAAAATTACAGCATTTTTGAAAAATAGTATTTCATATGAACTTGAAAGAATGTTTCAAAAAATCAATGAGGCTAAATGCTCTAAGACAGGGCTTCCCAAATTTTTTTGCTCGCGACCCTTTTCAATCTTCTGAAAATTTTCGCGACCCTACGGTCAAAATAATAAACATTGCTATAGTTGTGTATTTGTGGTAATGATTCAACGCAAAAAATAATAACAAGGCACTAGTAATCGAAACCTCCTAATTTACATGTAGGTACGATGGGTGCGACTGCTTTCTGCTACAAAGCAAGTCCAGCCAAGGTTCAATATTTGTTAGTGCTGGTCTCAACGCGGTTTCAATGTTGCTTAGGCTAGAACGGCATTTAGTTTTGATTGCTGTCAATGTTGAAAACGCCGAATCGCACAAATACGTCAAGACAAACGGCAGGAGTGCGGTTACTACTGAGTCTCATAACGATGGATATTCCATTCCAACGCTCAAACAAAAACTGTGAAGGTTTTTCCCAGGAAACTCAAGCAGCAATTTGGGGTCCGAAGACAGTTCCGCTAACTCTTCCTGAGATTTAAGAGAGAGATGCTCGGTACTCTGTTGTTGCACTGCAAATGGGTTTTGAATCCAATCTAGTTTGGTATTGTCCAGTTCTGGAAGAAAATAATTTTCAAATTGTTTCAACAAATTTGACAAATAATCGACTACTAGAGGTTTAATCATGTTTAATTCCACGTCGTTGTTGGCCAAAAACTCTCCTGTAAATGAGAACATTTTAAAGGAATTATTTTCAATCTTTGGTTTCCAGATGCTTAATTTTTTGATAAAAGCACCTAGTTTACTGTAGATTTCAGTGTAAAAACATTGGTGCTTTCTCCTTGGAGGGACAAATTAAGTTTGTTCAGTTTTTCAAACAAATCTGCTAAATAGCATAATTTCAACAGCCAGATGTCATTGCTCACAGCTTCATTTTTTAACATTAATAGCCTTTTTAATGCTTTGCCTTTCGAAAGCCACCTAATTTCACAATGCAGTAAAAGAGCCATAAACTCTGATTCCATTTTGTCACATAAATTTGCAAAACTACGGGTATATAGTGCGCGACTCTTAATAAAATTAACAACTTTCACTGCATCTTGCACATCAGCATTTAGATTCGAAGAAATTTTTTTTACCAACAAGAGCCTCTCGATGTATCACGTTGTGTGTAAAAGTAATAGGGGTACCACTCGCAGATCGCACTCTTGCATGATGTCCTGTCACTGCAGCAGCTCTGTCGGTACACACACCAACACAATTCGTCTAAAGCAGATCCACTTCCTTGAAAAAATCATCAACTGTCCAAAAAATATCCATCGCGGTAGTACGTCCATGCAATGGTTGACAAAACAGCAAATCCTCTTGAATGTCGTTGTTGTCAATGTATCTAACATATGCCAAAAGATGTGCCATTTTTGCAATGTTTGTCGACTTATCAAGCTGAATGCCAAATTTACGGCTTTCTTGAATTCGTAAAATGAGTTGCTGGTGTTGATCTTTGCTTATTTCAAAAATTCGCCGACACACAGTATTGTTTGACAATGAAATTTTTCGCCTCTTTTTTGCCGTGAACAATCGTGCTCATTTTAATCGCAGCTGGAAGAGTTAGTTCTTCTCCGATGTTGTAAGGTTTTTTGCTGTTTGCAATCACCAAGGAAGCCTCAAACGATGTTCTTGTATACTTTCCTTCATCTATGAAATCACTTTCAAACGACTGTCTTTGTTTTTCTCATGTCCACAGTAAGCAGTGAAAAAACTCCACAGGCCAGTTGTGATAAGAATCGTGCTCGGTTTGAAGATGTCGTTTTAACTTGCCCGGCTTAAAACTCTCGCTTGCCAACACTTTGTTGCAAATTAAACGAAGTGGACGATGCTTATTGCTTTCCGTTATAAAACTGAAACCATTCTGCAAAAAACTATCATTATTTGATCTTTTTTTGGTATGACTTGCCTCGTTTTTCTCACTAAACTTCCACTTTTTTTGAGATGCATTTCAGTGTTACATTTGTCTTGACTGCTGTTTCTATATAATCTGTTTCTCGATATATAATAGGCTTCTACTCCTCTACTAAACTATTGAATTCAGTCTGCTTAGTTTTATCATTGTGTCACAACCAAAGTGACAAAACGAGAAAAGTTAAGCATCCAGCTGAGCTACAAACAGAGAAAAGTTTATCTGCTGTTTTTTTATACAATACATTGTTCAACTAAGTCTCACTATTTAACAGCGCCTATTTAAGTAGAATCTACCGCTAAGTTAAAAATGACGTTTTGCAAAATTGCTGAAGTTTTTAACGATAGTCCGGGGTCACGGAGAGTACCCAATTTTACACTTCCTTCTAAACTTGGTATGCTCTCTGCGACCCATGAAGGTCATTATGCGACCCCTTTGAGGGCCACGACCCCCAGTTTGGGAAGCTCTGCTCTAAGATCTTACATTGCGGAATCATCGAAACTATTCTCTTTTCTTTGTGCTGGATATTTTCTTACAACTTTATGTTCTACCAACTTCATTCAGGCACAATTATTTTATAAGCTACTCATTATTACTGCCCTTGCTGGAAAACGCATTCAGATTTTTTAAGAGTTGAATCGTACCGAACTACGAAAAAGAATATTTAATCTTTTACACATCTTTTGATTAAATTTAAGGCAGAAGCTGCTGTTACGTTACATAAGAATGAGAAAATCCGAGCCCTAACCTAAAACCTAACCCAAACATTAATCCTAACTCAAAATCTAACCCAAACCTTAATGATAATTTAAAAAATAAAACGAGTCAATGAGCAAATAAGCGATCACTCTTTGCTTTCTTATTCTCTTTATGGGCTTTATGTAACAAAACACTAGCCACTTTTTAAATTTAAAGGGAGTGAAGCATCCAGCAAAAGGTGTAGTCAAGAATATGTGTAGGCCAAGGCTAAAGACTCAAAAAAAATCTGAGGCCATAGACTGACTTTTTGAGGACTGACCCTCTTGAGGCCAAGGACAGAAATAGTTGAGGCCAAGAACCAAGGACACAATTTTTCTTAATTATGGTGGCAAATTTTCCATAATTTTAAACGCCAAAGTACAATGATGCAAACGGCTTTACAAAAAATCGGCGAGCATTTTGAAAATATGCTATCAACGTCTGGGTGGCTTCGCCCCCCCAGACCCCCCATTTACTAACCCACAAGATCGTATATATTATCAATGATGCAAACATCATTGAAACAACCGGCAAACAGTAACAGAGATTGTGTAGCAACGTCTGAAGCCTACCAGACCCCCCTAAATAAACATCAAACTCTATGGTAGATTTACTACTGCAACCATTGCTAATCCGCACTTATCAGCTCAGATCACGCTACAACAAGATGAAGTGTAAAAACGAGAAAAATTGAGCAACTGTGACTAGTTGTGGCGAAACTGTGACAAAAAATATGCGTTTGAAAAAAAAGGAAGCTTATCCATCGAGCAAAGGCTCGAAGCGTAACCCGGAAGCTTTAGGACTAGCAACAGTTTTATTGACTAAAAGACTGCATAGTGCATACCTACTATAGCAGGAAAGCACTATACAATTGTTTAAATGTTGTGCAGTATGGTCGTTTGCGAGGTTACGGCGACTCAAACTCGCTTTAGATTTGTTGCGAAGAATCAGTGAAGCCACAGAGCATTCAAATTGGTTACGCCATCGTGGCGAATTGCTTGTGAGAAATTAACTTGCAATGAAGTCACAAACAATTCCAGCATGGTTTGCCACTGCTATGCGACTGCAAAAAGACTTCATGATGAAACTACAGCAGAAGTACGAATTGAGACACAAGTAACATCACAGAAATATGAGCGATATAGATCAAAATAACTAGCTAACTTAAGTCCGCAAAATGTTATAGCCCTGGTGTACACATTCATTCAAAAACAATAAATTAAATTCAAATTAGCTACGATAACAATTGAGTGCAGAAAAACAAATTTTTATCTAAATTTCGAAAATCTAAGTGCTGCAATCGAAGAATTGTTTAGAAAGAACGCAAGAAACTACAGATTTGTGATGTATGAGTGGTGTACTTTGTGTGGTGTCAATGGTGTACTTTACCGCTACATTGGTGCTATAATGCCACAATTTTCTCCGGATTTTGATGTGATCTCAAAAAAAAAAAAAGGTCTTCGATCTTCCACAAACTGATTTGTCAGTGTCATTTCGATGGGCCGTCTGATGGGCCCCATTGTCCCCCTGCCCCCCTCTCGGTGGCCCGGAGGGCATCAATTATGAAAGCAATTTACAAGAAGCCTAAACCTGCAAGGGAATTTGAGGGAGCTTTGCAACATTTTGATCTTCAAAAAACAGTGTACCATAGCAAGCTTTCAGCTACCTCACCCACTGATGTAATTTGCGACACGACCAAGAGAGCGTGCATACTGTACAGTGTACACCAAAACCAAACAATTTTTGCCAGACCTAAAACGCCACTTTACTATTACTGCAGGGCCAAACATATTTAAAAATATCCAGTCAAAATAGTGCAATAAACAAAGGTCGCAGAACCTAAGTTCCCTCGAAGTCTTGATAAAAGCCCAATAATTGAGATTTGATAAAATTATTTCACAAAATCAAGTAATCAGTTAATTTTGGAATGATATCATGAACTTCTGCTGTGCCAGTTCAATCCTGGATATTAGCTAAAATGACGTCATAATTATTTGACAATCTCAATAAAGCGCATTGCCATTGAAAAACATGTGAAAACGACATGCTGTCGACAAAATGTTAACTTAGTTAACAGGTGTTTTGATTAAGATACTTGAAAGTACTGTTCTAATAAGGGTTAAATCAATAAGCACAAGACATGTGACAGTTAGTCGTGTGTTTCAATAAAAGCACTTAAAAATATTAGGTTTAGAGAAGGAATCAAATAATGGTTGGTTGGTAAGAGGTTGATGAAACTGTGGCCTTGGTAGGTGGAGCTACTTGAAATTCAAATCTGATTTCAGGAATTTATGCCATAAGCTACAGTGTGTCGACACTGTAGGTTAGGAATCAAAATTGCTGGCAAAATCGCTGAGATATCGTTCCTAGCCTACAGTGTGGATACGCGATAGCTTACGGCATAAGTACTTGAAATCAGATTTGAATTTCATCTGCTCTCGTGGCCTTGGTGATAAGGTGCATAGCTCCACTTACCAAGGTCACGGTTTCAGATGTTCAAAACCTACTTATGTTTGGTGATGATACATATTTCAGGAAAACTTTAGTACATTCATTGCTTTGAAATAATTTAAATTTTAGAACTCTGCCTGAAGATCCCTAACAGAGTGAAACAAGATGGTGAGAGGATAAATTTGTCATTAACAATCGGCAACACACAAAAGATGCTGCTACATAAATTTATCGACATCAGTATACTTGTCATTCAGGCATTTATTTTACAAACTAATCATTGCTTTTTTCAGTTTATTGGTTAATTTATATTTCCTATATTTTGGAATTTTTTAAGGCCCAAACCTTACTTTTGGGAGCTCACACGGCCTTTCATTCCGTGCACACTAAGCAAGCTCTTAGAGGGAACGTTGCACAGAACGGAGAATTTTGATATAAAGGTTTTTTTTGGCCCCGTGAAAACCAAAGACGGCAATTAATTCTTTACACCCATTCCAATCATAGTTTCAAATCAATAAATATGTAATGAAATCTTAGGAACAAAATTCATCATTCAGGGCATCCCTGCGTGGAATGAATCAAATAGCAGATAGGCAAAAAGTAAGATATAAAGCACCCAATAAGTAAAACAGGCGAAACTGCATGCCTTGCTGGTTTTTCAAAGCAGCCAATGACTATTTCAATTAAAGAATGCATTGTCTATGGGAGATACACATACAATCAAGCTCAAACAATGGATAGAAATCGACTTGGGTCAAAACCGCTACGCTTCGACGAAATTTTAGAAAAGTATCCATTTTAGGACAATTTAGTAACTGCCTGACTAATCAAGCTTTTCCCTACATCAAGACAGGGCAAAACCAGTAGCGTAACAAGAAATTTGTGCCAGGGAGGAAAAGCTTCAGAGAGTCCATTATTTGACAGCACATGTTGAGAAAATTGAACTCCATTAAGAATTTGGCAATTTATTTCGTCAATATTAGCTGAGGACCAATCAAGATTTCGTTGTGGGCCTAGCTCTGGGGGAAGAGGGCCCGAGGCGCATTTACGAACAACGCTGGCTTAAGCTATTTGGCATGAAGAATCAATGCCGCATTTGGAATTAGCTACAAAGTTTTAAAGACCAAAACACTGAAAATGAATAAAGAACCTAAATTTGAAACTTCAGCTATTGCTGTTTTTTTTTTTTTTTTTTGTAATGAAAAAATAGATCACAAAATATAAAGCTCATTTTTCTTTCAAGCTGTAAATTTTCAATGAAGTAGTAACTTCGAAAAAATCACAACGTTTTTATAATGGTAACTCTGTTATTGCAAAAACATAGCTTATTTATCCCTTAAATAAAGCAGATTCACAGTTGCCAAACTCCTTCCAACACTCCTAAATTTTTCTCATAATTTTTGGACGATTTACAAAAATGACCCATTTGGTCAAAAAATCGACGAATTTCGCCGAAGAGAGGAAGATTTGCATCACTGAAGAAAGTAGTCAAGATATTGCAGTTTCCTAAGTTTTTGATGATAATTCAAAAATAGTATCGGTAGAGTTTGAAACCAACTAGATGGGAGTTTGCCAGCAAACCCAGTGAACGACCGACGTATAGCTAATGCTGTGACGCCCAAAAGTACTTTTCGTCTACCGTAAAATCAGCAATTATTCAAAAATATCTGATTATGGAACCTCCAGAAAAGTAGAGTCAAAATATTTGTCAGTTAAATATCTCCCGATATCATAAAACACGAGCACCCTAGCTTGGGCCATTCAAAAAATTGATTTTTGGGAGTCCATTTGGGGGTCCCCAGAAAGATGGCACCCCCAAACTACGCTAAAATATTTGTCTCTTAAATATCTGCTGATATCATAAAACACTGGCACTCTAAGTTAAGCTGCAGAAAAAATTGATTTTTAGGGGGTCAATTTGGGGGGTTCCAGAGAGGGTGGCACTCCCAAGTTATGTCAAAATATTTGTGTGTTAAATATCTCCTGATATCAAAACAAACTGGCACCCTAGCTTGAGCCGTTTAAAAAATTGATTTTTGGGGGATCCATTTGGGGGTGTCCCTGGGGTGGTACCCCAAACTATGTCAAAATATTTGTCTGTTAAATATCTGCTGATATCATAAAACACTGGCACTCTAAGTTAAGCAGTTCAAAAACTTGATTTTTAGGGGGGCCATTTGGGGGAGTCCCCAGGGGGGTGGCACCCCCAAACTATGTCAAAATATTTGTCTGTTGAATAACTGCTGATATCATAAAAAACTGGCACTTTAGCTTGAGTCGTTCAAAAAACTGATTTTTTGGGGCCCCATTTTGGGAGGTTCCCGGTGGAGTTGCCCCAAAAAATTTTGGGAGAAAAAATTGCGTTTGCAGCTCAACAACTTTACACAAAAATTAAATTTCCATGTTTCGTGGTTTAGGAGAAGAGCATACAAAAATTAGGAAGAAAAAAAAAAGAAATGAACCTCATCGCGGCCAAAAGTGGGTTGGTTGGGATGAAATGGTATCTTAAGACATACCACCATATGAAATATTTTTTGCCGTACTTAAGCCCTTTCTGACTGAGACGGCTTTTTACGCCAAACTAGCAGGGCAGTTTTCGGGTTCTAAAACTAAAGTCACGTGGCCGAGTAAAAATAAAGGAACACGCAACGCGAGCGTCGTTTTTTACAATAAGAAATCTCGTTTTGAAGTTTTATACATAAGCAGCTGATGTTGATTACATTACGTAGCGGTATTGTGACATTAAATCAAGGCGATAACCTGTAAATACAGAATATAGCTCATTATAATGCCTTAATTTCATCAGACCCTGGTGCAAACGTCCACTGATTATGGATATCCACTTTTTCAGCACATAGTTTCCTAAATGCAAACCATATTGTTTGGTTAAACAATTTCTTCTCAAGGTGATTTTTAGACATTATCAACTAAAAAGTACCGTAGTATTGCAAAATGCTGTAAATTTATGTTCTTTAAATGAATTGTGGTACCGTAGCATGTGTATTTGCAAGCTCAAGTTTTTGGCATTAGAAAAATATTTTGACATAGTTAAGGGGTGCCACGCCTTCAGGAACCCCCCAAAACAATTTTTAGCAACTTAGAGAGCTAATTGGTTTTGATATCAGTAGGTCTTAAAAAAATGATTATTTTGACATAATTTAGAGCTGACACCCCCTTACCAGGAACCTCCTTAATAGATTCCTCAAATTTTTATTTTTTGAGCTAAAACAGCTTTTTTCTTGAAATCAGTAGATATTTAAAAGACAAAATATGTTTGAGATAAAAGTTTAGAATTGCACTGTTATTAACTTAAAAACAGATTTTAGAATTGCACTGTTATTAACTTAAAAATACAACTTACAGTGCAGAGTGTTCTACGTGAATAAATGTGTATTAGATATTAGAGAATAGCTTTGTACAAGTTTTGAATTTATGCTTAAAATATATGCATTTGGCTGATGGTGGAAATGGAAAAAGTTTTAACACACTAATTCTAATCTGATAAAATTCAACTATGTAGGCAAAATAATTTTTTTTTGTTTTATCACGTTTTGGCAAAATTAAACACATGCTGTGACTGTGTTCCCTCTAACTTTATGGCTAGTTGGCGAGTGCCCAAATTATCTTAAAACAATTGTGCCCAAAGCTCTAAAAAGTCGTTTATGTGCCCTAAATTTTGTACCAATCCAGCACTGAAGTATACCAAATGTCATATTTCCACAAATTAGTAGAATTTGCTAAAGCTTTGTTTACTATATTGCCAAAAATTATTGGCAGTGTCTGCTGCACCGGCCCGGTTTCCAACATCTAATCGCTGCTGCACCGGCGGCGGCGGTCGTGTTCTTTTGCTGTTCAATTTACTATCTCTCAGGCTGGCATCGTTGCCCTAACTCTAACTTTAATAATAAGATTTTAGAGTAAAAAAAAGGACTTTGAGGCGAAATAGCTCTCTAGCGCTATTTCTACAAAGCGTGTCCAGCGGGAATCGATATCCCAACCCTCTGCATTGCAGTCAAGCGTAACTAACCACTACGCCATCAGGGCTTCGGATGCGATGTGTCAAATTGCTGTATTTAAATCGAATCAATGCGAAAAACGCAATCCGGTGCACCAGCGATTTGATGTCCGAAACCGGGACGGTGCAGGAGACACTTCCAAAATTATTTGCCCTTGCTCCAACAAATCGCCGATTCGCTGAAAAAATCAGCGTAGTGGGCAGTGTTCCTTACAAGCGTAAAAAAGTGTGAAATTTTTTCCGACATTTTCACACAGAAATTTTGCGAATTTCGGCGTTTTTTCTCCCGCCAAAAGCCGTAGACAGCTGTGGTTCACGGTGCCTTGCTCTGGTATGTCACACAAATCGTGGAGAAAACTTGCAGAATTCAGACAAAGGACCTCTTTTTTTTTTTTTTTGGAGGTCACATTGAGACCGGACAAAAGAGATGTGAAAATTTTCGGCATTTTTACATTGAGTTTAGAACGTTCGCACTATTTCCGGCATTTTTGCAGGTGAAAACTTAGAGGGAACACTGGTAGTGGGAACACTGTGCTGTGAGACAAAACATAGTGCAAATGCTGTTTTATTTCTTTTGACTTAAGCAAGTTTGAGGTTATAGCTAAATTAAATGAACTACGTAGTAGTATTCAAAATTAGTACAACTCATTGAGATTAGCTGTGCTTGTTCAAATTTTACGTCCAAAATTGCTTGATGTTTTTTTCCAACAGGGTTATTCCATTATAATTCATGAAATGTCGTACACCACTAAATTAAAAAAATTCTTTATATTCACATAATTTAAAGTCTTCTGTCAGTAAATCATGATGTGATTTGGATTTTTTCTCTATCATCTTTGGTTTTGGAGTTATCACCTATAAAAATCTTATGTATTTGCCACTAGTGGTAGTTTCGCATGCACTTTCAAATAATGAAAAGTCTCTGGAAACCTCAATTTTTAACTGATTTTGCACAACAAAGTGTCAATTCATATGTTTTCAGCACCACGAAATCCAATAATGCTATCAAGTTTGACAAAAAGTAAGTAGATAATACAGAATTAAGGTACTTTTATGAAAATGCATTGTGCCATTTCCGAGCCATCCCAATTCCTCCATGATTCAGCATTTTTCATTTTGCTTTGTACCAGCATATAGTTACATTGTAGAGTGATGATGCAAGTACCTAATAAGAAAAAAAAACTCTTCTGGAACTTTATTTAAAATGCACTTCTTGTCATGAAATTACCTGTTACCCTAACATAAAATTTTGTCCAGAACTTGGATTTTTGCTGAGCGATGCAATAAATTTGTCTTCCTTTGTAAATGAAGATCGCTAAGGTTTATGCTGAACTTTCAAGCTCATATAAAATTTTTTGCTGTTACATACTGGTACTACTTGGTACTGTTTTCTGAAAAAATTTTCTAAAACAGTAGGCCTACCGTATTGCAAGTAGAAGGCGGCCTATATAACAGCAAATATTTTAATTCAATTATATTTCACCCATAGGGCATCATTATGGTAGTTTTTATTGACATGATGAAAATAGGCAAATGCAACAGCAAATGTTTTTATTCTAAATACAATTTTCCCAAGTTTTTTTTTAATCCAACTATCAGTAAAAACTACCAGTAATGATGTCCTTTGGACAAAAGATTTTTTAATGAAAATATTTGCTGTTCCACGACTTATTTGGCGTTCTCGAAAAATTGATGAGGCAAATCCGATTTTCCTTTAGCAAAATTAGTTTTTGTTTACAGATACCGGTAGGTCTAGTGACTGTACACTAGTCTCATCCAGCAAGCAAGCAACCTACCTGTATTGTTTATCCTATATTTACAGCCTACAGTATTGATATCACTTAAATTATAACACTGAACACACTACCCAAGCACTTTAAACATCTCACTTTATCTCTCCCTGGTAACGCTTCTTCCTTGCTTACCATTGTTCTTGATTCACTTCCTCCCATGATGCGACTAACAAAAAGCCTACAGTATGCTAAAAATATAACAATTCTTTTGAATAAGAATAACAGGCTACTAGGCCTAGTTTATGTCATCATATCATCATATTTATTTATTTACCAAGTGACGTCATATCACAAGAAAAAAAACAAAAAAACTGCAACTTCCTCTAGGTCTATCACCAAAGCATCGAAATATGCAATTCCTTTAAAACTACACACAAACTTGCAGAGTCAATGCGATATTTAGTCACTTGGTGAGGAGACAGCGAAGGACTGAAAGGTTATCTAAGTCTACTGCCACCTCACCAAGTTAAGGTTAAAAAAAGGAAAAGGCTTGGCGCACGTTCCGTGCGCGCAGACATTTTGTAATAAAGCCAAAAAAACTAACCCTAAGCCCTAACCCTAACCTTAACCCTAATCCTAGCCCTAACCCTAAGCCTAACCTAAACCCTAACCCAAACCTATAACTGTAATATTCAAAGTAAAAATTTCCGAAAACGAGTGACGTCACCCGAATCTTTGTTTATTTAACCGCGCACGTTCCGTGCGCCAAGTCACTTCGTTAAAAAAAACAGCTTCTAGATTTTCTCAGTCTGTTACTTTCTATGATAAAAAACTTTACACAAAATTAAAACAAAGTGTTGCAAAGATATGTACATTTTGTACAGTGTATACACAAAACTCACAGTCACCATGTAAAGAAAATGCAAGACAACATTAGAATTGTTCTAACCCTAAGCATACTAAAAAATAAAAAAATAAAAATGCTGTAACTACAGATTGGATAGAAATAAAATTAATAAATTTCATAATGCTTATTTATGTTTTATACAATTTAAAGTGGGCGATTGGAGTGAAAAAAAAAAAAAACTCCTTACTTTGTTTTCTATTGTTTGCCAATATGCATAGGTGGGCACAAGTCCGTTAATCGTTAATCCGTTAATAACGAAGCTAACTTTTTTACTAATTCGTTAATCCGTTAAAAATTAACTTTATGTTAACGGACTAAATTAACTTCCGTTAAGTGCTGTTAACGGACTAAAGTAACTTCCGTTAAGTTCTGTTAACTTCCGTTAAGGTTTTTATCGTTAATATCTTGCAGCTTCATTGTGCATTTGAACTTGTTTTTATCTTGAAATTAGATTAGACAGTAAAATATAACTTAGACAGTAAATCAATTTTGAAACATGTGATATGACATGCAACTTTTGGATACCTACAACTACAAATCTCTTTTGAAAATCACAACTTGTATCTCGGTGCTGTGTTATGTGGATTACCCTGGAGTCCTTTGCTTCTTCTGTTCTGGTTTGTGTACTTCCAAAATTTGAATACCAATGGCACATTGATACTATTGATCTGGATTTGGAATTGTATCCTTGAAATTTTTGTTCTTATCATTTTTTTAATTTTTGCCCATTTTCTTTGTTTTCATTTTTTATGCTATGGTATTAATTTTTGGTCTCGTATGTTTCATCTTAATTTTGGCTTTTCTTAACGTAGTAAAATATAACTTCCAAAACACAAAAAGCCCCCATAGCAATAAATATTTCCTTACGATCAGCTCAACAGCGTCAATACGTGTTGTAGAGGCAAGTAAATAAAACAAAATGTAAATTACATGCAAAATGTTAACGGATTAACGGACTTTATTAACTTCCGTTAAATAAAACTGAAAATAACGGATTAGCGTTAACGGAGGTGTGAAGTTTGTTAACGGACTAGTGGTTAACGAAGCTAACGTTTTGCATTAACTTGCCCATCTATGCCAATATGTCATTAGTACTGGTACAATTTCCAATACCATTATATATCAACCTCAGTCAGTTATTGCAAAATTACTAATAATTCAAGGGCACATCAAAATGAGAGATGACGTATTGTAATAAAAGTGTGATAGATGAATGCACCAAACTCATGCTATTCAAGCAATAGAATAGGTTATTGTTGAACTCAAGCATAAATATGCAACTATGATTCCTGTAATTACTACTGCATTGCTGATAGAAAGCTGTTATTCTAGCTTTTATCGGTTTCATAGTTTGATAAAAAATGAGCTTTAACAGCTTTTTTAAATCTGTAGAATGAAACTTCTTTCATACTGCTTGGAATTTCATTCCAAACTTTAATTCCTGCGAATGATAGAGACTTTTGCCCTAATCTTGTTCTATAATGATATAATAGAGAATAATGATAGAGACTTTTGCCCTATGTAGCCTTACTGTAGCCTATTCTGCAGTAGATATAAACTTACTGTAGCCTATTCTTAGATGTGTAGGCCTACAGTAGTAATGATAAAAATAATCCTGAGTGCCAAGTATGTAATCAAGAGGTATGCGGTGAATCCAGCTTAGGCCGTAATTGGTGCGATTCCTGGTACCATTCTAATTGCCAAAAACAAACCAAAAACTGTGTTCAAGTTTGTGGCAGAGTCCAAAGATGCTGATAAACCGGAATATGACGCATATCAGTGGCATTGCCCTACCTGCTGCCGACCTGAGAATCCTAGGTATTCTACGCTGCAGTTTGAAAAGCTCAATGCTATGCAGCTAGAGCAACAAGGTAGGATTAGTACGGTACTTAGGAATATCAAGTTGCCAAACTGATATCAGCAGCTACTACTGGCACCTTGCCAGCTCAAGCTGAGCTGCAAGCACTTACGGGTAGTGAATCTGTACCTGATCAATTACTCGGTGAATGCTCAAGTTCTACCTCAAGCTCAGTTAAGTCAGGCTAGTCCAAAACTGACAAATGCTAAAGCATTGGTAGGCGGAAGCAGAAGTAAAACTAATGGTGATATCGGCAACCTTACTGGTGAATGTCAGAAACGGGGTCAGACATACAAGTGGCGGTGGCGCCACCTCTAAGCTCAAGTGGCGCCACTTCTAATAGTGATGGTAGCCGCGCAGCGTATGCTGGAGATGGCAACAGCGCAGCGTACGCGGCCGCGCGCAGTTGTTAGTGCACCTCGCCGCGCAGCGTGGCAACTAAAATCTGCATACGTCACAGCGTCAGCACAGCGCCGCGTACAATAATTTTTTTACAACTATTGCTGGTGATTTTCTCTTTATGAACAACAATGGTTAGTCTAGATGTAACTATTATATGAATTGAAGACAATGCATGCTACTAAAACAGTAAAAGGTGCCTTCGGTTCAAGTTTATTTTTTCAGAATTCGGAGCATCCTAGAATCGGCTATTTTGGCTACAAGGAACGTAGTTTTGATTGGCTGAACCTGTTTTTTGACACCAACAAAAATATTTTGGTTTCGGTAGGCTAGACTAGGAAAGGTTTAAGACGTTCGGTGAGAAGATGAAACAGAGGCAAACAAATGTAGAAGAAACAGGTTTGTGGGAAGCAATAATTAGAGTAGAGGCACAAAACAAAACCTAGCGACACACCCACCCTGTACACTGTAGGCCTATGGTATTGGTACAAGCCCAAGGTTAGAATACAGTTTCTATTACAAATGCGCTTGCATTTCAGAGTGACAGAGTTAGTTCAGTGTATCCTATTTGTCAACAGATCATGGCATCAAGAGTTGGGCTTTTGGTTCTATATCTGTAGCTCATCTCAGATCTGGTAGACCTATATAGTAGAGTACGAAAACTAGGCTATCCAAATTTCCAATGACAGAATAGCCTATGTAGTATCAAAATTTATCCCACAATCAAACACACATGCAAACGGCAAAAGTATAATACATAGGGTTTCATCAGAGTTCTCTATTAGGGGTTGGTAAACTCTTTCTCTTTTTTCTTTCTTTATTATCTTCGTCACGCATGAGAGATAATGCACAAAATTGTGATTTTGTCGAAAAATCAGTTCTGAAGGTTAGCAAAGGCTGGTAGGAAAAAACGACAATATTGGCGTTCAAAGTCATCGAATTTCAGCAGCTGAGCTTTTGCAGGCTAGAAAAAGCACTGATAGTTAATCAACTAAAAGAACTATCAGCGAAGTTCTTCAAATTTAAAATTGCGAATAGCTTAAAAAACCTGAAACGCTAAGCCCCAAGCTGCCAAGCAAGGTAACAAGAAATGATGGTATCAAACTGTTAAACTTGCTTTGAAGCTGATGTTTTCTGTCATAATGTCTTAGGCTGTGCTTTAAAATTAGCGTAAAGTCGTCAGTTTTTTGTAAGTTAGCATAAACCTTGGGTTAGGTCGCATGGGCCTATCAGTTAATGCTGAATAAGATTCTGATTCTAATAGGCCTATTGGTTACTGGTTAGTCGGGTTTGACTGCTACGTGGTGTGAGTTAGATAACAGTAAAGTTGAAATAGTCTAAATGTAAAGTGTTACAATCGCAAACCATACAAATAGAGATAAAAACTAGGCTTGGTCCAAACATAGGCCTACGGTGTGGTGAATAGCAAGATTATGAACTACCTGTAGCTGACTAGGCCTTCATGCTGGCTGGCCCAAATAAGGTGAACATTAAAATTAAATAATGAACAAATTAGCACAATTTTTTCGTAGTCTGAAATTATAGCACTGATTTTGCCACTATACATACTGTATGAATTGACATATAGCCTATGCAGTATATATATCTTTTGTGTAAGCTACTGTGCTAAAGTAGCCTAGACAAGTTTTTGCATCTAATTGCTCAAAAGTTTTAGTTTTAAAAAAGGTTGTTGGTTCCTAAGCCAGGCAGCATTGGATCAAATGATAGGCGTGTACGTGGTATGTTACATTTATTTAGATTATATTTCATAAAACATTTGTTTTTTAGAATTAATTAGTCTAAATTGATAATTTGTAAATTTTTTGGAGTTCAATTAACATGTTTAGAAATATTCAAGCATCTTTTTTCAACCAACAAAGTATTCCTGAAAGAGTAACTGAAGGTTTGTTTATGATAGAAATTGGTATCAATGATTCATGTTGCAGTACAACTTCATTTAAAGAATTGCACGAAACATCTTCAACTGATTTGGCGAAACGCAAGTGTGAAGAAATTTGGCTTTGCATTACTCGAAAATATGTTTTAGCCTTACAAAAACAGAGATTTCAAAAAATTTGGTTCAATATTTTTCTGAAAATTTCAATAAAGATGATGTTGTTAAATTTTTTGCAAGAAATTGTCATCTTTCTGAAACTTTCTTTGAACATAACATCACAACTGAAGTAGTAAACAGCCATTTGTTGAATATAATTGGTATAATTTGCTATTGGAATTCAAAAAATTGGATTAAGATCAAGCAGTGTAGATAAATCAATTTAAAAGCGACGCAATGGAGTATTTGAGAGGGTTTCTTATCTACAAAGCAAAATTTAAATTTTGTTCATCAAATTCAAATTTAGATCTTATGACACAGCCAACATCTATTAGGAAGTTAATTAGAGCAGTTTCAAAAAGTAAAAGTTCATTGTATCATCCAGATCAAAAGAATGTATCTTTATTGCACACCATATATATCAAGTGCAGTCATGAAACATCCAAGCCATTTAATCAAATCAATTTCAACAAAGTAAGCTCATCAATCCTTTCCCATCCTCACTATCAGTCATATTTGGAAGAAATTTTGTATCATGAAAATAATACCATTGCTGAAAATGAAGAGCAAGTTTATAAAACTCTGGAATATGTTGTTAAATTATTTGCAAGGATGCCTTCTTACTCTTTTGCAAAACGACTTTTTCATAATTTGTTTCATAAATCCCCAAAAAATGCTAAGAGTCTTTGTGCTTTACTCCAAGCTTCCACTTCTCATTAAAAATTTTAAGGTAAAGAGAGTTTCTGATTCAAGAATGGGGAAATATTTATCGGCGCATTTTTAATTTATTTTTTTAGGGGTCAAGAGTAGGTTAGATTTGGTGTTAATGATAGAGTAAAGATTTAAGTTTGGGTTAAATTTGAGTCATAATTACCACCCAATGAACAATTGCATGTGGGGCCCAATTGGGGCCTTAGTGGGCCAACATGTGGGGCCCATGTGGGCTACCCACATGGGGCCCACTTGATTTTGTCCGCGGGATAAAACTGGGCCCCATCTGGGCAGCCCATTAATTTAATGGGCAAACCCACTTACATCCCATGCTCTTACCACTGGAATTCAACTGGGCAGCCCATTAATTTAATGGGCAAACCCACCCACATCCCATGCTTCTACCACTGGGATTCAACTGGGCAGCCCATTAATTTAATGGGCAAACCCACCCACATCCCATACTCTTACCACTGGGATTTCACTGGGCAGCCCATTAATTTAATGGGCAAACCCACCCGCATCCCATGCTCTTACCACCGGGATTCAACTGGGTAGCCCATTAATTTACTGGGCAAACCTACCTACATCCCATGCTTCTACCACTGGGATTTAACTGGGCAGCCCATTAATTCAGTGGGCAAACCCACCCGCATCCAATGCTGTGGTACTCGACATCCCAAGTCGTGTAAAATTGGTGCAGCGTGAAGCACAATAATACAAAAACACTATACATTCATCAAAACTTGAGGGTTTATTTTTACCAACTTACAGTGATAACCGAATTCACGCACAACAACAGTACACGTAAAGCAAACACATTACAGATCATTTTAACTTAGAGCTGGCACGGGAGCGCTTTCGAATCTCCTTCTTTTGGACCGGTTTCCGCCTCGATCTCGCGCAATGGTCAACCATTTGACCACTTCGGTTTCCAAATCGACTTCGCTGCATTTATTGGTTGCCATATTCTTTTTTACATCATCTGAAAAAACAACAATGGGCAATGAGAAGCAACTACACAAGTCGTTAGCGTAGCTGAGAAGGAAAAAGCGTCGTTTTTACAACGACCTTGATTGCATAATCTGAGTTCAACTTGCACCCTGGTCACGTTGTTGCGTCTTCGAATAAGACGGATTACGATGATTTATCTCTGCTTGGCAGCTTTAAACAAGCAGCAAATTCAGTGGACAAGAATTCAAAGAAATCCTCAGACTTAAGCATGTAGGTTACAGTTTTCTCCAAGCAAGAAGTAGTTATGGCAAGGAAAGATTTGTGCATCATCAAACAGTTAGCTTTTGACGCTATAAGGTGACAAAAGATCAATACCAGTACATCAAACATGCCAGGCGCGTAGCCAGGATTTCGCAAAGGGGGAGCGGGCTTTTTTGAGAGGTGAAAACAGCAGTAAACGAAGTTGACCCAAATTTTCATCAGTCTTGAACCAAATTGAGGCGGTTTTTGTGTCAAAATCAGGTGATCTCCAAAAAAAAAGGTCTTCACCAAAATTGAAACGGTTTTTCCAACCAAATTTTGGTGATCTCAAAAAAAAAAAAAAAAAAGGTCTTAACCAAAGTTCAGTCACTTCTCCTGACCAACTTTGAGTGCGCTCCTGAAAAAAAACTCCACTTTTCTAGTCCAAATACTAGTCCTTCACAACTTCTGCTCGCAATGACCAACTTGGCTACGAGCCAAAGACTAGCAGTCAGAGACGTTTAACAACGAAATCTCAGTTGTGCCGTCAATAGTGACTTACAAAATTTATTATGTGTTAGAAGCAGACCGGTAGTTCAAAAGCATAAACATTTTGACAAAGAACGCACATTACCCCACAAATTCGAGTTAAATCACTATTTAATATTTTGATGTTTAAGTCACACTGTGCTTTGCTTAAACAAGCTTAAAATATAAAGGTCAATGGTCGTTTTTCGTAATAAAGATACCGCACAGAATTACCATTTCTAGATGAAATCGAAATAGGTTCAACATAAAATTGTACTGTTTTCGTTCAAACCTTAGCAGTTTCAAAGTCATTTGATCTAGTGAAAAAAAAACAACATTTGAATAGCTTATCAGCATTTTGCTTGAACAAAAGCAAATAAGAAAAAAACTTACCTTGCAACTCATATATTATCGACAACTTCTTGAATGATTCTTTGCCTTTGCGTCCCGTAGGATTGTAAAACAACCTAACTATCAAAAAGTTGAACTGTATAATGCAACAAAAACTTCCATTTACCAAAACGAAATTGCAAAATTTCGCATCATTAATCTGGTATTTGTTGCCAGTCTGAGTTTTTGAGACTTTTGCCGCTCCTTTTCGTAAGAAAACTTGAAACTAATTTCCTTAACCCTGCTTGCTATCTAGAACACTTATTTTAGTCACCATTAATTTAGGTTAATGAAAAACACTACCAACCGCGATGACTTAATTGTTCATGATACTTTACAGCAATAAAAGAGTTTTGTGCTCTAACGCAAACTCGCCACGTGAAATGTTCTAAATTCACGCTTTTGCGCATGCGCAGAACCTGTCTCGCAACGCTTTCTTCTCGTGCAGTGTTTCAATAAAAAGAATAAAGTGTTACGAAAATATAAAGAAACTTCCAACATGTATTTGCCGTCTGAAACCTTTTAACATCGCAAAATAGTTTTGCTATACTCAACAAATTTACATGAATAAATTTTCTAATACATTGACATTATTTTTCAATAAAAATGTTAAATAAGAGGTTAAATTTGAAAAACAATTTTTTAGTCCCAAAATTTAAACTGTTATTTACATTTTTTATGTTCCGTAACAACTAAAATTCAATTCACAAAAATTAATTCACGTTTAAGAATCAAAATTTTACACAATACAACTACCACGATGACAGATAACATAAAGTTTTGACTGGGCTGAGAGTGTGAATAGCGCGGGCACCCATTATTTAAAACGTTTCAACTTTCTTCGTTTTGTTTTGTTACGTCTAAAACTAAATGATTATTTTTCGGCTTACTACAATTAATGGTTTTTATACTAAACGCTAAAAAAGATTTTGAAGGAGCCCATTTAGGCCCATGCGAAGCCCATTGGGGCCCCATCAAAATGGCCCACGACTGGGCAAAGAGTGGGAATAGCGTGGGCACCCCAAAATCACAAGCATTCAGTGTTTTTTGTTTTATTTTGTTGCAACAAAAATTAGAAAATTATTTTTAGGTTTTATAACAACCAACGGAGCATATACTAAACGCTAAAAAAGATTTTGAAAGAGTCCATTTAGGCCCAAGCTAAGCCAATTCGGTCCCCATCAAAATAGCCCACGACTGGGCAAAGAGTGGGAATAGCGTGGGCACCCCAAATTCAAAAAAGTTTTGATTTTCTTCGTTTACTTTGTTGCGACGTTAACTGAATAGTTACGGTATTTTTAGGCTTTAAACTACCTACGGAGCATATACTAAACGCTAAAAAAGATTTTGAAGGAGCCCATTTAGGCCCATGCTAAGCCCACTTGGGCCCCAGTAAAATGGCCCACGACTGGGCAAAGAGTGGGTATGGCGTGGGCACCCCAAATTCAAAAAGTTTGTTTTTCATCGTTTGTTTCGTTGCAACAATAACTCTAAATAAAGTTATTTTTAGACTTTTAACAACCAAAGATGTTTATACTAAACGCTAAAAAAAATTTTAACGGAGCCCATTTAGGCCCAAGCTAAGCCCACTTGGGCCCCAGTAAAATGGCCCACGACTGGGCAAAGAGTGGGAATAGCGTGGGCACCCCAAATCCTAAAAGATTCAATTTTCATCGTTTTATTTTGTTGCGACGTTCACTGAATAGTTACGGTATTTTTAGGCTTTAAACTACCTACGGAGCATATACTAAACGCTAAAAAAGATTTTGAAGGAGCCCATTTAGGCCCAAGCTAAGCCCACTTGGGCCCCATCAAAATGGCCCACGACTGGGCAAAGAGTGGGAATAACGTGGGCACCCCAAATCCTAAAAGATTCAATTTTCATCGTTTTATTTTGTTGCGACAAAAAACTAAATAGTTAATTTTGGGCTTTTATCAACCAACAGTGTTTATACTACGGCTAAAACAAATTTTAACGAAGCCCAATTAGTCCCAAGCTAAGCCCACTTGGGCCCCAGTAAAATGGCCCAAGATTGGGCTAAGAATGGATATAGCGTGGGCACCCCACAATCATGAAGATTCAATTTTTTTGTTTTATTTTGCTTCAACAAAAATGAGAAAGTTATTTTTGGGCTTTTAACAACCAACGGAGTACATACTAAAGGCTTAAAATGATTCTGAAAAAGCCCACTTAGGCCCAAGCTAAGCCCACTTGGGCCCCAGTAAAATGGCCCAAGATTGGGCTAAGAATGGATATAGCGTGGGCACCCCACAATCATGAAGATTCAATTTTTTTGTTTTATTTTGCTTCAACAAAATGAGAAAATTATTTTTGGGCTTTTAACAACCAACGGAGTACATACTAAAGGCTTAAAATGATTTTGAAAAAGCCCACTTAGGCCCAAGCTAAGCCCACTTGGGCCCCAGTAAAATGGCCCAAGATTGGGCTAAGAATGGAAATAGCGTGGGCACCCCACAATCATAAAGATTGAATTTTTTTGCTTTGCTTTGCTTCAACAAAATGAGAAAATTATTTTTGGGCTTTTAGCAATCAATGGTGTTTATACTAAACATATAAAATGATTTTAAAGGATATCATTTAGGCCCAAGCTAAGCCCACTTGGGCCCCAGTAAATTGGCCCACACAAAGCCCAGTAGCCCAGTTGCCCACCAAAAGCCCATGTGGTCCCCATATGGGCATGTTCACTGGGCAAGAAACTAAATAGAGTATGCCAGCGAAATAGAACCTTCCAACAGTTTATATGTTGTAAAGAATAAACTTAAAAACAAAAAAATTCTAGCTATTGTGTTTCTTTGCCTAGTAGAACTAGCTTTGCATACTATTTATTTTTTTAGCTTTTAGAGGTAGCTAATGTGTTCTTTTGCCTAGTAAACCTATCTGTAGCCTCTTGTTATTTATTGTTATGCCTAATTATGTTAGTTTACCTTGCTTGTTTTTGCTAGCGTGCAAGCTTCCACTTCTCATTAAAAATTTCAGCATAAATTTCACATTTATTGGTCTTATAATGGTTTTACTCAAACGGTTTAGTGAGAGACTAATTCACTGGCATTTTAGGTTGAAGAGAGTTCCTAAAACAAAAATGAGGAAATATTCATCTGCGTATTTTTGATTTGCTCTTTTTTAAGGGTCAAGAGTAGAGTTAGATTTGGGGTTCATTTTAGAGTAAGAATTTGAGTTTGGGTTAGATTTGAGTCATAATTACCAAAAAAGTAAATATAATATGCCAGTGAAATAGACAGAGGTGGAGTCCTCGAGGACACATTCTGAAGTCGTTGGCCTTGGCCTCGAAGCCTTAGGTCCTCGAAAATTGCCCTGTCCTCGGCTCGAGGACAGCACTATTTTTTGAACCGTTGAAATTTTGTTGCAAAGCGCCAGAAACCTTGTGGAAAGTTTGCAAATACTTTTTTCGTTTTCCGCAATTGGAGCATAGGTTTAGCCAAGCGGGCCTCCCCCCTATTGAAATTTTACCAATGGCAAGAATGTGACAAAAAAGCCTATTGTTTCTTCAGTTTCAGTTTTTTTTTAGCATTTTTCGCTTACACCAGTAGCGAACAACAATATTAAATACCAGGGGCCCCTGAGTCCCTCAAATCAATTTTTGCCAGCCAATTTAAACGTAAACCTGGAAGAAATGGATAGTTTTCGTCCTAAAAGTCGCTATCTCAGAATCACATCTTGCCTTTTTATGAACGTAATGCATTAACCAAGGCCGTATTTACCACAATATGGCACAGTACCAGCTAAGGTCCCTGAGCTCAAATTTTAAGACTTTTTATGTTCTTCACCTACATTTGGCAGAAAGATGTTGCCAAGTGCCAGGGCCCAGCGCAATGTAAATCCGCGCAGGCAATAACATGGTTAGTAGGCGTAACCATTTATTGTACTATTTTTCAATAACAATTCATTATTTCACCTCCACCTCGCCAGTTTTTACGCACAAAAAACTTTAAAAAAGATTAACCATGGAAAATGCTGATTGAACAAATCGTTGAATTTCAATTGAGGGGGCCTGGGCCCCCTGGCCGGACAAATATTCCTATAACCGGTTATTTTCATGACAAAACAAAAATCTCTAAGGAAAATCCTTGAGTGGGTTTTCGGTTACTGCTAAAATGTTGCACGATGGTGACAACCGGGGCGGGAGTGCGTTGTGTCACCCTGTATGTGTGATGCACCCTTCTGTTAGTAAAGACCAAACAAAAAAAGGTCTTCGCCGAAAATTTAGTGGGTTTTTGGTCCATAGTAAGCGATGACCAAAAAAAAACAAAACAAAAAAAAGGTCGTATGTGGATGAATTGAAAGAAAGTCTTCATCACAAATTACGGGAGTTATGGTTTCGCATGAAATCATGGTGTCACCCCAAAATGGTGACACCCAGGGCGGGCCGCCACCCCCCTCCCCCCCTAGCGACGCCACTGTGTTTTGGGTAACACAGGAATAGAAGTTTTAAAAAATTCGGTCCAAAATTTTATGAAACTTTTAATTTTTTTGTCTCAAACAATTGTTGTTATTTTCAATATTGCAACTCATTACCGGTACCAGTAAAGTGACTAGCAGAATAATTTTTATTGGAATTTTAAAAATTAAGATTTAACAGCATCATTGTGAAAGCGACGCAATTGAGCATTTGGGAGGGAATTTATTAAATCGTATCATAAAACTACCTTGGGAAACTCAGTAAAAGCTATCCTTAGAGAAAAAGATTATTAGATTATCGGTACCAAAACTTTGTATGTTTATTACGTACTCACTGTGTATTTAAACCTATGAACCATTGTGGTACGTTTTTTCTATTCTACAAATTTTGTAGTGACATATCGCTGGAACAATTTGTTGAGAGTAAATAGAGATGGGTAGCGCAAGTCGCAATAGTTTCCCCGCAAGTGCAGGTGCAACTACAGTGCTCAATTTTTTTTGCGGCGCAAGTGTTTCCACAATCCCCAAAATATAGCCGCAAGGGTAGCGTTTTAAAAAATTTAATTTTGATTAACTTACTGCTTAAACTTTACCAAGCTACGATACGAAACCACTGTATAAAACAAATCATATACTCCAACGCTGAGTTTGTTACAGCACTAACGCAAAGCGTTCCTTATATTAGTTTGTTTGCAAGTATTTGGTTAGGCTAAGCCACTACAATGATCGCGAGTGGATTGCTTGGCTCCCTCGGAAAATGAACAATAATTGTTTTTCACAACAATTAGTGAAGATCAACCAGCTTCAATGAGCACTTCAGAGTATTTTAATTTTTTTGTTTAAATAGTTTCAGTTGTGCCAGTACTGTACATAAATTTATACTGTATTTTTGATCACTGCTGCAATAGGACTTAGTTTGGGAGCGCTGCCCTTCTTTTCGCATTCAAGTAACTTGAAAAGCACCTAGCCCAAATATGCAAGCCTTGCGAAATTTAATCTGTATTTTTGTTTGATGTAGCTTAAAGGTTTAATGTTTGTGTTGTTGTTGTTAGTTTGGTACTGGGCCTAATCTGGTCAAAAAAGTTGATAATTTGTGTTCGTTACGAAACTTGAAAATTAAAGTGGAAAATTTCAAGACCTCTATTTGTGTTACTTTTTTCACGAAGTTGCAGTTATACTAATATCGAAGTTATTTCCATCGATATGTGGTCGAGCGGACAGCGCGTGAGTTACTGAAATGATAACTTAGATCGTGATTAGATTCTTAATTAAGTTAAACCAAAAACTATACTAATAGGTACTGTTCAGTTCACATTACCTTGAAACCAAAAGTTTGCAGCAGACTGAGTTTGTCTTCAATTATATTAAATAAAAATAGACGTTTATCAAGGTAATAGCGTTATACATAATACAATACACAAAGCACCAACCTCTCGTCCAAATAAAGAAAACCATCTAAAACAGAAAATATAGCAGACTAATATAAAAATTAAATGCTGTATAATGTATATAAACAACAGAGGTAAAGTTGAGGACACAAGGTTCGAGGCCAAAGACAGACCCTCTCAAGCCCATGGACCCAGACGCAAGTGCTCTCCGAAAAAACAAAAAAAAGGTTTTCAAAAATTTATTTCAGGCGATCTTAAAAAAAAAGGTCTTCAAAAATTTATTTCAGGCTATCTTTACAAAAATGTCTTCAAAATTTTTTTTCAGGCGAAAAAGATCTTCAAAGTTTTTTTTTCAGGCGATCTCTTCTTGAGGAAACCAAAAAAAGGTCTGCAGATGTTCCGCAAAGCTTCTAGCGCTTTCCAACGAATTTTCAACAGATCAAAAATAGTGCTGTCCTCGAGCCGAGGACAGGGCAATTTTCGAGGACTTGAGGCTTCGAGGCCAAGGCCAAGGACTTCAAAATGTGTCCTCCACCTCTGATAAACAATCTATTTCATTGAAATAAAAATTCTATAAAACGTATTGAAATAAAATACAATCGATTAAAATTTGATTAAACAGTAAAATACGGAATCTTTCATAAAAAAAAGAGTACTGTATTAATAAAGGTATTTCGTGACATTTCAATTCCTATATCTTGGTATCAAACCTTAAGTATACAATCCTATAAAATGGACTGCATGCAATAATCAGAAAAATGAGTTAAGGTCTGACGTAGATTAGGCAAAAAAAGTTAATATTGTAATGCCATTCGATATGATAAAGTGTGTTACAAGGCGACAACCCAAGGTTATTTTTGCTACGACGAAGTTTGTGCTCTTTACAAAATTTTTGCTACAAGTACAAAAAAATTGGTTAATGATTTCAACAACGAATTCGCTTGGATAAGGGCTCATCACAAACATCAGTCCATGGATTAATTCTTCTGTGGGTCGTGTTTCCACCTTTGATTTTTTTTTTATTATATTGCTCTTCGTGATGTGTTCAATAGCATCTGCAGTCAGTGAAACGCCTGGGTTCGTCGATCCTCTTCCACTACTTCTCTGCAGAAATAACGCACATTCAGACCTTTCAACGTAAAAAAGTATGCTGTGGCTCAACAGTGGCGTTGCTAGGGATGGTGGCACCCGGGGCGGGATTTCGTGGTGTCAACCCCTTTTCGGTCCAAAAATAGGTGAAGAAAAAAAAAGTCATTGCCGTCAAATTAGTGGGTTTTCAGCGCAGAAATATGTGAAGTCCAAAGCAAAAAAAAATGTCTTCGCCGCTAAATTGGTTAGTTTTCGATCCAAATGATGACGGAAAAAAGATCTTCACCATAAATCAGTGGCGTTATGGTTTCACTTCAAAATATATGTCACCTCAAACTGCTAGTGAAACCTTGGGCGGACCGCCCGCCTTCCGGCGACGCCACTGTGGCTCAATATTCCGTTGTTTACTGGCAACGCTGAAAATTACGCGCTGGCAATGTATAAATCAAGTTTTGAAAACGAAATGCATTTCTGCGTTAGTGGACTACCGTGACTTGAATTCCAGATATACGCTATGAGTGACATTGGCAGTAAACGAGAAGACTGGATTGAAATCCCATTCTTCATTAACGACTTATGGCACTTTCATCTTTGTATAACGAGCGAGATAATTTCTATAATGAAGCAGTCTTTGTTCAAGCTATCTTTAAAATTAATGCAACTTAAAATATCGGTAACAAACTAAAGTTTCTTGATAGAACCCAAACTTAAAACATAATAGTGTACGAATGATTTGACTTACCGAATTTCCCAAAAATCTGATTTACCACGCTTAATCGGCAGCGCGGCCGAGAGAGCAAAGACGTCGTTTTTACAACGACTCTGATCGTACGATCTGGGTTTAATTCGCACCCTGGTCACGTTGATGCGTCCTCAGACAATGCGCTTTACGATGATTATCTCTGCTTGGTGGCTTTGAACAAGTTCAGAATTCACAGGAATTCTGAATTTATTTCCGATTTTCTAAAAAGTTCACTGGAACATTGGGTCACTGGAAACTCCTAAAAAAGTGCGGATTTCTCCCAGCACAAAGTAGTCATTGAAATAAAGTGTTTGGATCGTTCAATAGCAGTTAGCATCTGACGCTGTTCATGACAGGAGAATAAATATGCGGTAAAAACAAAATAGCTTCCAGTATAAGTTGGCTAAAAGTTTTAGGCATACCTTAGAAGAACCGTTTTGCAGTACATGTTTAGCTAAAGAACGAAGATTTTTGTAAAAATAAGACGTTCAAACGTTGGCTTGGCGATGATTAGTTTATTTTCCTCTTAGCGTTGGCTGTCAGCTAAAGAATACTCCCAGTAATCATTAAAGATGTGTAGGCCTACTTCAAATTACACTTGAAACACGCATAGACTATAGACTTGTCTACTAAAAAAGCGCGTTCTTTATCTACAGATGTAAGATTATAGAAGACGCTAATGAGGTGAAGTGATAGATGCAATCGATAGTTTCCACGCTCGATTCTGAGCTGCAAATCCCGGGTTTGCATGTCCTTTGTTTGGCTAACACATTTGGCAGTTTTACAAAATCTTTTAATTATTCATTTAGTAGGTTGTTAGGCTGAGCTGTTAGTAGGGCTTCAAAACTGGATGTTTCCGACAGCAGAGGCATAGGAAAATAGGGCCTTGAGTTTTGTGCGAAGATGTTTGTTTGCTTCAGACTTTCATTATACGGTGGTTCTAACTTCTCTAGCAAAGAATCAATTCAAAAATCACCTTTCAGTTCAAAAGACAAGATATGAATTCGTTCTCCAACCAGTCCAACCGAACATGATAAGTCGAGCATATTGCATTGCGCGGCCCGCAGTTCACGGTATCGAACCATCTGCAATTTTTGTTGTACTTGTTAAGCAAAGCGATAAAATTACACAGTAATGTCAAATTCCTAGATTGCGTATAAGGTAAAACAATTGAAAGCGGTTACACTTTTTTTAAAGAACAAAAAATAATAATGAACACCATGGGCTAGTACACGCATTTGTTACTAATCAGCCAGTTTTTTTTTTTTTTTTTTGGCCTTATATTTATAAGACGTCGTTGATTAGTCTAGAAGTAATCGTTATCTATTAACTAAAAACAATTTTTAAGCAAGCAACAACGAATTTGTGTCACTTGATTCTTTTATAAAACGAAGAACAAATGAGTCTGAAAGTTCGTGACAATTTAGGAAAAGCCAGCCCCAACCAAAATTTATAGGTTCTTATAGAAAAGTGGACAACTTTTTCTCGATTTGAATTGCTAAAATACCTGCTAAGATAATCAAAAATCACAGACCTTAGTATTTTTTAAATAATGCCAAAACCTGTAACAAGTTAGCATAGTTCATGCTGTGTGGGTGAGCCTGAAGTCACTTTATAATTGTACAATTGCTTAATACTATTTCAACGGTAAACATGTGCGTTTAACTAAAACAATAACGATTTTTCGAACAAAAAATAACTTTTCATATCGATGAAAGCATACGAGGCATTACCTTTGAGATTTGTTATGCGCCAAACTGGAAACTGCACCTGCCAACCATACATTTCAAAACTAACAGCACTAATATCTTCTTTTAAACCAATTCTGAAAAACAAAAATTAATATTCATGGAAACTTGCTCAGCTGCTACAAAACAATAATAGATAGCCTACGTGTGCGAGCACTGAACTTCTTCTGAATAGTCTCAAGCTTTATTACATCTCCTTGTCACATTATGTGTTCAATCAAAGGTTTTAATGGCTCCATGTTAAAAATATTTACTTCGAAAAAATCCCACGATTTTTTTGGCTCGAGTAGACTCATGGTGCCCAATCTAGTCAAGAAATACTTTTTAAAGCTTATTACAGATATTGATTGTAATTGTGCCTCTATAGGCTATAATAGCGTAGTCAGGGTGGGAGGGGGGCTATAGCCTCTCCTTCATTGTCCTGTCAAGCAAAATGTAGAATAAGCAAAAACATGTATTAGCACTTTTGACACTGTTTTTTGCACTGGAGTGGACTAAAAATTAAGGCATGACTAAAAAACATGGACTAAAAAATATGATTTAAGGTATATTTTGAAAAATATATTTGGAGGAGGGGGCTAATTTGTCAAAAATAAAACTCACAAATCAGTAAAAAACATTGAAGTGGCCAAAAATAACCAATCAAATTTGATCGCTTGTTTAAAAACGTTAAACATAGATTTATTCAAAAAATACACTACGAACTTAAAAATGGGCGAGGGAAACTACTCAGTATTAGTTAATCACCACGCACTTCTCCAAAATCTTGTTCCATTAGCTCTCCCACTTATCTTTGTGTTTGCTATATAGACAAAATAGATAACTCTCGAGTGAGTTTTATTGAACTATAGGATTATATGATTTGCCAGCTTGTAAAAAGGAGAACTAAAATTTTATCATTAGTCACCTTCCACATAGCCCATTTACGCAACCAGTTTAATCATGTTAGCACTGCCAATTCCTTTGTCACATTTTAAACGCATTAATTTTATTACAACAAGCCTAAAATTAAATTATTTTTGCAAATAAATGCAAAATCGTCCAATGCTGGGACTCTGCCCTAAGGCCTCTGAAACAGCCACTATTGCGAACTTCTGGCTATGCGGTTGTCTCTATATACGAGTATTACTATCTACCAATAGTTTATCATTTAAAAACAAAATAGTTTTGCTGCATTAACAGCAAATAAAAAGTAGAAATCAAAAACTTTTTAAACATAAGTATATTTTAAGAACATGTTAAACTTAGGTATGAGAATATTTTCCTCGTGTCTTTTCAGCTGCATATTCTGATAATGATGTATTTTCAATAATTTTCCGTTTTTCTAAAAAAATATGCAAAACTTCTAAAAAAAAAAATTTGACTAATGGCAGCGACAGCTCAAATGTATTTATTGTCCTTAAATCATGATTCATTTTGTGAAGCAAAGTCCCAAATGCTCTTGTTCCAAACTCTCTTAACTGAATTTGATTTACACTCACCAAATTAGTGGTTTTAGCGCTCTCAGTTTGGGAATCTCTAAACTAGTATGACCCTTGTCTTAACCTCTCTCAAAATTTTTACTACTGGTATGTATCTGTACACAGTACAGTGTATATGAAATGCAAGATACAAAAACTCCAACTGGTTATACCATCTTCATACAGATTACACAATACAAGGTTATCTCAACAGATCAATTAATTTTGTTTTGGCATAGCTTCATGACTAAACTTGGTTAAAATTTCAATCAAATTCAAGCATTTCCACAAAAGTTTATCTCATCATACAGGGTATTTCCTAACAGTCAGCAAAAAAATTGAGGAAGGTAATAAACAGAGGTGGAGTCCTCGAGGACACATTTTGAAGTCCTTGGCCTCAAAGGTCAAGTCCTTGGCCTCGAAGCCTCAAGTTCTCGAAACTTACCCTGTCCTTGGCTCGAGAACAGTACTATTTTTTAAATTGTTTAAATTACGTAAAACGTCTGAAAGATTTTTTGGAAGAGGTTTTTTTCAGGAGATCGCCAGTAAAACTTTTTTGAAGCCCTTTTTTTAGAACACTTGCGTTTATGTCCTTGGTCCTTGGCCTCAAGTTTCAGATTGGTATCTAATTGCTGATGGTTTACGTTGAGGTATTTGAAAAAAACAAGGATGATGTTGGCAAATTATATGGTAACATGGTTTTGCTCCAAGCTTCAATCTTTTTCTTTTCTAAGTGACCTCCTCAATATTCTCTGTCAAAATGAATTTCACATATTCCAGCACTAAAAAGTTAAAGATATGTTATAAAAATGAAAGTATGGTAAATAAAAAAGAAAGGAAGGTTGTATTTACCAGCAAATTCTATCTAGTTTTTTATTAATTCTCACCCAAAATCTTTCCCAAACTTAAATTCTTACTCCAAAACTAACCCCAAATCTGAAATCTAACTTTAATCCAAACACTTACTTAAACCCTCGTCTATTGTAAGTCAAAATGAAACGCCAATGAAAAATGAGCAGATGAATATTCCTTATTCTCTTTTTACTCTCTTAAACTTAAAGTTTGCCAGTAAAATAGTTACTCTCAAAAAAAAGGACCATTAATATGTTACCAAAAAATTTTAGGAAGACCATAGTAAAAAAAATGACAAATTTTATAGTTTTTTTTTAAATTTTTCATTTGCTTTTTTGACTGTTTAAAGGACCAAGATTACGATAGGCCTATATTTGTAGTACGTTTACTATAGTGTGTTATGTTCTGTGTCTACTCGAGCAATTCTGCAGTAATTGAATATCATACTGAATTCCATAACGTATTGCAAAACAAAAATGGCCTATTTTTTAAAAATATACTGTAGAGCTATTTTCTAGCAGATAGAATTAGGTGAAGAGATGATCTGCCAAAGAACTTCATTATGTTGAGAAATTATAGACTACTGATACTCTTTCACTTACATTAAATACTAGTAAATTAAAATGATGGTTTTAGCACTTAGTGCTTTTGCACTAGTAGAAGGTTTGTCAACTACAAAAGATTGCTGTCAAACTAACTGCAAATGAGATTAGTAAACAGGTAGGCCTAAACATGAACATTGTTAAAACTTCAACTAAACCAGTAAGCATGTACATTAACTTACCTTTCTTTGAGCAATTGTGCTGTTATGTTACCTCAGGAGACTTTGCATCACGCATGGATAACATAAACCTTGTCAGTATTTCTCTACAAAATTTTCCATACCGTATTCATTTTTTGACAAATCTGGCCTATAAACTACAAATATTGCTCATTTTGCAAAATTGCTGTGGTGATGACAAGCACAAACTGGAATTGTGCAAAAAAAAAAACCTACCAGTATATAACTGTGCTAATGAACAGCAAACAGTGAAAACCTATCCCAAAACAGGTCGCATTTTTAAATACTGGAATGGGCTAGCAGCATACAGTAGCTTACAGAGTTGAAAGTATTTTGACTGGTTACATAGCATAAGCCTAAACCTTTTACTGGATTTGGTTCATAGGCATCACTGAGATTCTGCAGAACTAATCTATCAGTATTAGAACTTAGGTAGTAGTTTGTTGTTAGTTGATGACATAAACTCATCTACCGGACATAGAATAGGCCAAGGCCTAGTCGAAATCAGCGATTTCAATTGGTTTAAAAGTTCTTTTTTTCGTTTTAATTTCACTGCAGTTTTGCACAAAAGCATTAAAGAGTTGCCCAATGCGTATAAGTTTTGGTTCCCAGTAACAAACACTCCAAGAGAAGCTTAACCTTTTTTTCCAGGCCAATTTATTTTAGACCAGGTGAAAATAGCCTATAAAACCTGAGCTCCCAAACTTCCACATACGTCAAATTCCTGGTGTCGTAGCGCATTACAAGCTATATTTCTAAACTTTTGTATTACAAGGGATTCCAATAGCGTTTATTTTCAATGTCTGACTGCATTTACTTTCGCAGAAAACTTAATTTTGTCCACACCTTAGTCAACCATACATGTTACTGAAGTACTGTAAACCTTCGAATTTGTGCATTATCTCTCAAGCGTGAAGGAGCAGTCACGTGACCGAGTTTTCCAACCCCTAATAGAGAACTCTGGTTTCATACAAGTGTAGTACCGGTAGCTTGTGACAGCATGCAGAGCACGTGATACCTTATATTTCATTATTTGAGCTCCTGATTCACGATTAGTACAGAAGCCTAGTTGCATGGAATCATCAGATAGACTGGTAGATTGTTTTTAATTGCCAAAACATGGTTCAGAAAAACTGATAGAAAGCACACACAACGCAAATTAAACCTGAAGGCCTATAATTGAAACGACTGATCTCACGTCGCAGGTTTTTTAGTTTTCACTCAGCCATTTTCAAAGTTAACAAGTGCAAAGTTTCAGACTTTTACTTACAACTCGACAATAGTTTGGTCTAGCTACATGAAATTTTGACAGCAGTTTGAGATTCATAAGTTATTTGTGTGTGCCTAATTTCAAGGCAATGAGTCCAGTAACTTCAGGTTTAGGACCCGAAAACTACTTCAAAAGTTTGGTGTAAAAAGCGGTCTTATTCAAAAACGGCTAAAGTACGGCAAAAAATATTTCACATGGTTAGCTATATGTCGTAAGATACCCTTTCATCCCTACCTGCACTTTTAGCCGCATTGAGTTTTTTTCTTTTTTCATTTTTTGCTTTCTAAATTTTGTGCAGTCTTCTCCTAAACCACACAACATCGATATCTGATTTTTGAGTAAATTTGTTGAGCTGCAAATGCAGTTTTGTCTCCCGAAATTTTTTGAGACTTCTCCCCAGAACCCCCCAAAATGGGGCCCTAAAAAATCAATTTTTTTAGTTACTCAAGCTAGGGTGATAGTTTTTTGTTTATATTGGTAGATATTTAAGCAACAAATAGTTTGACATAGTATGGAGGTGCCACCCGCCCCAGGGGCCCCCAAATGGACTCCCCAGAAATTAGTTTTTTGAACGCTCAAGCTGGGGCATTACTTTTTTTTATATCGGCAGATGTTTAAAAAACAAATATTATGACATGGTTTGAGAGAGCGGCTCTTTTGAAAACTCTCCTAAATTATACCTCTAAAATCAATTTTTTTATTTGTCGTAAGCTAGAGAGCTAATTTTTTTTTTATGTTAGTAGAAATTTAAAGGATGTTTGACTTGCAGTGCAGTGCAGCGTGAACTTAGTTGTGTTTGGATGCGGTGCGGTGCAGCATGCGAACAAGGATTGCAGACGCAGTGCAGCATGCGAATGCATTTTTTGTTCTCCACGCCATCTCTAGCGTACGTGGTTAGACCAACAGCGCCGCGCAGCGTTGGAAATTCCAGCAGTTTTGCAGTGCAGTGCCGCGCAGCGTGAACGAGGATGAGACCACTTCTTTGCATTAGGATTATGATAGGAATCAGCCTCTCTTTAGTAGCTTTTCCTCAGTTGTTACATTCAGTCTCCAATATAACCAGCCCAAGTCTGTTACGTACCGTGGGTTACCAGTAAGCTAGGTTTATCTTACAAACCGTTGGCCTACCTAGCATAGGCTATCTAAAAGTACCGGTATGCTGAGATGGATGAGTACCTACAGTACTTGTACTGAGTGGTAGTGGGTGATTCTGTACCAGTGGTAATAGTTGCCCTACCCAAGTAGCAAACGTTGGCAGGCCGACAGTGGGCTGGAGGTGGCATCTTCGGCGGCCCATCATCAGTAATCGTTAGCAGACCGCCAACGATTTGCTCATCGGCCCGCAAGCGGCTGTATGGTGGTAGCCAACAAATGAGTCAGCGCCTGGACAGCGGGCCGAAGGCGAAAAGCTGACGAAAGAGTAAGCGGCTGGACAGGGGACCCAAAGTGGTACGCCGACGAAAAGTGAGCGGTTGCTGGACAGCGGGCCGAAAGCGGCAGGCCCTCTAATCCTTTCTGTGATAGTTGACGCTAATCCCACGTATCTTGCTACGTCATCAGCGTGGCTTAATCGACTACAGTCAACTCATGAAAGTGTCCTTTCGTAATTAATACTTGTAGTCGGGCATGTATCAGGCCATGTGTTGGGAAGGTTGAATGTGTATTTAAATAAACAGAAATAATAATACAAAACACGGCAAACCATAATTAAAACACCAACACAAAATAAACAGAAAAAATGACGTCTAACATAAACACTGAAACAAGTTCTAGTCCATATTATTTTTCGCTCTACGTTTTCGACCTCCTTTTCTGTCGGTGGCTCCCTTCAACCAACGCTTCACTGCTTCTTCCGCATTGGAGTCAGAACATTTTTGATCTTTTCTTATTACTTCTGCAATCATAAAAATGAATCCATTAAAAAGTAAACGGTAAGTAAAAGAACATAAGTAGTGTTGTAATATTGGGCTCTGACAGCCTCCGATTAATGCAGCAAATTGAAAATGTTTTGGCCTGAATGCTTATTGTACACGTACGTCTTCTCGTGCCGCTCTTGCAGGCAACGCTCTTGGAAGGAAAACGTGACAGCAACAAGCTGTTTCTAAACAAAACAGAGAAGCCACCTACCCAATGGATTGCTACACAGCGAGGATGAAGGCGAGGAGAAAATCCACAAATATTCAACAGACAGGCTGTACACCAAGGACTGAACTAGAGCGAAGATATTAAAGAATTATAGCTGATTGCTGGCTCTTATTGAGAATTGAGGAAGTGGTTTAGTCGTCACACCGACCCACAATTACCATTGGTCGCCTATGCACTATGTTGTGATAACCCAGTAAACATGCATATATCGGACCAATATTGTTTGCGTGCTGTTTTATATTGTGTGTATCGATGTTGTCTAGCCAATATAGAAACAATATTGGGCCTATTTTACAAAACACATACAAGTGAAATACGAAAAATATTATTAAACTGCTTTATATCACAATTTAACTTTATCCGTCATTCATGTTTGCATGTTTTAATTAGCGTGTTGTCAAAAAGCAAATGTTATTACACAATATTGTGCAAGAATTGTTCAATACTGTCAAAACAGTACCGGATTACCAATACTGAGCAACATTAACTCAATATAGAAAGAGTCGCGAAATCATGAAACGCACAGAACCCCCAAAACTGCCAAGAACGTCATTAATTTGAAGCAATAACAGCTACACTGCTGCAAGCATCCACATTCAGAATTGCGCCGTTTGTGAGCTCCAGGCGACAGACACACTAGCGTACGCAGAATTTTGAAAAGGGGGGCAGGAAATTTGAAAATATTGAAGATCAAAAGAAAAATTCCTTTACTCAGATTTAGTCCGGTTTTTGGCCCAAAATTAGATGAAGACCAAAAAAAATAAAAATAAAAAAAGGTCTTCACTCAGATTTAGTCCGGTGTTAGACTCAAAATTTGAAATCTGGTGAAGACCCAAAACAAGCAAAAATCTTTAGTCAGATTCTGTCCGTTTGTGTGCTCAAACTTTGTGCTAAACTTACGAAGAGGGGAGGCATGCCACACTTTTGCGTACCATTCTATGCTAATTGTACTATCCTGGCGACCCAAATGGGGGGCCATGGCCATGGCTCCCCTCCTATAAATAGGCCCCTGGGCAGACACCATCATCTTTAGATTTAGCCTAATTATTCTACAACAATAATAAACAGCGCTTTTTATTGTTATGCGTATCAAGCAAAGCATAACTTTTTTGCAGATGATAGTAACGCTTATCGGAGAATTATTTTGTAGCTTTTAGTTCGTTTGCAATCAACGGCACTTGTCCGATTAAATCAGCATTACCAATTTCACTTTGCGGTTTTTGTATTCATTCTCTGCGGTACATGCTGTCATATCATCGGTTTGTAACGATTGCACTCATTGCCGCTCCCATAAATTGCGCCATTGTTTCTAAACTACAGCGCACCAATCAAATTTGCCCATTCCTTTTATCACTGTGACGCTCTTGTCAACTTGACGTAACAATGATATACAATGGCGGTTTATATAAACCTGGAGCGAGCCGCTGTCTAGACAGACTCAGGCAGTCAAAGAGACAAAGTTAGTGTGTAATCGGATTAACGAATGAATAAGTGGTTCAAACTAATCGGTCTGCTTGACCTTTCGCCAGAATACTGCAGAACCGCTAAAGGTTGGTTGATGATTACTTTGCCATAAATAACTAAAATAGGCCTATTTGCGAGGCTGTAATGATGGCATAGATGCACAGAATGTACAAAAATGATATACAAAAAGTGAAAAAAAAAACAATCTAATTAAAAGTGCGTAGGATCCTGGGTAGTGCAATAGGCCTACTTGCGAAATCAGGTAGCGTGACCATAAATTCACGCATGGTTTAACGCGCTTACAGGTTGGCGGGAAGGGCAAGGCAGTAGAACAAAGACAGGCACATATGCTGGTTACCGACTTGCCAGTGACAACATTGCGTAGTTTCGTGCTGCAGGCAGATCAGACAGGAGATGCTGACTGGATTGTGTTGTGGAGTTTAAGGCGCGCATTCTAAAACAGAACTTGAGTAGACCTAGGACTTCGTACTCATTAGGCTACTCAAGTCCAACTTGGCTATACAAATTAACAGAATTGTGTTAATAGCCAAGCAAGTTGGACTTGAGTACGAAGTCCTACTCAAGTTCTGGTTTCTCTTTCAGTTTGAACCTCCCTAGGTTAAACTATTATCTTCTGAAACCACCAAGTTTATGCTATTTAACAATAACTTTTAGAGTAGGCTATGCAGTTAATATGGCTAATTAGGCTGAGTAAATTATAAGAGGAGGCTTAAACCAAAAGAGACCCAAGTTTTGTTTTAAAATACAAGCCCAAGATGCTGGTCTTTTACTGTTTTCTACCTGCACTTTTGAATGTTAAGATGAAAAAAACTTTACTTGACTGGTGATAAACAATAATGCAATTGCTGTTTTGCCTCTAGAGAAAAAATAGTTCTAAATGCTGTTTAGCCTCTAGAAGCAAAATAGTCCTAAATGCTATTTTGCCTCTAAAAGCAAAATAAAAATAGTTCTAAATGCTTCCGTCGTCGGGGGTGACTTTGATCACTCGTTTGACTAAGTGCTGTGATCTACTCCCACAATGCCGCTCTATCTTTCTCTAGCGACTGGTCATAACACTCCGTGGCTGAGCTTTCTTGTCATACATTGCTTTTTCGATTAGTGTCACGTGATGTCCTGTGGCAGGGGTGACTTTGATGACTCATATAACAGTCAGGACCACTCTTTTTTATCGGCAACAGTTTCCAAATCTGGAAACCGTTTCCATATCAGGAAAAACATGGTTTCCAGATTTGGAAACTGTTGCCGATTTGGTACCTACAAAATTATTAATTCTTGAAAGGGGGAAAAACGAAGCAAAAGGGGGAATTTTAAACGTTACCATCGTATTCCTCGTCAAAAAACAATAGATTCCACCGTTGGAAAAAAAATTTTACCGTTGCGTTTGGCCGCTAGATGAGGATAAAGAGCTGTTTCGTCAAATTCACTATTTTGATGCGATTTTCTCAAGTAAAGATGAAAGATTCTGAGCCGTGTTTAGTTTTCAGGTTTGGAAAATAAGTTAAGCATTGTTTTCTTTGTTTTCAGCACTTGTAGTTCAAAATATACCAGAATTTTTTTGAAAAAATATAAATTTCGTCTTATTATTGTCACCAGTTCAACATTTTTTGACTTTCATTATGGCTGACTTTTCAGGTAAGTTTATTCGCTAGAGCACTATTTAATTGGTGAAAATTAAGAGTTGCAAAAGGTAAAAGTTGATTCATGAGAGAGATTGTCGCAGTCACGCGTGTTCCAACCAATGACGTCACAAATCAAATTAACTGGATAGCAGCAAACAAGAAATAACTGGAAGTAATAGCTTAGCAAGCACACCGATTTGATTGCTCAAAAGCTGCGCAGTCGAGCTGGTTAATTGCAATCGGAAAGCGTTCCTTTGACACTCCACAAGATGTAAAATTTTGTTTAAAAAAATGAGCAGATGGACTGAATGATGTCTGTCAGGTTCGTAACCAGGTAAACAAATATCGTCATACCGTTGATCGATTATTGTCTAAATGTCTAACTCAAAATTAAGAGCTGTTTTCCAAAATGCTAACCAACACAACATTACTCAGTAATTCTATTTTTAGGAGATAACATGTTTGATATGAACGAAGTGTCCTTCAGATCCTTACTGGGAATCGAGGAGCAGGATGGAATTCCCTCCTTAGATGATATGGTTAGCTACTCCAGAGTAATTGAGCAACACAGCAGCGTAGAGGAAGGAGAGATGAGTGCAGAGGAAGATGAAGGACCAAGTGGAGAGATTAGCGTGGGAGAGTGCGAAGAAGACGATATATTTGAGGAGAGCATAGAGGCTGTGAATTTATCGTCAGATTCAGAAGATGAATTAGTACGTAGCCAAAGTTAAAGACGAGCTATGTTCAGATATTATTCACAACATTCTCAATAATTAGTGCTACAAGTAATCTATTTGTTGAATTAAACACCTTCATCTCATTCATAAAAAACAAGCTGTTAATTTTGATAATTATAGAACCGCATATTATCTATTTCAAACAATTTAGCTTATTTCAAAATCTGACCAAATGATGCGGAAACACGTACGTAAGCAGATTTTTAAATTACTGCGCTTACTTGTCTTTGAAATCAATATATCATATCAAAAACTTTTTAAAGAATGCTAATGGACTTTTAGGGGAACAAGAAAAGAAAGTCTAATCCTCGAGGCCCAGTAAAAATGGGATTCATTACCGACAAACAGAAGCGAAAAGTCACATTCTGCAAACGTTCAAAAACTTTACTAAAATCAGTAAGTTTTCTATGTTGTGTGTAAGTCAGTTTTTTAGTGGTATGCCGTAGTACTGATATTGGGTATGCTTTTTACCAATTGAAAATTGATCGGAAGAAATCGTTACCAGTACCGGTAACAATTTTCTTGTAATTACGGACAATAGTGTAAAACCATCGAGTTGTTCCGTTCATCACACATGAACTCTCTTGGGAAACGTCATAATTCAATCTAGGATTTTCAGTACTTTTATTGGTAAACTCGATCATATGATTGTTTCGCCACGCTTGAACCCTCCTAGATATAACAAAAAAAAAAAAACGAAAGAGAAAAATACTAAAAAGCAAAAAGAAAGACTTTACCACCTCCCCTTTTTCTCCAAAAGAAAACTGTAATGAACTATTAATTTATTTCTTAAATAAAATTAACTCAACATTCTTTGGCATGGCTTTACTATTGATTCAAAAATTTGTAACGAATACTTCATTTAAGAAAATGTCCTGCCCTGGTTCAAATTACGTAAATGTATGCAACGTCAATGTTTCCATTTTTTTATTTTTAGGCTAAAGAACTACACAACATGACAAACGCAAAAGTGATTTTGCTCATAGTAAACAAAGATTCCGGCAAAGTAAAGTCTTATCAATCGCATCCAATAAAAAAACGTCATCTCGGCACTCAAACAGGGGAGTCATTTGTCAAAAAAGCAAGACAAATCCACACTAGAACAACTTCGGATCAAACCCCCACAAAGCGACGAAAATCTCAAATTAAATCTTACACACAAGTACCCAAAAAGCCCCATAGAGAAGACTCCAGCTCCTCCTCCTCCACACCTCGTCCCCCAATAAGCAAAAAAGCTCCGGTTATGTTTTCACATGAACCATCGAAAAAACAAGGCCCGTCGTCTGCATCTCGTTTGCTCCAGTCTCATTCCCCAATGACCAGAAAAAGTCTACTCGCTCGACCCACATCTCAAGTTTTGTCCAAAAATATAATCAAAAAACATGAACCCTTACCCCGTGCTCTCCATACATCTTCAACGGCCAATAAGTTCCCCCAAAGTCTTTCGCCTCGGAAACCTAGTATGCTGACTTCCATAAGAAATCTTCCCGGAAAAAAAACAACCAGAAAACCAATCAAGAGCACAAAGGAAAATCCAGCGTGCAACAAATGCGCTATTTGTAAGGTCATTTATGGATCCAAAATTGATCTTTTACACAAGAAGCAACACGGGAAACAAAATGCTTGGATCGCCTGTGATGATGAAGGATGCGATTATTGGGGTCATGCTAGGTGCTTTGAAGTAGTAATTACTAGCACCAAAAACATCCAAAATATTCCGTTTCAGTGCCCTTTGCACGCCTAAGCAAAACTCACCATCTTATTTTACTCGGCAATTAACATATTTGACACAGAGGGGGGCCACATTAGTATGCTTTTTGAACATGAATCACAAATTGCCCAAGTCAAAGTGATTTCGTCACAAATACGTTTTGTGACGTTATTTAAGGAAATATCCGCCAAAATAACCAAATTTTGGTCAAATGACATCAACAAATATCAATATTGGAAAATTTTTCTCCACTTCAACAATTTCAAAGTTTTGGAGGTTATTTTTGAACTAATTTGACTTAAAGTCAGTTTAAAGAAAATTTATCACAAAAATACAGGGAGGGGACATTCCCCAATCCCCTGTTTAAAGCAAAGCAAAATCCTATGAAAAGCAAGACGAATATTGTTTTGCCAATAAGTCACATGCAATATTATGGCTGAAAGAACATTTCGTTTACTTCTAACAAAGTGCTATAAAAGTCCAAATAATGGTGTAGCTCACAAGTGTGTAGAACGTCTTTGTCATACATGTCTTTGTAAATGCGTTGTGCGTGCAGCAGAAGCTTTTCTAATGCGCCGAATATCAATCGTTTGATTTCTTTTAGTGACTTTGATGCTGTTGATTGGTGTTCGTTTTTTTCTTTCTCGTTAATATAAACAACATCCAAAATATACTGCGTGTTTGTGGCTCTTGCTTGCACATAGTGCTTGTAGTTCCTGTAAGCGTGATCTGCAAAGTACACAAGATCTTGGTTCAATAAATTTCCATCCATATCTTTAGCTCGTGAACTTGTAAACAGCAGCGGTTGCTGAAAATCTTCTAAATTTCGAAACAAGCATTTAATTTTGATTACTTCTCTTCGGAAAATTTTTCGTTTGGAACTAAGTTGAAGGGGAGATACACCAGCACTTTTGAAAGTTGCATTTCGCATCTGTAAAACATAAGCAGCTTTTTACTCCTTTGATAATAATAAGCGTGTTGCAGCATAATATTTTTGTATTTCTTACCTCATACAAGTCATCCAGATTACGAAAACTTTTCTGCCATTGCTTGTACGTTGGGACGCCAACCAGTGTTGTTTTTGCGGCTTTGTTTATTTCCTCCAAAGCAGCATCTCCTTGATAATGCATGTCGTGGCCTGTTCTGCTTACTGCCAAAGATTTGTGAAGAGCCTGTTTTACTTTATTCGGCATGAGCGATTCAATTTTGAAATACTGATAGACAATTTCTCTATACACAGGATGATTTCTAGCAAAAAACAAATCTTTGAGTTTGCTTTCTGCACTTAGAATTGCTTTGGAGTTGTTATGACGGACACCAGTCCTCAATAGCATTAATCCGTGCAAGTACGTAAAAACCATCTGTTGATAGTATAAATATGTGCTGTTGGCTACATTAGAAGAATATCGCCAGTAATCCTCAGCAGAAGCAGAACAGTTATTAGATAGGCAGTGTCTGACGTACGGTAAAAGCAATTCATCCGAAATCGCTAGGTAAATGATTTCTAGTACCTGCCAGAGCTTGTGATGGTCAGTGCCCTTTTTTGCGTATTTTAATGCATTATCAGAAGTGAAACCAAGCTCTTTAAAAACTTTTTCGACGAATATCGACCAATTAAGTGAAACAAAGGCTCTAGCACAATTCATCTCTAAATGCAACAACCCAGATATAGGTACAAACCAATCAAATTCGTTATCATAGTCAGCATTCCGCAAAACGTAACACGAATGGTTTTGAATTTCATTTAAGCCAAAAAAAGACTCCTTGCATTCCTTACATTTGAAGACGTTTTCAATTAGCTTTGTCAAGATGGTATAAATACCACCATCATTTTCTAAGTAAATCCATTCTCGTGATTTTTCAGAATCGTACTTTTTTATTCCAGCTCTCATGGCTAAATTTCGAAGAATAAATGAAATATTTTCAAAGCTGTTTGGATTTACTCCATCTGGTTCGCCAACTTTTATAGTCGTAGAATTCTTGGTGAACGGAACACTAAAATGTTTGTATGGATCAAAGTGGTCCTCTGGAATAGAACACTGAATGTCAACATCTCTTTTAGCCAATTTTCCTTTGCAGTTGGTGCAAACTCGGTAATCAATATCATTGGGTGCTCCGCATCCTAAACACACTTTTTCGGTCTTAGCTGCTTGAAATTCCTGTACGTAATCATCCACCAAATCTCTGAAGCATATATTATCGTTTTCGTGGTTAGATTGTTGCTGCTGCATTAAATGTTTTAATCGTGTTTTTATAAAATCATTTCGTGTAACTCGGAAACTGGAAGCATAAGCATCCGGAAAACTACAGAGCTTTTGTTGATTCACAAAATCTAACGGTTTCACTAACCAATTTTTCGGGGATAGAGTAGAAGAATATTGAATTTCTTCATAACAATCCATTTCCAAGTAAGCATGGCTTGTAATAACACTGATAGGGACTCCAAAGTTTTCTACGTTGACAGTATACCGCTTCCCTACCACCTGTTCATTATCAAAAACAACTCGGACAGTCCGTTCCGGAAAAGTGATTTCGGTCTTTGCGTTTTGACTTAGCCAGTTGTTTATGAACGTATACGAACCCGAAGGAGATGAGCTGGAGTATAACTTTACTAGCTGTTTACTTCCAGTTAAGGAATACGAAACCAGGTTATGGCGAAAACTCAACGGCAACACCAACCTCGAGTTACGAGCGTTATATGTTTGTTCTATAGCCTTGGCAATGGAATATGATCCAATTTCAGAAGAAGGGTCTTGATTGCACAGCTTTGCAAAACATTCAACAATTGGTTTTGGTCTGTTTTCTAACCATTTCTTGGGACAATAAGTAAGAACTTTTTCCACACTGGAACAGGACTTTTCTTTGTATAACTTGGCAATGTCTGTTTCCATTAGTTTAGTGACTTCAATACAATCAGTTTTCTCCGTGCATGCAGGGATTCCAGCACAAGATCCTGAAGAGGAAGCTTCTTCAACAGATGTCGGAAGAAAAGGACATGAAAACGTTGAGCTAGATGCTTCGCTCAAAAGTGGCAAGTCCGAACTGTCATCATCTACAGACACAGTGGTTTGCTTTTGGCTGCAGTAATGCAAAGAATGTTTAACATCTTTGACACATTCTAAACAAATTTTTCCACGAGTATTTTCTATAAGCTTTTTATCAAGCATGTGAAGAATTAGTTCTTTTGATACTTTTCTGTCATTTTATAAGTGAACAAATACCTTGTTTTTTGTGGTTTCTTTGTGTAAAATACACTTGCAAAGTGTTTCGAATTGCCCACTTTTGGTCCGTTTTGGTTGTATTTTCTTTAACCTAGTTTTCATTTTTTTACAATACCTTGAGAATAATAATTAAAATCAATTAAATATTACCATTATAACAATTGGAACCTGTATAAAACAAAAAATATACCATTGTTACAATGTCGCTAACAAGGACACAAACAAAAATCCAAGTCTAAGAACTGCATCATCGAAAAAGGGGCTCTCGAGGATAAGAGCACAAAAAATCCGGCCGAGGACCAAAAGGCTTCTTAAAAGACTCCATCTCTGGTTGTCGAGCATTGCTAATCGCTTGGCATAATATAATCAAAGCAATATTCAACTTCCAATTATTGCGGTTTCTAGATATGGAAACCAAAAATGCGTGACGTCATTTTCCGCGCAACTGGTTTCCAAATCTGGAAACCGTTTCCAGATTCGGAAAATGTTTCCGAAAAAAAGAGTGGTCCTGACTGTATAAAACTGCCGTTTTATCTAAGTAAACTCATCTGAAGGGTGACTTTGATGACTCATATAAAACTGCCGTTTTATCTAAGTAAACTCATCTGAAGGGTGACTTTGTTCATTTTTATATTTTTAAAAAGTGTCGGGGACTAAAATTTAGTTTTTATTCGAGTGAAGTATGATACAATTACTGGAGGTTTGGTAAAAACAATGCTACAGGTAATAGCCATCTTACATCTGCCTCAAGTTCGAGAGGGTAGGGGTTCGATTCCTTCTAAACCGATCAAATATAACACTTGTTGTTAATATTGAAGACGGTGAATCATCCAGCCAATTCCGGTGGTTTACAATGCTAAAATTGAACTATAATTGTTTATAGTTTTTGTTTTAATTTTGGGGCTGCGGTTTCAAAGATATTCAGCAAATACAAAAAGATATTCCCAGAAAAAAAGTTTTTGGAAACTCTGGGTTTTGTTCTTCCCGCCAAAACCACAGTAGGCCTAATAATTAATAGTTCAGAGAACTGTGGTTTTGGCCGGAAGAACAAACTCAAAACTTTTTTTGGGGACTTCTTTTTGTATTTGTTAAATATCTTTGCAACCGCAGCCTCAAAATTAAAACAAAAAATATCAAAAATTGTAGTTCAATTTTAGCTATTGAAAACCACTGGAATTGGCTGAATGATTCATCGCCTTTAACTTGCAACTGCTATTACGTTGCACATTTGTGCAAGGTGGCTTGATAATGTGTGTTCGATTTTGAAAATAAAGACCTGAAGACTAGAGATTGGATAACAAAATTAATGAGGGAAAGTAAAGACTGATAAGGGAAAGTGTACCACGTTGCTAAAAGTGCTGCCTATTATTGTTTGATTATTATTTGCTTTATTTTTGTTCTCCATTAACTCGGAATTAATTTGCATGGGAGTGGCGAGCTGCCACATTCTTAAAGCCAAAATTGGTGCCACATAAAATTTTAGCGATAAAAATAGTAATCACGTGACCAAGCAACCACATATAACTCAAAGTACCACGTGACTTAATATCCACAACAGGTTTTGCAATTTGTAATTGTTTTCTGGTACAAATCAAAGTCACCCCCGACGACGGTATTTTGCCTCTAGAGGAGTGGTTCATTATCTTTGTTATGTTGTTACTCCTACAATATTTTGATGTACAGGGTGTCCATGAAGTCTTTTTACAAATAAAAAAAATTACTACTAGCCTCCAAATGATGAGATAACACAATTAGGGTTGTTTTATGTTAGTCAGTACTTCATAAACTTTTCATTGACACTAAAGTTTATTGTTTCAGAAAAATTTTTTATGTGTTTCATATAAAATTTTTACAAGTGTAATGATTGAGTTCTATATACTCCCTTAAAAACTGAAATGACTACTCCTCTAGAAAAAGCGCAATGTGTATCTTGGTTTATTTTGAGAAATTCAGGTGTTTAGGCCACAGGTGGGCAAGTTAATGCAAAACGTTAGCTTCGTTAACCACTAGTCCGTTAACAAAGTTCACACCTCCATTAACGTTTATCCGTTATTTTCAGCTTTAATTAACTGAAGTTAATAATGTCCGATAATTCGTTAACATTCTGAGTGTAATTTACATTTTCTCTTATTCACTCGCTTCTAGAGCATTTGACGCTGTTGATTTGATTGTAAGGAAATATTTATTGCTGTGGCAATCTTTTTGTGTGTTAGAAGTTACATTTTACAGTTTAATCAAATTTCAAAATAAAAATAAGTTCAAACGCACTAACGAAGCTGCGATCGTAAAATCTCTTTAAATTGTGAACAGCGACAATTAATAGACTTATGACGCTGCAGCTTAGTATTTGCCACAAGAAAGAGCTTCTTTCTTCTATAAAACTCATGCTTACACGCAACAAGTGTTACCAGTGCAAACTGGTTTGTACCAGTACGATCAATGAATGGTACAAGATATTAACGATAAAAATGTTAACGAAAGTTAACAGAACTTAACGGAAGTTAATTTAGTCCGTTAACATAAAAATACTTTTTAATGGATTAACGAGTTAATGAAAAAGTTAGCTAGCTTCGGTATTAACATTTAACAGACTTGTGCCCACCTATGGTTTAGACCCATCAAGACTACAGAACTAAGTATGGAAGAGACCCACCATCACTTCCTTCAATTCGTTTATGGCAGAAATTTATGGTCACAGGGACGTGACGGTTGTCACCTCACTAAAAACGAAGTCTTTTTTTCTGTTCAACCAGCTTGTGATACAAATGCCAACAGCAACGTGAAATTGCTTGATCAGCATCACTAGCTGATTGAACAGAACTAGTCAAGGTTGTTATGCTAATTCTGTTTAACCAGCTTGTGATGCTAATCACGCGACTGCGTCGCTGTTGTGGTTTTGCATCACAAGCTGGTTGAACAGGTTATTTTGATGGGTTTTTTCTTCTGGAGTAGTCATTTTATGGGGTTTCATTAAACTCAATCATTAAAAACGTTGAAACTTTATCTCAAACAATAAATTTTAGTGTCAAGGAAAACTATGAAATACTGATTAACATTAAACAACTCTCATTGCGTTGTCTCATCATTTGATGTTGTAGTAATTTTTTTTAATTGCACAGAGACTTTATGGACACCATGTATATCAATTTGGCCACCCTTTTTAGAAAAACATCAATTATAATAGCTTCTAATCCAAAATAAACGTGCACTAAAAGAATTTTTTATGACAAATGCATTTGATTCAATGTTAAGGTTGATGCTGCTTTTTTGTTATTAGACTAAGCGTTCTAACTTCTAATCTAGGCTGAGCGCAGCAAAGAAAACATCTCATACTATTATTATCAATCTCAAGCCTGTTTCGATAGTTTGTCGTTATGGACACCATTGAAGAAAATTCCACGTCACAACAATAACTTGAAGGAAATTGAATGAAACTCAAAGCTTTTATTGAAGGAATAGGATATTCATTTTAAATACTGGTATCAGCCCAAAGTTTTCTTATAGCCTTACCTGTGAAATCAGTTTTAAGACGTGCATCTTTGCACAGTTAAAGAAATTCTATTTTTGCTACCATATCATCATCATAAATAGAGTTTTTGTCACCCAAAAATGGCTTGCTAATCCGCAAACAGTTAGGCCTATGTCACTCAAAATTCCAAGAAAATATTTCTCAATCGCAAGATAACAAATGCTCCCCTCATGCATATTCCTAACTGGACTAGACTATCAGTTGTTTATGAAACAAAAGAATTTAGAGATTCTATAATTCTGACTAATTACTATAAAACTATGACATCATAGAATACATGGTGATAGTGAAGCAAAATAAAATGTTTAGAGTTGGTAGCTCCATACAATATCCATAAAAGATTTCTTTTTAATTTCAAAAAATTACATTACCCCTTTTAGTTTTAGAATGCCAAGTTACCCCTTTGGTGGTGGTTACCCACACGCTAAGAACCAATGCTTTAGAACCAAAATAGCCCTAAATACTATTTTGCAATTCTAAACATTGTCCTGGTCATTGACTTAGGCCTCCCTAACCTTCCTAACAGAGTCAAAATTGCTCTAAGGTTAGGGAGGCCTAAGTCACAACCAGGAGAGTGTTTAGAATAGCAAAATAGTATTTAGGGCTATTTTGGTTCTAGAGCAGTGGTTCTTAATCTGTGGGTAAATACCCCCAAAGGGGTAACTTGGCATTCTAAAAACTAAAAATCTTCCATGGCTATCATGTGGGGCTACCAACTCTAAACATTTTATTTTGCTTCACTATCACTATGTATTCTATGATGTCATACTTTAAATTAAAACTAATTAGTCAGAATAATAGGGTCTATTTAAATTCTTTTGTTTCACAAACAATTGATAGTCTAGTCCAGTTAGTACAGAGTAATAGGTGTGAGGGGAGCATTTGTTATCTTGTGATTAAGCAATATTTTCCTGGAATTTTGAGGGACATGGGCCTAATTGTTTGTGGATTAGCAAGCCATTTTCAGGTGACAAAAGCTCTATTTATGATGATAATATGGTAGCAAAAATGGAATTTCTTCAACAGCGCGAAGATGATTTAATCAGAGAGGATATAGAAAAACTTTGGACTGATATCAGTATTAAATATGAACATCTCATCCTTTCAATAAAAGCCTTAAGTTTCATTCAATTTCCTTTAACTTATTGCTCTGAAGTGGGGTTTCCTCAAATGGTGTCCACAAAGACAAAGTATCAAAACAGGCTTAAGATTGATTATGGTCTGTGATGTTTTCTTTGCTGCACTCAGCCAGACGTTGTTAAGTATGAGCCGTCTGCTTTTTTTTGAAATCTCTATGTGAAAATGTACTGGTAGATGATAATACTGCAGTGCCAGTTGTGCAAAGCAATGAGAATAGGGAATTACGCTATGCTTTCAATGCTGTTAGCAGTTATTATCATTTGGACACTGACAGCAGTGAGAATGAAAGAGATGATGATGACAATCGATTTTTGCATACTTTCGGGGTTAGTTAGATAATTTTATGACGGAAAGTTTTTCAAAAATTTGGCACCAATTGCGCACTTTTTTATCTAATCTTTATTTAAAAAGTTGTCAAGCTCTTTGTAAAGATGTTTTGTGATTTACACCCAACTTTCGGACGTCTGCGAAAATTGAGTGCGATGTCATTAGCAGCATTTGCTTTAAGTTGAAGTGGGTGTTACTGCTTCATATCAATCACAGTTACTCCCGGCAGCATTTGAAGCCAACAGCCTCGTTTCGTTTTGTAGCGGTTTCAAGTTGTTAATAACAATCACAAATTGCAGATGCGTTTTGGAGACGTTCAAATTTGGGTGATAATTGCTAGATAACTTTTTAAGTAATGAATTTAGAAGGGCGCAGCTTTTGTAAAAGCCAAAAGCGGGATTTTTCCAAATTTTTAAGCATTTGAAACTTTGCTCGTTTAAGTTTGCGTCTAAATCGAAAACATATCCAACACTACAGTGTATTGATTTGTTTTTTGACAATTTAACGGAGTTGAAAGGGCAGTATTTTTGTCTTGTGCGTAAGTAAGTCTTTGTCTGCGGTTGTACTATGTTCGTTTTAAAGTGTAGTAATCCATGACAATTTGCTTTAGGTAAATCGGTTGTCAATCGTCGGTGGCTCTTCGGTCAAAGCAGTGAGTTGGCGTGTCATGGAGACAGTAATGTCCAGCAGTCTCTGCGAGTACGTTAATGGGACTGGAAAAAGTGGACCATTCAAAAAGGGATGTCCAGAAAGAGGCGTTCAATCAGCATAAGCGTTTAAGCAACGCTGTTATAAGTAAGTAGGCCTGTTGTTTGCACGTATCAAATTAGTTGAAATCTTGGATGTAGTCGTGTTTTTTCTCACTTGGGCTTACAGAATCACGTATAGTCCGATACATTAAGGTGGAGCCGTTAACTGTTGCTTTACTAAAGTGGCCACTTAACACAGTAAGTATCGAGCTTTTTAAAACTATTTTGGTACCGATATGCTTGATAAGAGAGTAGTCCCAAGCCCACCGATAGCAAAAAGGATGCTTTAATTGCGTTTACTACTATGTCATTGCGCCAGCATTAAGAACGTGTTGTAGCAGAAAATCAGATACTAATGAAAATAATCCTGTTTGTATTTAACTCTGATTTGCCATTGCTACGTTCAAACTCTTTCTCTCCGCCCCAACCATCCCTTAGGTGAAGTGTGTGGAGGGTCGATGTATGCTTCCCTTGAGAAACTACTCCTATGTTTGTTAAAACATTGCCAACAACTTTGCTTATAATTGTTTCTCTGTCTTTTCCTTGCAGTTAATCCTTTAAAATTTTTTACGACTATTACTTTGAGGTGAGGTTGTTTTAAGGAAATCGAAGTCGCAAGTCTAAGCGGTTTTTTCATGCAAACACTATAATATATCAACAAAATATAGATCACGATTTCGTGTGTTTGTTTGCAGAAGCTGTGTTGAAGAATCCTCATACTAAGGGTTTTGGTGAAAATGCTGTTAAAAAAGAAGCGAGCACTTGAATGAGGAACTGGCGGGACCGATGTGGCAGAAGAAAAAAATCTGGTAATCAAAATCTAACCGACGAATGAGCGTGAAGGCTGCTGTGTTATGTGTTTTACAGAGGTGGGCAGTACCGAATTATTTTTGTACCGAATTACAGAACCGAATTACTTTTTTTGTATCGGTACCGACCGGTACTTTTGAAAATAGTACCGGTATCGGTACCGACTTACTTGTGCTTTTGCAAAATCGGTACTTTTTTCGGTACTTTTGATTTTATTTGTGGCAACCCTTCAGTTTTTTAAGATTTTGCAAATTTAGCGCTTTCGTGATTCGTGACGTCGTGTAACGTGTGCAACTCTTTAACAGTTTCGCGTCGTTCGTGTGCAATGGATCTATATTGGATTGATGGTTGATCAGTGAGTTTGCGCGCAGGTAGGCTAGGCTACCATTCTTTGCGCGGATTACGATTTACGAAGTGATTCAAAACAAAGTGATAGGCTCGCCTATTGCATGGGCTCAATTGAGATGTTATGCGTTAGGCCTGTAGCCTAGCCTACATAGGCTGGCCTTGGCCTACTGATAGACTATCTCTGCTAGATCTAAGCAGTTGAAATTGACTGGTTGTGGTATGGCGGTATATGTAGGCTAGTATCAGGTAGCCGAAAGTATGCTATGGTTACCACCGTACCGGGTAGCCTACCGGTACCAGGCTGACAGCCGATTAGATCACGCTTGTCCTATCATGGTAATGGGGTAACAAGTTTGTAGCCTAGGCTATAAAGACTGACAGAGTCTAGCTTATTGAATATTGCTATAAGTGATTCACTAGGCCTACCGGTATTGATGATGCATAGCACTAGCAGATAGCAGACCTAACGTTGCAATAGGCCAAGTGCAGAACTGCAGATTGCTGTATGAATGAGGATAATGACAACGTAGTAGGCCTACGTATTCTAGTACTGTAGTAGGCCTAACAGAACAATTTATTTACCACCGTTGCGATTTAAATACACAATATAAAGCTAGGCCTACCGACCAGTGTAAGCATTAAGCAGATAGCCTAAGCTAAGCCCAGTACCAACAGCAACGTCAGACTCGTAGCTAGTATACTTGTACCATAACCATGTTATTTGTTATGGCAAACCCAAACTGATGAAATACCTGTAGCCTACAGGTAGGCAGTAGACTAGCTTACAGTACCAATAGACTGGTAGCTAGTAGCCTTTACTTGTATCATTACCATGTTATGGCAAACACAATCTAATGAAATACGAGTAGGCCTACCAGTAGGCAGTAGCCCAGCTTACTAGGACTGCACGAGAGGTTCATTGGCTAGCAATAGGCCCACCAGCAAGCCTTGGTACACAATTGTTGTGATTAGCCTATTGCAGATTGCTGTATGTTCTGTGTTTCATAGGTAAATGGTTAAGCCAGCTGATAAAGTGATAAGGTTTGTGAAAGACTTTAATTTATTGACTTGGTTTGTGATTGCCATGTGTCCTCTGACTCCTATTGCATTTCCATGGAAGTTCAAGTGTTAGTATCCTCTCCTCCTTTTGAACTATCAGACTCTTCTGCATCGGAAGAAGAAAAGCAACCTACTAGTGCTACTACAAGTCCAAGCAATTCTTCTGTTACAGTTAACTCATGGCCATTTCTTCAAAATTGTTTTCAATGTGTGGAAGAAAAGGGACCAAATAATTTAGTGTTTCAATGCCAATTATGTAAGCCAACCATAAAAAAAATTTCAACTAGCAAGAGATCGCAAAATAATTTGAAGAAACACATCATGCGTTTGCACCCAAACAAGAAGAAAGAATATCAAGATGCTTTGGACAACTCCAGAAAAAGAAAATCGACCAATGAAGCTTGTGAACCCTCTGCAAAAATGGCTACTACTACTGGTAATCAAGGGCAAACCAGGCAAACAAAAATTACAGATATGACCAACAAATCCAAACAAAATGATTATGAACAGAAAGTAAGTTAAGTTTGAGTTTCAGTTGTTTGTTTAATGTTAGTCTAACCAATGTTACCTGGTTACCATAGGAGACAAAAAAATGACCATGCAGCCTTTGGATTGATGCTACCTCTTTAGGTGGAAGATTCACGCAAGTCTACCAGTACCTGTACCACTGTACTGGTTCAATTGTTATGTCTTCTGGTATGACTCGACAAGAGAGTCTTTCGACTGCAAGGCAGATGCTCTAACTGACTGAGATTGTACCTTAGTTACTGTAGTCCTTAATTTAACTATTATTTGCAAAACTAATGATTTGAGTAGGTGCTACTATTTGCAAAAATGTGTGGTAGAAACAGATAAAGTACAATCTAGATTAATTATGACTGCTTATTTCTGTGTTTTATCCAACATTTCATTACAAAAAGTCTGAAGTGTTAAGTAGTACCTAATGGTTATGATGACAGCTTTGGTGCAATGGCCATGTTATCAGTACCTAAGATCTGACTCACAAGTCATAATTTTGCTGATTGTCGAGATTTTGATTCATTCTACCCAACAGCAATAGCCTATTGGTGTTCATCGAAAGGATATTGGAACGTAAAGTGATGCAGTGTTTTGAAGAATTTAGTAACAAATAATATTTAAGCCCTTTGTAAATTGGCGATGCTCATCAGATACTTTGGTAGGCAGCAATGTGAACAACATTAAAAGCCAGTAGCTTTCAAATATATTCTCACTGTATTTATTTGAATTGTGTTACAAAGAGTTAGTGATTTCAATCTCCTTAACAATGGCTGTGCTTGGTCTGATTTGGCCAGCAGAGAATTTTAAAAACCCTCCTCTAAAGACAAGCACATACAACCATACCAGTTGGTTGGTAAGGAACATTCGTGATGAAAAGTTTGTCCTATCGAGTACCAGCAGCCTTGATCATAAAACAAATCCAAAGATATATATGCTACATTTGTAGCCTATTGTACGCTGAATAATGCATGTCTGTATTGTATGCTCAGTTGCTGATATGTTGCTTATGTAGGGTGTTTCTTTGTTTGTTGAAAACATGCAGCCATTCCATGTAATAGAGTCAGATTCTTTTGCTTCATTTGCTGGATTGATATCTGGGGTGAAGATGATATCACGAAGAACTTTGACAAGACGAATTGAAACTAGGTACGGTAAATAAAATTTATCAGTTAACGAGTATTGTGTAGCTGATGTACACTAAACATATGTAGGTAATAGGAGATATCGCCAGATCAAGCTCACATAAAAAGTTAAAAATTTAAAACCTCACTACTGCCTGTTCCAGAAACATGCAGTAGTGAGGTTTTAAATTTTCAAACTTTTAACTTTTTATGTGAGCTTGGTCTGACGAATGACGATATCTTGTTAAGCTCTGACTCAATAGTCATTGAGTACTTTTTCAATCAAAGATACCCAAGTTCAATATATGTAGGTAATAGAATATGTTGTATACCAGTTCTGTACAAATATATATTGTACATAGTGCTATGAACTCATCAGTACGATTTCTTATTCTATTACCAATATATATGTGCAGCCCAATATTCTGTTAATCTGTGATCAACAACCAAAGCGTCATTTAACGCACAATTTTCAATCAGCTTGAAATGGTTGGTTAAAATGGAGGGTCTCCTGCTCATTTCATGCCACGTAAAGAGGCTTAAAGTTACCGGATAGGTTACTTATTTTAGCAATGCAAAAAAGTCATCTTTTACCATACAATAATGCAAAATTTATTAGTGATGCCATATCATCATCATTCTTATTTTGAGACGCTGGTTCTCAAGCCGTTCCTTCCATTATTTTTAATGTTTCAAATATTCTTTTATGCATTTTCTTACTGCGTTCTTCAGTCTAATGGATTACCAATGACCATGTGTCTTACCCATACAGCAGAATAGTGCTGACATACTGTACATTACAAAATATATTTACTGGTCCATATTATATTCGCAGTATCATATGATATTTGCAAAATTAAAAATTTTAGAAAAGTTGAGTAAGAACTTCTTAAAAGCATTGCCTAAGTCTTTAATTTTTATGTAGGCTATATTCTTCTGGTAGAATAGTGAAATTTCCACTTTCCAAAATCGGGATAGGGAAAACTACTTTATATGCTAATAATAGGGAAAACTACTTTATATGCTTGGCTAAATGTTTCTTTTCGCTTCTGTTGAATGGTTTGTTGCAGTGTTAATACATTACACAGACGCTTTTGGTAAGAGAATGTGTAATTCCATGACCGAAGATTTTTATTTAGTCAGATTTGTTAAATGAGATACTTTTTAACAGTTTACTGACTACAGCTGCAATGTTTGTAGATAGCTACTTATGTTTTTTTTTTAGGTATAAAACAGAAGTTCACAACTTGAAAACTACATTGCAAAATGTCTCTTTTGTTGCAACTACTGCTGACTGCTGGTCATGCAGAAATCGGTAAGCTCAGGCAAATATCTTTTGATAATTTTAATTGTCTTCCAAGCGTATCTCAATGCATAAATTAATTCATAATCTAACTGATGGCATTTCTTGATGAACGTTAATCACTTTAATTTAACTGCAGATCCTACATTGGCATGACAATACATTGGATTGATCCAGAAAGTTTAAGTAGAAAGAGTTCAGTATTGGCTTGTGATCGGCTACAAGGAGTTCAATCATATGATGTAATTGCGAAGAAAATGTGGCATGTGCATTGGAATTTTGCAATTGAGTCAAAAGTCACGAAAACCACTACGGATAATGGTTTCAATTTCATGAAAGCATTTAGGTTAGTGTGTTAGTGCTATAAATTGTTGTAAAGATGTGTAATAATGCATAAATGAATATCTACATAAACTTGTGCAGTTGTGCAGACAGTATCTGATCTTATTCAAATAGAATTAAATAAGCTTAGGTACTGTCTCCCCTGAAGATCGCATTCGCGTGAAACAGGCTCTAGGGAGAAATAAATGAAATGTTTGCTTTGTAGTGTTTTTAAATACCAATACTTAGTTTTAATTAAGCTATTGTTATTACTTAGCATCGTTATTATTATTTTGGTTCAGAATATTTGCTTCACTTCAAGACTTGACTGATGATAATGAGGAGGTGGATGCTGACCCCGTTCATATGACGGATGTAACGTCAGTCTTAGGTTTGTAACGTATTGAAGGTTTTAAAACAATTGCAGTATTATTAGCAAATTGTTTCTTTAATGGCTTTTTTCTTTTTAACCTACGTTTAAAAATTGTACAGTCGGTCTCACGGATATTAAATCGCGGATGTTTTATTGGAAAGATTAGTGAAAGCTTTCTAGTTTCTATAGTTAAACAAGTTCAAGTCAAGTAATAACATGCAAACGATGCGAGAAATGGCTATTTACCTTGATGACAATTGGTTTGTTGGTGCTCATGTCATTTGTATGCTTTCCTTATAACCCATAGAAAAGTGCTTCCTTTATTGCACATACTTGTGAAGTACAACAATATGATGGGCATATTTCTATACATTCGCGTTTGAACAGAGTTTAAAAAATATGCTATGTGTAATATGATTGCTGGCATTACATGACATAGCATTATGGCTTGTTGCTTTATACACAGAGCTATTTAGATTTAGGAATTGTGGATGACTTACAAAATTACGCATTGCCGAAACACCATCGTTGTGCTGCACATACGTTGAATTTGGTTGCAAGTAGTGATGCATCAGAGGCGTTGAAACGTTCCTGCTCTTATAAAAGAGTGTATTACAGCGCTTTTGGAAAAGCTACTGCACTCTGGAATAAACAATCTAGGTAAAGTTAATATGATACTCTAGTTAAGTAGTATCATTACATACTGATAAAATAACAAACTTCCTTGCAAGCGTATATATCTTTTATTCAAGCAGGGGCTGGCCCTTTCCCCCATAAAAAACTTCACTTAGCACGTTTACTTCCTCCGCTACATGCCACATACTTCAAATCGCTTTCCCTTTTGCCATCCAGTTTTTAACATATTTTTTTTATCCTGCTTTTTCAAAATATTGCTCCGTAATTACATCTGCTGACTCTACAAACTTTTCTGTAATCAAAATTTGTTTGTAAATGGATCAGATGCACGAGTCCGAACTTCAGAATTGTGTAGCACCTACGAAGTGATGGTCAAGTAGGAAAGCTGAAGAACAAAAACGTGATTTTCTAGCTCATGTAAAGAACTCCGTGAGATGATTTGTTTTAAACTAAGCTTGTTTTTATAGAAGCTCTCAAGCAGCTGATATCATCGAAAATACTTTGGGACAAAAGCTATTGGTCCCTTGCATAACTTGCTGGAATTCTTTACATGATTATGTTGGGTGCCTTTTGTCGATGTTTGAGTGTCGCGAGAAGCTGGATGACCTGAACAGCATATGTGATAAATTCAAACTTGCTCCTTTTACTTATGGTAAGTAGTGGTTAGAGCGTCTGCCTCACAGTCGGTAGACCTGGATTCACTTCTTAGTCGAGTCTTACCAAAAAAGTTTAAAAATTGGAACTCACAGGTTCCTTGCTTGACGCTCAGCATTGAAGGGATAGCGTGAAGCTTCCACCTTAACGTGGTAGACAGTAGACACTAGACAGGTGGCATCGCCTCGAAGACAGCGTGGTTAATTAGTTGTCTCTTGCCCAGCGTAACTGGTTTAATAAACAACAACAATAGTTAGAAAATAAATTTAGAAAAATGTTTCGACTAAGGACCAAGCAGCTACATTTGGGCTGCGATGCTTGTGTAAACGAAGTATTAGTTCGATGTTGTAATTGGCTATATCAAACTTACCGATATTTCATTACAAATTAGCTACAGTAGTTTAGGTCGAATGACTGTCACACAGAGAGTTTACTATATTTCTGTTCTCTGCTTAGAAAAGAGATAGTAATAGTCTTGCTTTTTTTTTGTAGGTGACATAATGTTCTTCAAACAGTACTATCAAGCAATGCAGCCGATCTGCGTGGCGCTTGATATACTTCAAAGAGAAAAAAACGCTTACATGGGTGTATTACTTCCCACTATTGCCATGTGCTTGAAAAGGTTATTTTTTGTCCAAGGAAACGACAGTCTTCGCTTAAGCAAGCCATTGCTCGATGCTGTTACTGCTGGAGTAAAACAGCGTTTTTTGGCTAAGTTTGAGGACTTAGACTTGTTGTTAGCCAGCGCTTTCCATCCCCAGTTTAAACTGCATTGGATTAAATGGCTGTGTGACGTTGGAATTGTGGAGCAGATAGAAAATTTGCAAAAAAGGATCAAGGTCAAAATGATATCGCTGGTTGATTCGGAATTAAAACAGAGCGAAAGTGACGATAGCTCTGATGGTGGTGCAGAATCGCGCTGTTCCAATATGGAGTCGTTTTTTGAGCCACTTTGTTGCAAATCTGAAAATACGCGAACTGGATATAACATCGTACAGCGATTTCTGGATGAAAATACGAGTTCTGCAGTAACAGCTGAGGCTTTTTTTTCTGTTGAACTGAAAAACTTGTTTATCTTATACAATACACCAATTCCATCAAGCGCCGGTGTCGAGAGATTGTTCTCCATTCGCAAGGATATTTTAAAGCCTAAGCGAACTGGGCTTAGTGATGAGCATTTCGAAATGCTGGCTTATTTAAAGTGCTTACAGTAAACTTTTATAGCCACATTGGCTACGCTTATGCACCAAGTTTCCTAAGCATGTTTTAAGTTAAAATTCTGTGGGAGTTTGAACTTTTATTCAGTGATGCATATCTTGCCCTTTTCTTTGAACAAATTGGTCGTTTTTGTGTCCTAAACCGGTGAGAAAAATTTTAAGGAAGGGGCAATTGAGCATTCGTCATACAAAACGCCAAGTGAAGCTTTGCTTTTATAATGATTAATTTCTTTTATGACGACGTCATTATTTTTTATTTGTTTCAAGCGACTTCAAAACGATTGCCAGTAAAACTCTCCTGATAGCATAATAGCTAGTAGCTGCCAATAATTCTGTGTTTTAACATAATTTTTAGCACCGGTATTGCTTTTTCCTTTTAAGTTGTAGTTGTTAATTATTTAACCTGTCTTAATTTCATTACTAGTTTTTACGCCACTGATGTTAACACTTAACAGTACATATATCTTTACGAAATATTTAATCGATTAATGCCATTTAGCAATAATCCTGTCATTTCTACAAGTTTTTGTGGGCTATTTTGGCTTTTTACCTTAAAAACTTACCAGTACGTGCTATTTTCTTAATTCTGAAATTTTTTGAATAAAATTTGAGAATCTCAACTTTTGCACTCCTGATGTTGATTGTATTCTTTTAATTTCCTATTAAGTTAGCTGTTGTTATTATATATATGGTTGTGTATCCCGTCTAATGGTGCCGAACACGTGGGTATTGGAGGGTTTCATCTCCCAGTATTTTAGTCACATCCCCTAACATTGAAGGCAGAATATCTATAAAGAGGTGCACTAATTTGGGGAGAAAATTTACTACATTTTTGTTGGAGGTAGTCACTCTCATTTAACCTTGAAAGTGGCAACCCCACGATGTTCCAAATCGGGTAAAATATCAAAATTCCCTCCTTATGCTCAGCATAGTTGGACACCAGTGATCCCGTTTGAAGATTGAGGGTGGAGAAACTCTACAAAGCTAGCTACCCCATCAAGGTCTTGACCGTAAATCCCACTCAAGCAAAACAGCTACCCCATCAAGCGAAAGTAAAATTCCAAATGTAGCTCTTCTAAGAGTTTCAGACGCAGCATTGTTGTGACATGTGTAGGTTAAATTTCTGCACACCGAGAGCTAGTAAATGTTTTGTTTTATTAAGATTCACTACTTCGATGTCTTGTCTAAATTATTAAATTTTTGCGATTTTATTTTAATCTAAATATCTAAAGTAAAAGCACCATTTGCGCTGTTTGAAACTTCGTTGAAACCTTGAAATATCCCGTAGTTCATGACCACAGGTTCTGCAATAAGAAGTCTCCGACCATTTCTGCGACGACATGAGCCTTCCTCCCGCCAATGGCATGCCTTTAATTTCTTCAATGGAATGCCGGCGGTCTTCCTTCCTCCCGCCGTGCCGAACTGATCGCTTTTCTCTCTGGCAACCACTATGACCTCATTTTCCTCCAGGAAACTCATCTTTCCTCAACCAAAAAGTTCCAAATCCCTGGTTATTATACCCTTCGCACGGACCGGACATTCGGTAGACAAGGCCCTGTTTCCTCCAGTACTCATAACACTGGTGGTGGTGTCCTCACTCTCATCCACTCTGACCTGGCTTTTTCTCCTGTTTCTGTCTCCTCTCTGTCTTCCCAGGACCCCTACTCAGACTACACCTGTGTTAAAGTCCTTCTCTCCAACCACTCTCCTCTTCAATTTCTTAACCTCTATTCCCCTCCCATCAGAAACACTCCTTCTGACTATCGCACCAGGACCTTCTGTCCTGACATCCTTCCTAACTCCCCTGACACTTTTATCCTCGGAGACTTCAATGCTCACCACCCAACATGGGACAGACTCATTCCCCCTAACCCGCTCGGAAATGACCTGTTTCGCTGGATCACTTCCTCCGGTCTGGAAATTCTGAACGACCCCGCCTCGCCCACGCTCCTTCACCATTCCACTGGGAGCCGTTCTTCCCCTGATATCTCGTTAGCTCCTGCGTCTCTCGCTCCCCACTGTGAATGACGCACTCTCCCTGGCCTTGGCTCGGACCATCTCCCCATTGAAATTGTCCTCCCCCTCTCTCCAGTTCGTCACCCAAACACTCGTCCTCCCAAATTCAACTACAAAAAGGCCAGTTGGGATATTTACCAATCTTATATTGCTGAGCACCTTCCCTCTCTTGATTTTGACGCACTTAACATCCACCAGGCTGCCAACTCCTTTTCCCTCTTCTTAGTTGAAGCTGCCAAGGCCTCTATCCCTTTCGGCCGCCTTGGTCGTTCCCCCAAAGCCTGGTGGTCCCAGGAAGCAGAATCTGCAGTGCGGGAACGACGGAGGGCCCGCTCCGTAGCACACCGATCTGAGTCACACCGCCTCAGATACATAGACGCTTCTCGTAGGGCGTCCTCAGTCATTTCTAGAGCCAAATCTGCAACCTGGCAAGCCACGTGTTCTAACCTGTCTCCCCGTTCTGATCCTCGTGCTGTCTTCAGGCTTCTCAATGCCATCTCTGGCAAAAAGAACACCTCCCATGACCCTTCTTTTCCTGATTGCACTTCCCCTCTTGATACTGCCAACCACTACGCCTCTTATCTTCGCTCACATCTATCTCAAGCGACACCTCGTTCCACGCGCAGAGCTGAAAGACAGTTCATAATGAACTCCGGAAAGCTAGCTGTGAGGATGCTTCTTCCCTCCACAATTCTTTCTGCTCTCCCTTCTCCTTGAATGAACTCTCCACTGCCATCAGTAATCTCTCCTCTTCCACTGCGTCTGGCCCTGACCAGATTGCCTACCCTTTACTAAAGCACCTGCCCGAACCAGCACAGCTCCTCCTTCTTTCTCTTTTTAACAGGTCCTGGCACTCTCACACCTTCCCCTCTTGTTGGAAACCTTCCACTATCATTCCCATTCACAAACCTGGAAAACCCACTTCCTCTCCGTCCTCTTTCCGCCCGATTTCCCTCACCTCCTGTATCTCCAAGCTTTTTGAGCGCTTAATTCTTTCTCGCCTAACTTTTCACCTTGAATCTAATCATCTCCTCTCTACTTGCCAGGCCGGCTTTCGTCCTGGTAGGTCATCCCTTGACCAAATTCTAACTCTGTCTCAATCAATCTGGGATGGCTTCCAAAAGAAAAAACCTCCAGACCGAACCATTTTGGCTTCTGTTGACTTCTCCAAGGCTTTCGACTCGGTCTGGCACTCTGCTCTTTTTCACAAACTCCTCTCGCTCAAACTCCCCCCTTGCTTCGTTCTCGTGGGTGCGCTCCTTCCTTACTGATCATAGAGCTAAAGTCCAGGTTGGTGGTTCCCACAGCCGCTCCTTCCGCATCAGACGTGGGGTCCCACAGGGCTCGGTTCTTGGTCCAGTCCTCTTCATTCTGTTTGTTGATGACATCACTAAGGATTTACCTCGGGACGCCCATGCCTCCCTGTATGCTGATGATCTGGCCATCTGGTCCTCTTCCCCAGACCCGCTCAAAGCCACCTCTGTTGTCCAATCCTCCCTCGCCGTCCTTGAAACATGGTCCAACTTATGGAGACTTCCACTCAATCCAAAGAAGTGTGAGTCCTCCTTTTTCTCTACAGATCCCCATCAAGCCACTTTCCAACCCCGACTGAACCTCTTGGGCTTCCCTCTTTTGTTCAATCCCACACCTAAATTCCTTGGAGTAACCTTTGATCGGACTCTATCCTTTGGGGCCCATGTCCAATCCCTGTGTTCCAAATTCTACCCACGCCACAAAGCCCTTCGCTCAATTGCCACTGCCTCTTGGGGTCCCACAAAAGAATCTCTCTCCCTACTCTACAAAGCCTTTGTCCGTCCGGTGCTTACATATGCCTCTCCTGGATGGTTCCCGTTCCTCTACAACACTGCAACCAATCATCTGGAAGTTCTACACAGAGCTGCATGCAGGGTCATTACTGGTTGCCTCTCTTCCACCCCCTCCTCACTACTCCTTCTCGAGGCCCAACTCCCTCCTCTAAAGCTGACTCTGGAGCATCAGACCCTCTACTCCTTTGAACGTGCTCTGCGCCTTCCCCCCGACTTCTCCAGCCTTTATGCCTTGGCAATCAAAAACGTTCCCTGTCGACTAAAGAAGAAACCCTCCTGGAGATCATCTTGTTCTTCAGCCACACTACCACTCCCATCCCCACGCGAGTCTCTGATCACTTGCCCCCCTTTTCCACCATGGTCCACAATCCACTTCAGTGTTTCCCCCTTCATTCCCGACTGCACAGGCAGCAGTACAGCCCGACTCCAAATTGCTTCAAACCGACTATCCTCCCTCCCCCCCTCTGATATCCAAGTATGGACTGACGGTTCTGTCCCCTCCCTTTTCGGTCCTGGTGGCGCTGGAGTCTATGCTACATGCTCCAAATGCAACACATCCCATTCCCTATCCTTTTCCTCTGGTCCAATTGCCTCCAGCTTCACAGCCGAAACCTTCGCCCTCAAGCAAGGCCTTGCTTGGTGTACTAGCCATTTCATGACCTGCAAATTCCAGTCAGTTCTTTTCCTAACCGACTCTCAATCAGCCCTCTCTATCCTTTCTTCAGCCCCCACTTATCTCCTGCCTGAGTCCCAATGGAATGTTTGGTCCCTTGCCTCTTCCCTCTCCAACAATACCACTTTGAGCTTCCAATGGGTCCCCGGACACGCAGGTCTCCCCGGAAATGAAAAAGCCGATTTACTTGCCAAAACTGGTGCCTCTCTGCCCACTAATGCGATCTCTAGCCCTCTCCTCCCAGTTATTGCCAAAGTCCGTTATTCCCAATACCGCAATTGGAGACGTCACATCTCTCACTCCCACCTGAACTTCCAAGTCCCTGAAGTCTCTTCGGAGGAACTTCTTCTTTCTCGCTCCATACGCAGTGAGCTCTCTCGTCTTCGCTGCCATGGTCACAGTCTTCTTTTATCTTCTTATCTTCACAGGATCAGTCGGAAGGAGAATTCTGATTGTAGTGCCTGTGGACACCCTCTACAGGACCTCAATCATCTCCTCCTCGATTGTCCTGCTTCTGAACCCCTTCGCAAATCTATCTTTGGCTCCTCTCTCTCTATTCTCGATCTATGGTCCAGACCTTGGGGTGTGGCCCGACTGTTGGGTCTCCGCGGAGTTCCTCCGCGCCCCCATCCCTCGGAAGGGGTCGGGTAGTACCACCACCACCACGACATGAGCAGAACTTGAAGCTGTGCCTACAACACGTGTGGCAACGAAGACGAGAGAGGACACCCCCTAACTGGAATAATGCATGAAGTTCACTTTTTTTTGCCACCAATGGTCGAACTTTGACATTGCACATTTTTTTCAAAAAGTACCGGTACCGCAAAAGTAAGTCGGTACATTTTAAACGGAGTACCGAGTACCGGTACCGACTTACTTTTAAAGTACCGATGCCCACCTTTGGTGTTTTATTACATTTGTACATTTCTATTCGTTTTATGTATTACATTTTTGATATTTACTTGCTTTGCTATTTGTATACTCTACGTAGTATCAAGTCAACTCAAGAAAGATTTTAGCATTAGCAAATGCACGATTATAGTCGTAACAGCAAATGACTAAAAAACAGGTCCATATTGCAACAGTACAAGACTATATAAAGAGAATATAGGGTGACTATAGCAACTCCATATTAACCCAATATGGTTTCCAGCATTGTTAAATATAGATCCAGTATAGGATAGCTATGTCATAACTATATGAGCCAACATACAGACAGCATTGGATGACAATATCGAAACAATATATCGCCAATGAGCAAACCTATGTTGTGTCAATATCAAAACCCCATATCAATACAATACGGAATGACTATATTAGACAATATCGAAACAATATTGTCCCAATATTAGCATGTGTACTGGGAATATCCTTCCAGCATACATCAAAGATGCAAGACATTCCACATTCCGCTGCATTACTCGCATTTTCAAAAACCCAATAATTACAACCAAATACTTAACCGCACGTATAAAATGTATCTTACATAATCAAGTATCATAACTAATGGTTTTTAATTATAGAGCCTTAAGGTATATTTGTCTAACACTGTAAAGCGCTAAGCAGAAGCATACCGTTGAGCTGCAGCCCGATAAGTTGGCCCTTCTACCAATTTTCAATATTTGGTTGCCTTAAATTTTCAGATCTTGGCTTAACGTGTTGTCGTCATTTACCTGGTCGCGATAAATTAGGACTAATTCCTTTAAATCCTCACAGTGCTGCTTATTAAAAATAACTACAACCAACTCAGACTGTTTTTATTCAGTAGTCCAGCAAATACCCCAATTTTGCCACAATAATCCCATCATGCAATCGCAAATAGAATAGATTAAAAATCTAAACATTACCAAAGAGGATTTCTTTCATCTTTAAAGTCGAAAAAGCAATTTTTTCGTTTTTTCCAGTTCAGTTCATTGACTTTGCTAAATTATCGTCCAATAATATCCGTAGCGCCCTCCAAATGTGGTCAGTGCAGCAATTCCCACCGATTGCAGTTAGTTTCTATTTCTGCAAAGTAATTAAACAAAATGTTATACAATGCAAACCTTCAGATTTAACTTTTTGTGAGTAAATTGAACTAAGTTGGATTCAGGAAAAGTGGTCTGCATGTTTATCCACAGGAAACAGAAACTGAAGGCTTATTAAACAAAGAAATGCAAAAAACAAAAAGAAAAAGACTGCTGCAATGGAATTATACTTTTAAAAGCAACCATCCCTCGTCAAGAGTTTTGATTGGAATGCATGCAATAATCAATCTTAAGCACATTTTGGTAATCAAGTAATCTCGTCAATTAATATGAATTAAACAATCCCTTGTTCAAGAAAGGCTAAGGAATGAACCAGTCAAGATCTCCAACTGTAACAAACACGTGACATACGGTGCGTTTATTTCTTTACCACTTTTGAATTTCAAAATGCATGGGGTTCCCACAGGTGGTACTTGGGGTACAAAGTTTACACCAGTAATATTTTTCGATTATGTTGTCACATTGAAATGGTTCTCGGCGTATAAAATTTTTTGGGTCAGAAATTCCACTATTTAGCCGTAGATCCCAAAATAGTTGTCAATTGTCGATCAAGCTAGATGTCGAGACCAAGAGATCATTAGTATCTATCGGCTTTTCAAGAAGTTAATTAAAAAACTGAAATTTGACATTTTAAGGAAAATTGGGTTTTTGCGCTCATATTAAGCGTTTTTTTTTACACTTGGCTTTGCCAATCAAATGACGATATCTTTAAACGCTTAGTTTTTTTTATTTAGCTGCCAACTGTTCCTAGCTTAATTGCTTGAGTTACAATCAGTTCTCGTCTGTCTGGTATGAAAATTTAGTAGACATGCCACGAACGGACAGCTCGTATCTTCAATTCCACTACCTGAGCTACGACAAAAAATCGTCAGAAAACGTTACAAATGTCATTGTACTCTTGTACAATTTTACATAACATTTTTTGGACCATACTATCACTCCGTTTTTGTTGTTTTTTTTTTCGTTTTTTTTCTGACAGTATACTAACAGCAACATGCTTTTCTGACAGCATCCTAATTTCGAGTCCCTATAGGCCTACAACTACATAAGCAAATCAATTTGCATTTACTGCATATTACCCTAAATGACTCAATATATAAGTTTTGTTCAAGATTTTAAACTTTATTTAAAATTTTTGTTAGTTTTCTAATCATTTATCCCAGCGTTACTATCCTATCTGTTTAAAGTTTGGACAAATTTTCTCACCTCCAGTGAGGTTTGAAAGGAACAAAAAATAAAAATAAATACTAATATTTAAGAGGCAGCTAACTTTTTTAAAGCTAAAGTGGCTATCTCATTTGTAGGCATTAAAATTTAAAAGCATTTGAATACTCTGTGCGGCCGTTGATTATGGAAACTTTGATATTGGAAAAATACGGAAACATAATCTATTGGTTGCGGCAGTAACAAATACGCCAATGACGTTTAAATGCGTTTCTTCTTGTATTCATACTTTACCATTTGCACGTTTTAACTCATTGAGGGTAATATCTTGCGAAAGTAATGTGATGCACTATAGTTATACGGACTCGAAGTTAGTGTACGCTGTTAAAAAAACTGAGTGGTTAAGTTTGGTCCCGAAAATGCCATTATATGATTGTACCACAATACTTGAATCGTTTTCCAATGATTTTTGTAGTGGCTTAGGTACACTTTTTTTTTATAAGAACCAGTAAATTTTGGGTCGAGGTAGGTTAAAAAATTTATTTTTGGGGGGTTCATTTGACATTCAACAAAACATTCAAAATCAATCAACAAAACATTTATTAGAACCAGTAAATTTTGGGCTGAGACTTCAGTTTTTCAAGCAACTTTTGTTCTAAACTTGATTGACTTGAATGTTCTGTTGATCGGATCTTCTGAGCATTTCGGCACCGAATTGGTCAACCTACGTTAAGTAGTTTCGGAGATACGGCCTAACAAAGGAGATTCGGACCCCCGACATTTCAAACGCCGTGGACCAACTCAATATGACGTCATAATCACAAAATGTTTAAAGTGTAAAATTTTGAAACCAAAATTCCACCAATGGGAACCACAGGCAACTTGAAATTCAAAACTTGTGAAATAATGAACCACCTTATTGTTGCAGGCCAGTTGTCAAGACCGACCACTTTTTTTTGCCAAAAGATCGTAGGTTTTCATTAGTTGACTACACTACCATAAAGTGACTAAAGCAGAATAGTAAAATTTTAGCCCTTTTTTAAAGGGCATTTAGTTAAGTACGTTAACTTAAAATCAACCAATTAAAAAAAAATTGTAAAACAATTTCGAAAAATAAACCACTGACAAAAACGCGAAAATAATTACATAAAGCGAAACAATATCGTTACAACTCAGTGTTGGGCATTAACTCCTTAATAGCGAAGTTAAGTTCTTCATTAACAAGTTAAAAAGCTTTTCTGAGTCAACTTATTATCCAAACTTTTGTTGAACTATCTTAATGTTTACGTTAATCTGTTAAATTTCTATAGAAATAAAAATAAAATAAAAAAAGGCTTCCACAGTGTCCATTTTTCTTAAAATAGTAAATACCTTAAGGTAACAGAAATCAGAATGAGTAATATAGAAATGGAATCATTTAATTGGGCATCAACTGCAGGTTAATATTGAATTAAAAAAAAAATTAACCAATTAACTTTAGCTTGCGATACTTTTGTTTTTCAGTAAACTACTTAACTTTAATCTACTTCTTTGAATGTATCTGAAAGATTATTTAAAAAAGTTAACTGTACATTTGTACACTTGTGTAAGTGCTATTATTAAATACTGACCAAAAATCACTTAACCATATAACGTAAACTGTATCATTAAGACTACTGGGATCAAATATTAGGTTGTGACAATAACTCACCACTTGTTGCTAATAACCTGATAGGATATTTTTTCCACTTGCTAAGGACAGGTTGAACGCAGTTCTTTGTCGACATTGATTGGTTAAAAGGTGGCCACCAAGCCATTCCTTCAGACTTGACCAGCCAACTTTCATGAATGATGGCCAAAGCCAGTTCTTTTGTAAATTCAACAACCAAAAACATTTTTCTTGCAGTCTAATGAGTACAGTACAGAAGTAGCTTTATACTATACCTCGAAGCTGCAAATACAAAAAGGAAATGAGACACCCATATCAAAAACATTGCTTTTCTTTGTAATACTTCAGCAAAAAAATGATGCAATTAACTCTGCCAGAATATTTGTGCCAATATGAATCAGAATTATATGGGTAAAATAGCAACCACAAGCTAGAAGCATAACTAATCAATGAACATGCTTTGCGTATAACAGCCATGTTTTATCTAAACTTTTGACCTGGTAAAAAGAACAAAATGATAGGGGTACCTGAACCAAAAATTTTTACGATTTAATAACATTAGCCTAATTCTTTCTATAGCGGTAACTTCTTTCAAAATTATGTTTTCTTGGGACAGCATTTGTACAGTTTGGTACGCTCATAACAGTAAAGTTGTAATTTTATCTTTATTTATCAAACTGTTTTGGCCTGGAGACAGCAAATGGGACCTTTATAGTCTTGCAGTAAAATAAAGGTCTATATAGGTCTAATAATCCAGTACTAAAATGGTAGACTTAAGACTATAAAGCTAACAGTCTACCAAACATTGGGGGAGCTTCATACCGTATACTTCATTATATATAATTTTTGTTGCTGAACATCAAGCAGGAAAGCTGTTAATACCATAATTGTAGTCTTTGGTTTAATTCTACCAGAAATCAAACTTAAGTCTACCATTTTAGTACTGGATGCTTTTTTCACTCGATCTCTGATCAGTTATTGCCTGATATCTATTATTATCAAAATTTTGTCTTATCTGTTTAATATGCATTAGAAAATACCACATCAAATTTTTTAATCAGGCCAACATAATACTCTTCAGTTCAATTTATGTGAAAATCGAAAGTCAGTACGCTCATTCGAAAAAAAAGAACGTATAATAATGGTTCAACAGACTAAGACTATTAGTTGCCGAACTAAGATATTAGCACTGAAAATGTTAATGCATGACAGGAATTATATGATAAAATGATTGGGTTTCAGAGCCAATATTAAATAATTTTTAACTTGCTTTAAACGTAACACGCAAATGAACAGTACTGCAAACAATATCGTGCAAAAAATATGGTTTTGAAAACAATATTTATGACATTAGCACCTAAACAACCCAGTGACTTCAAGGCTGCAACTAAACATCTGCATTTGAAGTCTTAGACTGATGGTTTACACTTATATTATTAAAGGAATCACAACATATCCCATACTGTATGGGAGCATAACAAATTTACAGCTTATGGCACTAACAGACACATCACACAATTCATTGCTTAACTGTGAAACGTAAAACACATCCAATTGGGAAGACTGCAAAGGGTAAGTAAAAAAACTTTCCTTCCTTTTGAAAGGTTCATAAATACATTTAACGTTATCACCAATCACAATAAAATTTTGAATCAAACCTATTACATTTCCACAGTTTATGCAGTTATTTGGAAAAAATTTTGATAAAAAAATGCCTTTCAACAGCAATGCTTCATACTGGCCATGATTATTTGCATGTTTCTGCAAAATGGGCCCATCTTCATGGGCAGAGGGTTCAACCAACAACACCTTGGAAGAATCTTTTTCAAATCTAATATAATTAGATTGCATTTCAGAAAGTCTTCTAATTATTTGTTGCAAAGGTCTATGTGGTGATCGCACCATTTTTTTAATACCACCTAAAAATGATTCAAATGAAAAAGCTGCAAAATTTTCCAGTGGGCCAAATTGTTCAACGTCTGCAGCTAAATGAATCAAATTGTGCACATTATACACTAACATATTTCGGCCATATATAGTCTCGAATTCAGTTACAAAGTAACGTAACAGCTTGTTTGCATAATCACGATTAACAGCGTTAGAAGCTAATGCAGAATTTGCCAAAATCTTTTAAAAAACTTTTAAAAAATCCAAGGCCAAGGACCGACTTTTTGAGGACAGACTCTCGAGGCCAACAACGTAATTGGTCGAGGCCAAGGACCTAGGACTCAATTTTTCAAATTAAGGTCGACAAATTTTTCATTATTTTTTTGCTGAAAAGTATTAGCGATGATTGCATTTCGTGAAGTTTTTGATGATAATTCAAAAATAGTAGTTTCTAAAAATAACAAATGTTATTTTGAAGGTTAACACATTAGCAGCAATGTTGATTATCTTCCATAGCTGTATCATGGCAATCAAACAATTAAGGCCATAAATCGTGAATGGAAATAACTAAAATCTAAACGTCTAAATGGTCAATTTTAAGACCTCAACTTCATCAGTTAGGACCCCAGAGCAAACGTCTACTGATTGCTGGTTATAGATTCCACTTTTTTGTAGTTTCTCCTACACAAACCTTATTGCTTGGTTGAATGACTTCTTTTTGCAGAAATTTTTCAAAATGTTGTCATAGTTTTTAAACGTTACTCAGTGAGTAGTCAATGTGATATTATTATCTAATAATATTGCAAAATATTGTAAATTTATGTTTTTAAGATGAATTAAGATACTGCATTTGCAAGCTCAAGTCCTTCAAAAAAAGTGGCAGGGTTCTGGGGAAGAGGGCAAAGTCCCCATGCCTACGTTGAAAATTTTAGTGATTTGTTTTTCAAAAATAGTAATTTTAGTGACTTTTAAAATAAATTACTCAATTAGAATTTGAAAGCAATTTGAAAAAAGAAAACACCATAACAGTTAAGTTCGAAAAACCTTAAGTTTCCCTCTATTTTTCCTATTTTTTAAAAATTTTAAACCATTTTAAGCCAATTTTTTCTTTACGCCTCAGTGCACGTGATGTCTCTCTATATTCTCGCTTTTATCACCTATTGCCATATTAATGAGTGAGCACGTTTCACCTGCCACATTACACTTTACGCCCAGACCGCTGGTCAGTGGTAATAGATTTGCTCTTCATCCCAAATTAAATTCTTCACAATATTCGCTCACGCAATTTCAAATCAAGGGTTCTTAAGATACGTTTTGTTAGTTATATCGGGGATAAATTACCGTATTTAGAATAAGGGGTTGCTGTGTTGCATTTCATTATGGCGTGTACATACTTTCTTCTGAGTCCGCACTCAGAGAAGCACGAAAATGTTTTTGCTTCAACAACTCGGAAATGCTGGTGTCTGGACCCCTGGATCTCTTGTTTTGACCCTGGACGGTTTTGGTGCTTTGCTGTTTGTACGACCTGCCTTGGAGAAACAAAAAAAAGCAATTCTACACTGCCTTTGCCACCTTATTCTCTGATTAGAGCTTTCACACAAGGCCATTTAAGATAAAATTTACTATGACTTGGCTATCACATTACATCATTTTTTTGATTAATTAAGAAATGTAACAAATTAACAGGCTAGAAGTTTAGATTATTTTTTGTCTGATTGTTTTCCTTTTCATGCAGTCAAGAAATAATGCTGTCCTCGAGCCAAGGACAGGATATTTTCAAGGACTTAGGAGTCTTCGAGGCCAAGGACTTGAGCTTCGAGGCCAAGGCCAAGGACTTCAAAATGTGTCCTCAAGGCCAAAGCCGTCATCAAAGACTCCACCTCTGTGTTTAACACTATTTTAACTTTTACCAATAATAGCACATACAGTATTTAGCATGATCATACAATACAGAACCATTAGTGTCGCTTTGACATACACACATGGGCTAACAAGCAAAAAAGCACACAAAATCTCAATATCACAAATAGCATTAAAGTAACTATGGTTGTTACCACCGGTTACAGTCACATCTGACGTCATCGGCTAATTCTATGTTAGGCTATTTTTTGGCTTAAGAGTTAGTTCTAGTTATGATTAGAGTAGTTGCTAAGTTTAGGTTATGAACATGATTAACTCTATCTCTAAAACTAACTCTAACTATCCCTAACCTACTTCGATGTTCGGTTTGTGACGTCAGATGTGATTGCAACTGGTAGAAAATATTGATATTAATTTACAACCAGAGGGAAATTGATATTGTTCAAACACATTTTGCTATCATCTGTCTTAGAGAATAATAGAGTAATTGTAATTGAAAAATAGCACAAACGTTTTCAATTACAATTATCGAGTTTTGAAAACCTTCAATTACAATTACCGGTACAGCAAAATCGGGTAGCCTAATTAATTTTGTCAATTACAATTATAATCTTTCCAAGCATGGAAGACATTTAGTTAAAAATAGTTTCCAGTACTTGAAATTGGCTTAAAGAAATCTGGAAATGTAAGGCATGCCGTATTAATTGTACTCAGGCACCATTCCTTAAGCTAAACTTAGATAGACTTGTAAGTTAAGACTGGAAGACATAGGCCTATTCCTAAACTCAGGTACTACAAGCTAAACAACTTAAATCTTTTGTCTTAATTCTTACCCTTAAAAAAACTGAGAATGTAAGACATTTTAATTAGGCCTATACTCAGGCACCATCCGGTAAGCTAAACTTCGACTTGTAAGTGGAGACTGCAAGACCCATTCTTAGACTGAGGCACCATAAGTAAGCTTAACAACTTAAATCTTTTGCCGCACAATTTAACTCGTTACTAACTTCAATTTGGCGCAGCGTTGCCAGTTTACTGACTTGTCACAAACACCCTGCACATAGAACAGTAGAGTTCAGCAACAGTCGCAGCAAATCAAAGTACTAATGAAACCTCGTGGCTGTATAAAACGTCATTCTACACGTGACCACGTGATATGTGTTTGAAAATAGGAAACGAGCGGTAAGCCAGCGGCAGGTAGTCGTCGGGCCGGCGGCGGCAGGTAAGTGGCAAACCGATCAAGAAGAGAACAAATTAACAAAATTGTAGCTAGATTATGGTTGTTCGGCCGTCGACGGCTGGCCAGCAGAAAACCAATCAAGAAGAACAGTAAATATTCAAAAATATTTGCACGATTATAATCATCGGGCCGGTGGCGGCTGAACAGTGGCAAACCAACCTGAAAAAGAGCAAAAACTATTGGCGGTAGTCTCGGAATTACTGCTGTCGGGCTGCTGGCGGCGACCGCTGCTGCTGATGTTGGCGGCTGCTGCTTTGATGCCGATGGTGGCCCGCCGACGTTTGCTACCTGGGTAGGCTGAACACCAGACAAACAGATAAAGTGATATTATGTCATTTATAATTAGCCTGTGATTTATAACTCTGATATAAGTCAAACTATTAGCAGGTACTTAAGAGTTGAGTTAAACCAAATACTGAGTGTAACCGGATGCGAAAATTTTTTTTCTACCATGGTTTTGCAGATTTATTACGTCACATCCTGTGTCCCAACCTTCAGTTTCGTACTCCGCTTTCAATTTTGACTTGATCCGCTCTATTCATAGGCAACTTGGTACGATGGTACTGGGCAAAGTTAGGCTACTCTTGAGTTGTGGTAAAATATCCTTGGCAGTGGTAGAACAGGCTTGGAAGAATATCACAAAGCCCAAGCAGTTAGCCAATAAGCTTAGGCTTACGTTTCATGATCAAGTCAAAATATTAAGACAAAATTTTTGATACTAACATTGTAACAAGTCAAAATAATCTAGTCTACAGTAATAATCTTTTTTTAATTTTAGGGTTGAGCTGCTGAGTTTTTTGGAATTATTGCATTATACATAGAATATCAGAGGGAAGCCTAAGGTCTTATATTGTATTAATTAATGCAGTTTCATTCAAGTTACTGTCGGTTATGTGTATAGGTCTATATTGCAAAAGTACCATCTGAGATCTGACCATGGTATTGGTAGGCCTACTACTGTACTACTAGCATATCTGAGATAGTGCAATTGGCTATAGGCACTGGTAAATGAGTAAAATCTAAAATGTAAACCGGTAAATTTGGAAAAGTAAAATGGCAAATCGAGAAAAGTGAAATCAAAGCAATTTTACTAATCTTAACCAAAGTTGTGAGTGGTTTCAATTTTAGTCTCAGAATAAACTAGACCTGTAGACAGATTCCATTAGACACTTACTGACTTTATCACTCATCTGCTCATACATATTCATAGTGAATGAAATTAAAACAAAGTGTACTTGATAATTGATACCGGTATTAAACTGATAGATTGTTAAAACAGTTTAAATGAAAACTTGTGAAAATGTTTACTTAGGCTGCTAACCTTAGGACTTAGTAGCATTGCACAGTAGGCTACTATACAGTAGCAGATACCATACAAGGTTTAAAGATCTGACACTGACAGATAAAAGTTAAGAGACATAATGCAAGTTTTATACAATTATCTGTTCTGGCAGTGTGTTTGCTTAGGTCTATCTTATTAGTGATTGCAAATTGTTGATACGTATTCTATAATTGCTTAGAATACAAACATGCATTTCAGGCATAAAAGATAACTTACTAAAGCTAGCTTGAAATCTAGTGGCTAGATAAAGTAGATATAGTTGCTTAAACAGAGTTTCTGCTGTAGTGAACTGGTGAATAATTGTTCAAACTACCAGTATATGGCGTTGATTGGTTGATACCAACTTTTAAGCCAAGGGCGTCCAACCCGCGGCCTGCGGGCCAGAAGTGGCCCGCCAAAGGTTTTCAAATGGCCCACCAAAGGTTTTTGAGTTGGTTTGTTGGTTGATGCTTCTGCACTGACATTGTGAGTTGCAGAAACATACCACGAAATCCTTTTTTTTAAACACTGATCAAATCTGAGCGAAGACCTTTTTTTTTTTTTGGGTCTTCACCTACTTTTTGGCAGAAAACACCGATCAAATCTGAGCGAAGACCTTTTTTTGTCTTCCTCTACTTTTTGGTAGAAAAAACCGATCAAATCTGAGATAAGACCTTTTTTTTTAGGTCTTCACCTACTTTTTGGCAGAAAAAACGATAAACTATAAATTTTGGCTCGCCAAACTTTTGGAACAGCAAATTTGGCCCGCGGCTGAAAAAGGTTGGACGCCCCTGTTTTAAGCCATTGTGTTACCCAGGAAGACTGATTTGATGAATGAGCAATTTCATTTTCAATGTATAATGCATGCAGGCAATCCACAATTTTCTGGCCATAGTCAAGAAGTTTTTAAAGATGTTTTGGATAAAAAAAATGTAACAAGACTGACGTAGTGTCTGGGTACGTTATTCAAATAATCATTTGTAGGTCAGTTTTATTTGCAATGTTACAGTTAGTAGGTACATATATCCAGTTCTTAAGTTGTAAAATTTTACATGGGGGACGCTTTTGCAGACTTGATTGAACCGTAATGAAGATCAGGCGCATAGTCAGGATTTTGCAAGGGGGGAGGGGGGGTTGGTTGGAAGTTTGATCCAACCGCAAACCAACTTGACCCAAATTTTTTTTAGTTTTGAATTGGATTGAGGTGATTTTTCAGTGAAAATTAAGTGATCTCCACAAAAAAAAAAGGTCTTTGCCCAAATTCAAAGGCTATTTCTGGCCGAAATCAAAAATTTAACAGCTTTTTCCTGCCAAAAACAGGTGATCTCCAAAAAAAAGGTCTCTGTTTGAAATGCTTTTTTCGTCTACATCACTGTTCCTGCGGAATTTGGTGCTATGTTTGACTGGACTTTGTATGTCTTTTCTCTCTCATCAACCAGCGCTCAAATCTGGATGGGGGGGACGCCTAAATCTTGATGGGGGGACGCATCCCCCCTACCATTTAAGTACTGCATATATCCGATATGAGATACAATTTTTGGTGCTGACTGCAGCTTCACTTGCAGCGAGATTTAACCAAATTAACACTGGTCAGTTGTTGAGCAGTAACGCGTTTTTTCTTTAGTAATTGTAATTGTAATTACATTTTATTTACCAAGTTGCTTTGGCCAGAAGACAGCAAAGGGACCTTTCGATCTTCGAGTCAAGCTGCCACTTGCCCATCTGTCTACCACACACAATGAAGGCTGCTTCACACTGTCCCTTTAATTGCTCAACGTCAAGCTGGGAAGCTGTGAATACCAATTTTTATAGTCTTTGGTTTGACCCGACCGGGAATCAAACCCGTGTCTACCGTTTCAGTAGCAGACGCTCTATCCACTTGACCACTAATCGTTTAGTGGGAGGTCTGAGGTTCAAATTTCGAACCTGTCAAATCGGACACATTGTTGCCAATAACTTGCCACTGCTGCAGCATTTTCTCAAAAGGTGCTGCGTTTGCCTTGCCCTTTGCAATCGCGAGATTGCTGGTATGTTATATGCATTGGCTTAATACATTGAGTATAATGAAAAATTTGATATGATGTACCGGCAGTCAAAAATTCACCAATGGAATACTATATAACATATAAATTGGCAAAAGAATTTCTTTGTTTTGCTGATTATTTTTTGCATTCCGCTAAACTTCTAATTTTGCTGAGTCGTGTTTTGAGTCTCATTATTGCAAGTGGATCATTTCTACTTCTGTACTCAGTTTCTCGAGCAAGAAAATATTTTACATTAGGTATGTCTGTTTTTTTTAGCGTTTGCTGCTTTTATTTTTGTGTCCTTGTTTTTAGTATTTGCTGCTAATTTCTTTTAATCGATTAGGAAAAATTTCTGGTTCTTCAAGGAGCATAATTCAATGCCTTAGAAAGATCACCTTCGCTGCTGCGACCACTCAGACTACTACCAGAATATCGCTAACTATGAAAGTGGAATTTCTTTGATTGGATTTTGAATGGTGGAATTTCATTAACTACAAGACCACTGCATTCAGAAAGGTGTAATTTAAAATGTAGAGGGTGTAGTAATATGGTTGAGACTAGAAGCATTGCAGTGGTATGCCAGTCTTTGCAAGTGTTGTAAACAATTACTTGCAAAGATGCTTCACATTGCACTGTGTCCAATCTAAATGCACGTTTAAGTTTCAAGGTTTCTGTAATAATTTTTTGTAATCTTTTGATTGCTTATGGGTCATACGCACAAGCCAGTTAATCTAAATTGTTTTTTCTTTTTTTAAGGAGAGGTATTTTGTTACAAAATTTGTTGAGCAATGTTGTGGTTAATCTGGTGATAAATTTTAGTCAATAAGCATCTTAGTTAGACTACGAATTTGTTCGTTTTTTAGTCATTTATACTGTATTAGTCTATTTGCATCACTGCATGTATTTGCATTAATTGAAAATGCAAAATCAAAGAGTATATATACGTAGTTTCACAGTTTGCTTGTTTTTAGAAGTTTTGGACCATGGATTTCAGCAACAGAATGCACCGACTAATTCCCAACATTGGATCAACTGGTTTTGTGATTTTGCTTTATTTATGTCGTTGACAGTGCATTTGTGAAAGACTGCCAAGTGTACTTGCAGCGTTTTTATCCTCCCAAAAAATCTTGAAATGTACTTATGTCATACAATGAATAAATTGTGGATTTCTAAAAAATGTGCAACAGCAGAACTACAGTAGAAATAACCCTATGTGGATAACAGTCATCAGAAGAACGAGAAGACTCTACGAGAAATGTTTTTCCCTAAACTAAGATGGCACCAAATTTTCCTGAACTTGCATGTGATCTTCAAGACTTTTTGTTGAAATTTGCGATGAGTTGTGGATTATCGTTTGAAACATTCTTATTATATTTTTCATTTTGCAGACTGTCAAGCGCTTTTCAATTCAATTTATTATTAAAAAGCAAAAAGACTATTGTAGTCATCAAAGTCAGCTGTCACAAAATCAATAACGCAGTAAAGATAGCATTTGCAATTCAACAACAAAACGAAATAAGCAAGTCTATTTACAGCACAAACATATCACTATCAAATTTGAGTATTTACAGCAAAAATTTAATTTTTTGACCGTATAATTTACGACATTCAATGTCACTTTTACAAATAATCTTTGTCATGATGTATTGGAAAAAAGGACTCCCCGTGTCCAATTTGTTCAAAGTTTTGATAGTATTTGAAAGCTCTTCTTTTTCTACTCTGATTTATCTTAACGATCTAATCATTCGAAGAATCACATGGTATGATCAGATATCATTATCCTTTTCCGTACATTTTTAAATTTAAAGTGTTTCATCTTTTTGACGTTAAGTGGTATTTGGTTCCACACTTTGGGCCCTATATATGTTAATGAATTTTGTGATTGTGTTGTTTTAACCCGAGGTATGAAATAGTTTTTACTTTGTTTTCTTTTTGTCTGATATGAATGGGTATCGTCCAGTAATTTGTTTGTATTTCTGTTTAAATTGCAAATGTTCAATGAATTGTTGTAAAGTCTGTGCATTAATTTAGCTATTTCAAGTGTGTACAAATCATGCAGTTTTAGTATCTGTAACTTATGAAATAAGGGTTTGGTGTGAGCTTTGCTATGTGTTATAATTCTTAATGCTCTTTTTTGTAGTATATCTAATGGATTTAAGGTTGTTTTGGAAGCACTTTCCCAGCTGCTTATGCAGTAGCTTAAATAAGAATGATTTATGCTATATTATACCATTATAAAAGTATTGCAATCAACATTTTGGTAGATAATATAGTGCCCAGCACCTACTGGCAAATTTGCAACACATTTTATGGATTTGGCTCTCCCATTTCATTGCACTCATTTTTTTGTTTATTTTTTTCTGTTTATTTTATTAGTCATTTGTTTCGCTTGTATTTTTTACGGATTTAGATTGGTTATAAACTAATTTTTAGTGTAATTATCGATTTTTCGGACCATAAGACCAGAAGCAAAGTACTAGATTTTCTCAAAAGTACAACTTGCTCTTTATACTCTAGTGCATGTTATGTATGGATAAGGTTTGTACTTTATTTCTCTCCCGGATATGTTTCCTGGACAAAAAAGAACAGCACATACAGCAAAAACATGTGAAACCTTAATAGAATCTGCTTGTATCAAAAAAAATGTTGGAACAGGCAAGCGGAAACTTATGAATAAGCTATCGCAAGTTAAGACATGGCGGCTTTTGAAGTGGCAAAAAAAGTGGTATCTACTGCAACTGCTACCTTAAAATAAGCTAATTCAACTATGCAGCAGCATCAGAAAGCTGGAAAACAAATTGCCGTAAAAACATACTAGTCGATGGATGAACTGTTTCGAGTGTTAAAAACAGTGTTTGAAAACTGATTTTTGTGCCACCCAGAACTGACATTTTCCGCTATGATATCTACTTGTTTTTGAGGATTTTCAGTACGTACGAGTACTTGCTGTTCTTAGATCATCTAGATTGAGTTGTGCTATCAAAATTGTAAGCAACTTTTGTGTATGCAAATGTTTTTTTGACAGCAATACTCCAAATTGACTCTTGTTTTGATTAGAATATCTTAACTTGCTACTCATCTTTTATTTTTATTTGTTACAAAGTTCTTTTTTTTTTTTTTTTTTCAAAAACGCCGTTTTTTTTTGTTAGTGTTTTAAATGGCCGCTTGACAGCCTGCATTTTGTTATTTTAATGAGTACTTTTCCGGTTAACAAATTCGTCTGTGATACATCCTAACTATATACTTTATATTAGTAGACTGAAAACTGACGATTTAGTTTTTTTTTTTCTTCACATTTCTCTTGTTCATCGAACATGTCGAATCAAATCAGTTGAATATGCGTGACCACAAAAAACCTTCGCAACAAGAGCAACCTTTTTTCCTTGAATCCTCTTCTCTTTTTTCTCCGTGCGTCTGTTTCTAGTCTACTAAATAAAGAGTCTATGATATGACCGCCAAACCGTATGAACGCCAATTTGTGCTTTTCGAGCTTAATTAACGCCTTTGTCTCTGACAATTAATTGGCTTTTACTGCAATTCTTTTAAAGAGATACTGGTTGAGATTGGTTTTATTGAAGAAATGAAAACTACTTGAGGTAATGAAGAGGTGCTGCTAACTTTTTCCACTATTTCCTTTATCTGCAAAAAGATTTATTGCATTTAATCATAGGTGGGCAAGTTAATGCAAAACGTTAGCTTCGTTAACCACTAGTCCGTTAACAAACTTCACACCTCCGTTAACGTTAATCCGTTATTTTCAGCTTTAATTAACGGAAGTTAATAAAGTCCGTTAATCCGTTAACATTTTGCGTGTAATTTACATTTCGTTTTATTCACTCGCTTCTAGAACACGTATTGACGCTGTTGAGCTGATTGTAAGGTCATATTTATTGCTATGGTTGTCTTTTTGTGTTTTGAAAGTTACATTTTACAGTCTAGTCTAATTTCAAGATAAAAACAAGTTCAAATGCACAACGAAGCTGCAAGATATTGACGATAAAAACCTTAACGGAAGTTACTTTAGTCCGTTAACAGCACTTAACGGAAGTTAATTTAGTCCGTTAACATGAAAAAACTTTTTAACGGATTAACGAGTTAATGAAAAAGTTAGCTTCGTTATTAACGATTAACGGACTTGTGCCCATCTATGCATTTAACTATGTACCATTGACAATCCTTCGTTCTGAAATTTTGTAACATTAACAATGGATGACTTTAAAAAAATTTTGCGCAATAGGCATTGCGATGTTGGATTATTATTCCAGTAAACATTGTGTTCATTATTCCATAATTTTTCTTGTGAGTCATCCGCTTATGATGTAATGAAATTTCGAAACGCAGGGTTGCCAATGGTACGGAGTCGAACAGATTAAATTTATTTTTGTGGACAAAAGGAATAGTCGAACAAGGTTTGGGCTCCTCTTTATTACCTCTAGTAGTTCTCCTTTGTTCAATATGACCGATTTCAAGTAGTAACTCTTTCAACAAAATTGTTTGGCCGGCCATTTAGTCTGGTGCAAAAGCATTTAGGTACGAAAATTCACTCCGTAATTATTCCCGAAATGGATTAGCTTAGTGCTAGTGTAAAATTGCTAGTAACAAAAGTAGGTTTAAGTACTAAGACAATTGAAAAAGAATGCGAGTGAGCTGGTTTTGATTTTGTTAATGAATATTATGTCGAAAAAACAAAGTTTACTCTTCTAAATACGAAACAATTACAGCTCGAGCTTTTGGTAACCCATTATACAAATCTGAAATTTGACAACTATAATTGAAGCACGAGAGTAAAAACTTAATTTATATCGTGCAATTTATGGTTTATAGCAACTGTAATAGTGTTGTAATATTTTGTTCAGCAAGTCTCCAACATGTTTGTGGTGGTGCATACTGCATAGGTTGATAGAAGATTGCCGAATCTGAGGATCAACCAAGCAGCAATGGTTTTTAATTGATTGGGCCCCTGTAAAATAGCGATACATCTAGATTTTATTCAAATATTTTAAAATAAGATCTACGGTAGTTACCGTAGCTTTGTTTTTTCACGCATGTATGAAATGTTTTTCAAGTTCTTGTAATTCTCTTCAATTTATGATTGTAAAATGTGATTGGTTGATATGCTTTTATTTAGTAAGAATCTTATCTATTTAATAACCGTCGTGTGTTGCTAGAAAGTTGCGATTACAAAAAATCTTTAAACGAAATAAAAGTAAGCTAAACCTACACAAAAGCTGTGCTATGGTATCTTCGCTCTGTGCAATGTGCATAGATACTGCAAGATGTTATGCTCTGAGTGAATTATGATAGCTTTACTGAAAATATGCACTCATATAGAACTGCAAATAGGGGCGAAGCACTTGATGTTAGTAACCTTTTTAGTTTTTGCCATGGTTTTATTTTTTAAGTATCACAATCATGGGTGTAAAAGCGGTTAAAATGAACCGCTTCCTCTTAAACTGTGTACACCGAATGTTAACAACAGCTGCACGACATTGTTTGTTAAATCAGTATATGCAAAATATTTGTAACGTTTTTAGTTCACCTTGATTGACTGCCATGCAATATATTGCGTTGCAACTCTTCAAAACTCTCTGAGTGCTGGGTGCTCTACCCTTGCCCCAGGACCCCAAGTAATTTCTCTTTGTAATTATAACGTATAAGTTATCATTCGATTAGACGTTTGAATCCTTCCAATCCACATTCCTGGTTTGGTCTATGCTAAAACTGTAGATCTCTGCAATGATAAACCCAATAACGCAATTTAATTCTTTTATGTTAGATGATGATAGCGTAAACCATTTCGACAATTCCGTAATAAACTGCGTAAAAAAATACTTGCCAAAATAATTTTCAGAGTAAAATTCTACTTGAAAACTTCGTTATCAAGTTGCTGAAATGCAGAGTGGAAATGGAAACGATTGGCGCTTCCTCATCAGTGGCAGCTTGGGTTTTAGTGAAACGTAAGGGTTCGATTCTTGATAAAGCTATGCAATTTTGCTTTACTTTGCGCCAGTCTGTAATGAAATCGTAGTTTATTAAGCAGTAATCATCAAAAACAATGCAAGAGAGCAAACAAACAATCGACGTAATAATAATGATAAAAAAATGAGCGTGCGTCGAGCAGTTTTTGTTCGCAAACGCAGGGCTTCCAGAAAATTTTAAATTATATTTTCTGACCTAAATTTTTTTGAAAACTAATCAAAAATATCAACCAAAAAAGGTATGCACTAATTACCGAGTGAAGTAGCTTACTGCCACATTTGCAAAAGCAGAAACGTGAATTACTGAAAAAAATAAAGCTCATTTAACAAATTCAGCGTAACACTTTTCAACATTTAAAACACATCAATTTAAAATATAGTCTAAATTTAAGAAAAGTTTTCTTAATTGATGAAATCTGAAGGTTAATGGTTGTCAGCATGTGCCGTACCAAGGTTTCGCTGAGAGGCTGACAAACTACAATTATGTTTTATGCACGGGCGCTATTTGATCAAGTCGTAACGCGTTCGTCTCTGGAGCGAGAGATAAGAAGTTAAAATTTGGGGTCGTGAAATCGGGCAGAGTTACCAACAGCCAGCCTTGGACGCAACCTTTCGAAGTAGTGTTGCCAAGGTGCAATGAGTTAGAGATGGGCCCTATTAAGTTGTAGCACGCTTCAGCGTAATTTCGCGATTAAAAAGATTTGAGTTTTGACACCAAAAAATCCTTTTAATACCACGGACGGTACTTTAAAAAGGCTGAGGTATTTTGAACGTAACAACCTGTCAGAGTTTCCGCGATCCTTCGGGATTTCAACCTGGTAGAAATTTTGGTGTATGACTGGTTGGAAAAAGACAGCAACTTTCTCAGCAAAATAGCAATTTTCAATAACTTTGCAAACAATATAAATAAACACAAAAAGCAAACTTCATAATACTATCATCTAACGCATGCACGTATAAGATAAAGGCATCTTAACGTTCGCAATCAAATTACAACACACCACGTAAATTTTGCATTGTTTAGATTTTAAGAAAAAAAGAAAATTATTTGCTAAGGAAGGTTAACATTTGGCAATATCATGATAAACACAAAACTAAACCCAAAAAAGTTTGAAAGAAAACCCAGCGCAATAAATCCGCAACAAACTTTAATAGCATTAGTCCGCAAAGCAACTTCCACAACCTCACAAAATAAGTTAAAGCGCAACGCAACTTTTGCAATTGCGGAGATTGCGCTTTGCCCAACTCTGAACATAATTAACAAAAAATGCAAAATTAAATCAAAGTAAATAACTGGGAGATATTTAGGAACAAAAGCGTTACTAAAATAACTTCTTTTCAGCTTCATCATTTAATATTAAATTGGGTAACTTAAATATAGAAATTTCAAATTTAGATTACGTGCAAACATACCTAAACTGATGCACCCAAACGACTTTCAATGAAGGAAAAGACATGATATGAGCAGCTGACAACCCGCAGTCGTGGTTCACACACATTAATCAAATGCCAGGGGTGTATAATAAGGGTCCTTAAATGATAAGTTAGTAAATATTTAGGAGCATCAATAAGTGAGAATACGAATAGAAATTGAAAAAAGCAACTTTTTAACTTTAGTAATGGTGCACAAGTGGAAATACCAAATAAATAGTTAGTTCTACAAAGCAACATTAAAGGAGTGAGCACTTCAACAAGTAAACTGAGATGGAGTTCCCCCCCGCTGCAGCTTTATAATTTCACAGCAAAAGTCTGAAGTATGGTTAATTACATAGGCGTAGCCAGGGGGGCCCGGGCCCCTCCCCAACTGAAATACCACCAATGATATAAAATTATGATAACATAACCTAGCGATGTTTAGTTGCAGTTACGGATGACGAGAGAGCCCAGGGGCCCCTGACTAGCATTCAGGGGGCCCCTAAGTAATAACCAGGGGGCCTTTAACCGACAACCAGGGGGCCCCAGGGCCCCAAAGTGAAAAACAGGACCCCCAACTAACAACCAGGGGGCCCCAGGGCTCCAAACTGAGGATCAGGGTCCTCTAACCAACAACTAGGGGGCCCCGGGGCTTCTAACTAAAGACCAGGGGGCCCAGGGCCCATAAAAAACAACCAGGGGGCCCCGAGACACCTAACTAACGATCAGGAGGCCCAGAGCCTATAACTAACAAACGGGGGCCTCGGGGCCCTAACCGACAACCAGGGGGCCCCAGCGCCCCTAACTAATGACCAGAGGACCCGGGGCCCCTAACTGACAAACGGATGCCCCAGGGCTTCTTACTGACAAACAGGAGGCCCTGGGGCCCTTAATTGACAACCAGAGACCCCCGGGGCCCCTAACTAAATCCAGGGGGGCCCGGGGCCCCTAACTGATGACCAAGGGGCCCCACAATTCAAATTTTTAACAATACATACGCAAAACCTGTGAAAAATCGAATAGTTTTGTGCTAAAAGTTGCAACCTCAAGCCCTCGTTTAACGTTTTTATGAACTTAAAGCTATGACACAGGCTGTAAGGCAAACGCCCAACTGAAGTACTACCAATGATACATATAATGAGAGCATAGCCAGTATGTTGTCCTTGTCCCAAATTGCAATTTCTTTAATTTAGGATATACGCGTGCAAAAAGCAAGTAATAATAATGACGACCACTTGTGTCCACGTCATAATAATATCATGAAATTCCTGGAGTTTTAAAAAACTGTCAAGTGACTTGACTCGAGTCCTCCACGTTTTGAAAAAAAAGTTATTTCAATTTTGCTGTAAATGTTTTTTTTTTTCTGAAAGAACTTAAGGGCGCGATCTTGTCTCAAAATCATAGACGTAGCCAGAGGAGTGGCCCATTGGGGCCCGGGACCTCTCAATTGAAATGCTACCAATGACACAAATTTGACAAAAAAACCTTGTTTCTTCATTTTCTGTTTCTTTTAGCATCTTTGCGGAAAACAGTACATGCGTACAACAGTAATTAACAATAAATAATACTGACGACGAGGAGGCCCGGCGTACCTCTTTAATTTAATTTTTTCCAAACAATTTAAACGTATAACCGTGGTGAAATCTAGGATGTTTGTCCGAAAGTTGCTATCTCAGGCCCTCATCTTAACTTTTTATGAACGTAATGCAATAACCAGCGCCGTATTTGCCATATGGCTAAGTGGCAGGGCCCGGCCCTCAGATGGTAAGACTTTTTTTGGTCTTCACTTATATTTGCCAGGAAGATGTTGCAAAAATCCCCTAAGTGCCAGGGGCCCCACGCAATGTAAATCCGGCCCGGGAATAACATGTTTAGTAAGCGTAACTATCTATTTTACCGACGATTAATCTCGCCAGTTTTTACGAACAAAATACTTTTTAAAAAATAGCTAGGGAAAAAGCTCATTGAACAAATTATTGAAATTGAATTTGAGGGGTCCTGGCTCCCTGGCCGTACATGTAATCCTGTAACTGGTTAACTTCATGACAAAACAAAAATCTCTAAGGAAAATCTTCGAGTGGATTATTATTTACTGCTAAAATACTGCAGGAGGCAATGTGCCTTACTTGTTCCTACATGGACCAAATCACCCACAATTAAAATTTTACACTGTAATGCATGATTTTAAACGTGTTTTGGAATTTAATTGCACGTAAAAGGAGGATTGAACAATTAAAATTTTTCGATTGGTTTTTTAATGTTAAAAATCTTGTTCTTTCAAATGGCTGTGAACACGTGCGAAATGTGATCCAATGGGATTAAAATAGCTTTTTTTCCCAAAAACTTACAAAATTCGCCCAGCAGTTGGGGGCTTTGCCCACAGACCCCCATAGCCACCGGCGGCTGGGCGCTCCGCCCCCAGACCCCCGTCTGTGGTACGTTTGAGTACACTAGCATACTCAACACGTTTTCTAAGTTAGGCATTTGCATTTTCTAACGATTAGTTTTCGCACTCTCCCTTTATCAAAATCCTGGTTAAGTGCCAACAGACTACAGCTTCAGATCTTCCATTCTATGATATCTTTGTCCCACAAAAACTTTCTTTTTGAAAAATTTTTGATGACGTCATTGCATATGATTTGTGGTTTGGGCCCCCCTAATCAAAAATCCTGGTTACGCCTATGGTTAATTAATATGATGCTATAACAATAAACGGAGGTGGCGCGAGTAGCATTTTACCAAACGCACAGCGCTATGATTATCTAAATCACTTGAAGCAAAGCGCGACATGCGCAATTTAAAGCTTTTGTCTCTGAAGCGTAGCGCAAATTCCGCAATTGCAGAACTAAATTCTCGTACCAAGTCAAAGCGCAACTCAACTTCCGCAATTAAAATTACACAACACGATGCAAATTCCGCATGTTTTACAATTTTAGTCGGAAAAAGAGTAAGCAATTTGCTAATGTCAAGACAAATTTATTTTATCGCTCAGTAACATCGCGACGTAGAAATTAATAATTAGCATTCGTTTAAGAAAGCGACAGAAAAGTTGCGAAAGACCTTACGATCATACAGTCAAGCAACCATCCTCTTGTCAGAGAGGCAATGCCAGTTTGACAACATTACGATTAAAATAAAACAAAATGAAGTTTATCGAATAAAATTGCGCTACAAACCGAAAAAAATTTAAAAGCGTAGCGCAATTAATTTCAACAATACATTTAATGTACTGCTAAATTAATTGCGCTACGCTTCCAAATTTAGTCCCCAATGCAACTTCCACAACATCTCAAAATAAAAACATTAAAGTGCAACGCAACTTATGCAATCATAAAGGCTCAAAAGCTGCGCTTTGCCCAATTTGATAACATATAATAATGCACTTTGATCCAGCTCCAATAAGTGCAAACCGCAAATTTGAATTTAATCTCAACTTAAACGAAGATTGAAAGCAAAATCAATGGGGTATCTAGAGTTAGCCCAAGAGTATTAGATTAAATGGGCGTTGACTTCATCGTTCTTGACCCAGCCGTTCCAGAGATATTCTACTTCAAAGACGACGTAAGGGCCTCTCTAATCATAATTTTTATTGGCAGCCCTGAGATTGATAACTTGCGCGACGCCATCATAGTACTATTCTAAGGCAACGCCACAATTAGACTAAGCAACAGAAGCCTTTTAGCCTATATATAGCTAGGTTAATATAGACCTCAGTTTGCTACGATACTGCATTAAAACGTCAAGGTTGCCAATAAAAACTATAATTTGGAGACCCCTACGTCGTGTTTGAAGTAGAATATCTTGAAACGGCTGAGTAAAAAAGAATGAAGTCAACGCCAATCGAATCTAACTCGATTGGCCTAACTTTTGATACCCTAATTGATGTTGCCTTCAGTTCACGTTTAAATTTTACAAAATTGATACACTGCATTTTATTCAAGCTGAACTACCAACTATTCAAACAGTATGGTTGCATAAACGCTGCAAATCGAAGGTGTAAACAAAACGCAAAAGCACAATTTTTAGTTACAGATTTTGTTTGACTTTGACGGTGCAATGCTGCATGCACAAATGCACTGCCAAAGATATAAATAATGCAGAGTCACGAAAGCAGTTGATCCAACGTACCAAATTAGCCGGTGCATTCTGTGGCTGAAATCCATGGTCCAAGACTTCTAAAAACAAGTAAACTGTAAAACTATACTCTTAGATTTTATTTTCGATTCATGCAAATACACACAGTCACGTAAATAAGGCTATGCATTTAAATTGGTGAGCAAAAATTGCATTGAGGGGGCCTGAGCCCCTGGTCGTCAATATTATTGTTAATTACTGTTGTAAGCGTGTACTAGGGATACAACTTTTTTGGAACACTATATCCTTGTATCATAATTTGATGAACTATTATGAAAGACCAAATAAAATCCAATTTTTAAGTTGATTTGATGTAAAAATCTCACGCACAAAATCATTTTAAGTAATTTAATTTTTAAGTTTTTGAACAGTTCTTGAGGTCATGCAAACCTTTTCCGGTTTTGAACAAAAACTACCCAAGTCCCATATACAGCAGTATTGATTTTCAGAAAACAGACAATAAAGTAATTTGGTCAAAGATAAGATAAATCTACGCTAGAAGAAGGATCGTCCTTGTTTCTGCGGAACGCCTGCAACTCTTGCGTTACCTTTATCAAATCCTCACTGCATTGGTTTCATCAGGCAATGATGATGGGTGATTGCTTTTTAAGCATTGGAAACAGTGGCATAAGCAAAATTTTGTGGTGGTTGAAGGCAGGCAATCTTTTGAAATTGATGTAACGACCAATAAAAAAAGATAATAAATTCAGAAAAAGTGCAATTTTTACCAGATTTATGGTGAAGAGTAAAACCAAAAAACAATAACAAGGTCTTCACTTCAAAGAAACTGCAATTTTCATCGGGTTTGCACCGTATTTGGATTCCATACTTTGGCACCTCATAAATTGTTTGCCTTTCTACTTCCAAAGGGATTAGGGGCATCGCTGACTTTTTGTAGCAAAATGTTTAAGGTTTGCACATATCAAAAGCCACGCCCCCTCCCCCCACCATATCTACACCACTGATTTCAGACCTTTTGGGTATCCAACCAGAGTTTATTAAAATCATCATTGCAGAAAAATTGGAGCTAAAATAATAATCATCCCATGGGTAAAAAATAAGTAAACAGACTTTACGAAATTTGATTTAAGTTTTAGGCATTAGCATGAGCAAGGAGGCTAGGATGGCACTCGAGATCTAGCGTGCATTGCAAATGCTAGAAATCTGTTGAAGGTCACAAAGACAACTTCCTATTTTGTTTCTCAATAAAGTGACGAAAGAAATGTGCAAGGTGGTACAGAAATTTCATGTCGTCCCTCCAACCGCTGGTGTTCTTAAAGATCTGAGCTTATCCACTACTGAATGCTTTGTTCAGTTGATCAATTTTGCCTAACAATTCCTTCATAAAGAAATAATCAATGTTAGGAGATTTGGTTGCGCCACAAAGCGCATCGTCCATAACTACGTAAAAAATACGATTAAATATATGGTCTGGGTTTCAAATTCTTTTCGATATGACGACCTTTGTTTTCTATACAGTGTAGATATTTGTTGTCCAAGAGACCTTGAATTCTTTTTTGCAATGGTCGCAGCTTTAACTGCAGTCAACTTGGTTTCCATTTAATGTTTTAAAACCACAACTTGATGTTTAATGCCTTATATTCATTTATTAACTAAATAAAAGCTCCGATTCTCGAGCTAAAATGTGCTAATCAAGTGCTGATTCAATTCAGCTGCTTTCTTGAAGAGAGACTTATGGATTTTCTTTGCTGACTAGGGCTTGTGTTTTAATGCATTAGCCGGAAAACTGACAACATAGCCTTGTCGTTTGCTAAATGAAAACTGGCACTAACGCAGCCAATTTTTCAAAGTGATTTGTGCGTGACCCTTTTTGTTACCTCAACAGAATAAACATCATTTCGGGCAGTTATAAGCAAAAGTTCATCGATTGGTGCTACAGAAAAAGAGTTTCAAAAAAAATCAAAAAGTTGTATCTCTAGCATGTACTGTATGCAAAAAACACTAAAGAAACTGAAACTGAAAAAACAATAGGCTTTATTGTCACATTTTCATCATTGGTGGCATTATAATTGGGGGGGACCCAGACCCTTCCTGGCTACGCCTATGAGTCTAACTGGAAAAAGCTATTGACTAGTATTTATCACCAAATAAACCACAATATTACTTTAAACCAAATTTTGCCTCAAAATACCTCTTTAAAAAAAAAAACAAATTAGATTAACTAGCTTGAGCCCATGATCCATGATTAATTAAAAGATTACAAAAAAATATTTAAAAAACCTTGGAACTTAAATGTGCATTTAGATCAAACAAATAGCAATGTGAAGCATCTCTGCAAGTGGTTGCTTACTATCGGTATAAAACACCTTCCACACTTTAAATTATACCTTTTTGAATGCTGTTGTCTAGTAGTTAATGAAATTCCTCCATTCAAAAAGCAATCAGGGAAATTCTACTTTCACAGTTTGCATTATTCTGGTAGTAGTCTGAGTGGTCGCAGCAGTGCAGGTTTTCTAAGGCAGTGAATTATGCTCCTTAAAGAACCAGGAAATTTTCTCTAAAAGAATAAGAGCAATCAGCAGCAAACACTAAAAATAATTTCAAAAGACATACCTAACAAAAAATATTTTCTTGCCCGAACAACCACTTGCAATAATCAGACTTGCAACGTGGCTCGACAAAGTTAGAAGTTTTGCAAAATGCAAAAAATAATCCACAAAACAAAAAACTTCTATTGCCAATTCATATGTTATATAGTATTCCATTAGTGACTTTTTGGCTATTTTCACTGCACTCGATGTACTAAGCCAAATTGTGTAACACAAAGGCAATCTCGCAATTGCAAAGGGCAACACAGTTCCTTTTGAAGAAATGCTGCCGTAGTGACGAGTTGTTGGCAACAATGTGTCCGATTTGACAGGTCCCAAATTTGAACCTTAGACCTCCCACTTCAGGACAAACACGTTCCTGCTTGACCACCTGGTCAGTGTTATTTTGGTTAAATCTCGCTGCAAGTGACAGAGTGAGGTTGCAGTTAGCACCAAAAATTGTATCTCATACTGTATATACACTGTAACATTGCACACAAAACTGCCTACAAATGATTATTTGAAGAACGTAACCAGACACTACGTCATGCTTGTAACATTTTTTCATCCAAAAAATCTTTTAAAACTTCTCGTAGTATTGCTAGAAAATCGTGGATTACCTTGCATGCATTACCCTGTGCATTGAAAATGTAATTCCTCATTCATCAAATCAGTCTTCCTGGGTAACACAATGGCTTAAAAGTCAGTGGTGTAAAGTAACGAAATACTTTTACTTGAGTAGATTACTTGAGTAGTTTTTTTCGGTAACGAGTACTTTTTTGAGTAGTTTTTTTTTTAACTACTTTTACTTTTACTTAAGTACTTTTAGTCTGAAGTAACGTTACTTAAGTACTTATTATGTCGGCAGCGTGGCCGAATGGGTAAAGGCGTCGTTTTTACGACGATTCTGATCGCAGGATCATGAGTTCAACCCGCACCCTGGTCACGTTGTTGCGTCCTTGGATAAGACGCTTTACGATAATTATCTCTGCTTGGTGGCTTCGAACAAGCAGCAAATTTACGTGGGAAGAACTCAAAACGTCAACAGGAAAGCTTGGAAAATGGTCAACTCCTAAGCGGGTGCGGATTCGTCCAAAGCATAGCGCACCGTCGCTTTCTCGTGATAGGAGGATAAAGATGCACCAATCAATCAATCAATCAATCATTATTTGATAAAAGTACTAAGTAGTTTTAAGATTTGAGACGCAATGTTGACTGCACTTTGACTGAGGGCATCTTTAGTCAATCATTCGTAAACGCGCAGTCAGGCTATTCTCTATTGGTTCTTTCTTTCTTTAAATTCCTCGCTTGACTGCGTTCATGTGCTTTTGAAAACGATTGCATTTTTTCTAATCAAGTACTGGTAAACACCGACTTCTTAATCAGGACTAGGAACCAAAGCTTTACCGAATAGTTAGCCTGCAACATTATAGGTTAACCTTACCATTTTAACTCCAATAAAATGCAAACGAATTGTCAGTTTTCCTGAAGTCATGATTAGAGTTAGTAGGTTAGGGTGCATTTACAATCGGGTTGTTTGTAATTAGGGTGAAAGATCCATTCCCATTTTGCTGTTTTGTAGGACTGGAGGATTAGGCAATTGCAGAAATTTATTGATTAGTGGAGATATGAGATCCTGGCAGGCGCATAGCCAAAAATTTGCAATGGGAGAAGGCTAATTCAGAGGCTGGAAACTACATCAAACGATCTTATCCCAGATTTTGATCGGTTTTCAGGCACATTGAGTCGGTTTACGGTCCAAATTTAGGTGATCTCCAAAAACAAAGGTCTTCAATTTTTTTTTTCTGGCGAACTACAAAATTTTAGCATTTCAAAAAATACTGCTGTCCTCAAGCCGAGGACAGGCATTTTTCGAGGACTTGAGGCTTCGAGGCCAAGGACTTCAAAATGTGTCCTGGAGACCAAGAACGTCCTCAAGGACTCCGCTTCTGCTGAGTAGCACTGTAGCAGTAAAACTTCATCTTTGAGTAATAAACTGATGAAATGTTTAGCTTCTCTGTTCTTGAGAACAGTGTCTTGCAGTTTGAGACAGGGATATATAGAACACCGGGATTGCTCGCTTCAGCGATTTCAGTTTTTTTGGTGGACAACAGAAGGGCTATTTTAGTCAGCTAAAGTGTCTTGGTAGAAGTACTTGGTGTGCAGTGGAGCAGGTTAGCGTAAGTTAAGACGGCAAGGCGAAATTGCCGTTTTTTTCGTGAGTTTAATTTTTCAAGGAAAACATAAAGTTTAGAAGAGTTGCTCAGGTAATAAAAGCAATCCGCTAAGGTATTGGACTATATATACTTGGTCTGTTGAACAAGGCTACTGATTTCAATGGTAGTCCCAATTTTTATTTCTTTCACATTAGAACAGAAAGGATCTAGGCTTCGAAAAGTGATAGAGGCTCAGAGTTTGCTCTGATAATTGTTATAATGTAGACCTTCTGGAAAGATCCCTTTAAAGGAATTCTGAATTAAGCTCTGGGATTAGCCTATTTTGAATTTGCAGTTTTTGCTGACAACTTTAGGCCATATTACTAGTAGCCTATTATCGATGTGCATAAACATAAAAAGTGTTGGCATAAGCCTATCTATATGAAATTATTGGTTACCTGGGCTATGCTGCATATCATAAGCTTAGGCTATTAGTATTACAAGCATTAGTGAGTGCAAGAATAACCTAGTCTAGTCAGTTTTCTTGAGAGGTGAGCTGTAAGCTGTTAGTAGCAGGTCAGGGATAGGTATATAGAAACAGAAATGTCTTAGTCTACAATCTGAAGCACCTGCTAGCATTGTATAGTCACTGTAAGGCACAATACAGTAACACCTGCACACTAAAGTTTCATCTTTACATCCTTTGGCAACGAATCTAATGTTCGATTTAAAATATTTGAAAGAAAAGTAAAAATTACTAGTCTTAACTAGGAAAGAAACAGTGCAAAAACTACCATACGATTTAGGCAAATTGAAAAACACTTCATCTAATGACATTTATTTGCCAAAGAGGTCACAACTGAATACCAAACAACAGTTACCTTTTGGCAAACAAACATGCTGTAGGCCTACTGTTTTGAATTTACAAATATCAGTTAACCATGGTAGGCTACTTAAGTTTAAAGCACTTAAAAACACAAAAGCTTCTGGCAGCGTAAAATAAAAAATAAAAAAAATGTTGACTATATCTGTTTCTTTAGGATTAATTCACATTACAGTATAGCCCACATACCGCAGTACACATGCCACAGTAGATGAGGACTATTGCTGATTGTGTAGATGTTTGTGAATTTAACTTTCTAACGGTGTGTGCCATTTTCTCAGGAGGTGCAAGAGTGCATTGGTTGATTCTTTTCAACTCATTCTTAGCAAAGCAGTTGAATATTGTTTGCAGCATCAACACAAAGTTATTCACTTATTGTGCTCTTGCACACAGGTTTGTTCAGCCAAAACTAGCCTATATACGTGTCAGATTCCGCAAATTTTGTCGCAGCAAAAATTAAGCTGCCTTCTGATTTTTTGCCGACAACAGCTTACTTCGCGCAGATTCATTAGCAAGGATACAGTTGTGCAATTGCACTGCAAAGCAGCACAGAAACAGCATCATGCTTCCGTATTCCTCCACATAAACATTTAGCGATAAAAAATTTTTAGTCTTTAACACAATGTAAAGTTTATTAAATAGCATGTCAAGAATACTAGAATTTACGGTGGTGTTCTAAGCCAATGGAAGAGTTTATAAGTTGGATTTGACGTCCTAACGTAATTTGAAAGCAGCATGCTATAGTTAAGTACTGCTTTTACTCAATCACCTCTGGCTTTTTTATGTCTGGTAAAATGAACAATATTGATCAGCCTGTGGCAATGACTTATCTTTGAATCATTGCTATAGTCGTAGATTAGTAAAAAATTGCAGAGTACCAAGATACATCTCGTACCTTTTGAAGAAGATTTTAACGACATGATTTTCCAGATATTTAAGATAAATTTGATATATTTAGCAGTGTCTTTAAAAGAAGGATGACTATCACTGTAAAATTCCAAACCTCGAACAGTCGATTCACTGAAAACACCTGTAATGAAAATTAAAACATAAACTTTTGTAATATACACTAAAATCTTTCTCATAATAACCAGAAAATATTGCAGTATTTATCAGAAAGGATTGAAAAGTCTCTGCACAATTAGCTAAAAAAACTTATTATTCATAATTTTTTGCTAATCTGAACAAACGGTTTGATTAATTGGTTATAATGCGCTCTTTGCATGCGGAATACTGGGGTACAACTTTTGGTCAAGTCATAAATAAGAATACAAATAGCATTCTCATCTTTTTGTTTACAACACGGAACAAACATAAAGCAAAGCAATAGGTGATATCTCCTACCCAGTAGCAATACTAATAAAGTAATAATTTAAAATTTTGCACAATTCTGAGTAAAATTGCAACTGTTTCTTTTGCAATCTGCATGAAGTAAGCTGTTGTCCGCAAAAAATCAGAGGGCGGCAATTATTTTTGCTGCAACAAAATTTGCGGAATCCGACACGTATATAGTTTTGGCTGAACAAACCGGTACTCAAGGGCACAATAATTTTGTGTTGATACTGCAAGCAATATTCAACTGCTTTGCTAAGAATAAGTTGAAAAGAATCAACCAATGCACTCTTGCACCTCCCGAGAAAATGGCACGCACCATTAGAAAGTTAAATTCACAAACATCTGCGCAATAATCTCCATCTACTGTGGCGCGTGTACTATGTGGGCTATACTGTAATGTGCATCAAATAAGAAAACAGATATAGTCAACTTTTTTTTTATTTTATGCAGCTGGAAACTTTTGTGTTTTTAAGTGCTTCAAGTTTAAGTATCATGGTTAACTGATATTTGTAAATTCAAAACAGTATGTTTGTTTGCCAAAAGGTAACTGTTGTTTGGTATTCAGTTGTGACCTCTTTGGGAAATAATTATCATTTAGTTAAGAGTGTTTTTCAATTTGCTTAAAATTGTAGTTTTTGCGCTGTTTCTTTCCTAGTTAAGACTCAAGTAATTTTATTTTTCTTTCAAATATTTTAAATTGAACTTTAGATTCAAAGCCAAAGGATGTAAAGATGAAACTTCTGTGTGCAGGTGTTATTGTGCCTTATAGTGACTATACATCACAATGCTAGCAGGTGTTTCAGAATGTAGAGTAAGACTTATCAGTTTAAAATGTAATGAAATATATATACTTTTTGGACATTATTTCACTGAATGGTGAAACTTCAACGAGCAGCTATTATTGTGTCTCTCTTTTGATTCTTTTGTTAACCGAAAAACTAAGACTTTTAAGCTTTTTTTATCCAAATAATTTGCTGAATTCCTTTTAATTTGATAAATTTCCTGATGTTTACAGTTTATACACCTTTATGCGGTTGTGGTGAAAGTGACCAAATCATGTGCCAGATTTTATTTGAATGCAAAGGCTCTTTGAGCATACCTAGTGATGCTGCCCATTAGCTCAGAGAAAGGATATGTGAAGCAGAAACTAACTGTTTCCCTAATATGCATGTTCAGAATTTCTGCACTATACTTCTGAATCACGGTCGTGATTAAGGTTTTATGACTTTGCTGTTGAAACGCATTCAGGAATGAGCTTGTTATTTAAAATCCTCTGTAAAATTAACGCCATAGCTTTGTTTTTTTTGTTTTTTTTACATATCATTACACCTTTTATGTTGAGCTTCAATGTGTTTTTTTTTTTCTAATACTGACCTGCGACTAACCACTGTGAACTGTAGTGTTGTTGCAGTTTAGTAATATTATTTTTCTTCATTGTCAAGCGTATAACAAGTAACATAATCTGATTGGCATATAATTTATATTTCAGTGTTTTTTGTTTTTTTTTACCCTCACAAGTGTCATAAGTTTTTGTTTTTTTTGTTTTTCATCAACAGAAACGGTGACATAGGCCTACTATATTTCCATGTAGCAGTTTTCGTTATTTATTACGCCAACTTTTTCTACTGTTTCTCTTCATAGCAACTGATCGTCAGAATTTTATAATTTTGTTCAGTTTTTGCCTAAACGTTTGAAAACAAATCTTTTCAACTTTTAGAAAGAAGTGTTTTTATTTGGCTAAATGTATATATTATATCGCATTGGTGAATAACCGCAGTGGATATTATTTGTGTACGTTCTTAGATACATTTTTTCTTGATGTGTATATATATATATATATATTGTGTCTCTCATCAAACCCTTCGCCCATTTTACATCGCCAGTTTGGCGCAGTGCATTAGAGCGTTGTTACTTTCGACAACCATGATTGGAAGGTTTTTGCTTAACTTTTAGCTGAGCTTCGTCAAGCCAAGTTATCTGACTGCGAACCAACGGTTACTAGTGATTTTGTCTCTAAGTGAGGGTTTGGGCAAGATGGCTCTGAGGTGGTAGAATATTTTTATGATTGGCCTTCTCAGCCAATCGGCGTCAGTTGGTTCGTGGTCAGTTGTTGTGGACCCTGACAGGTACAGTAGTGTTTGAATTAATTTGGACAAAACTATATTTTTGCATTTTTAGAATTTTGTTTAGGTTAGTTTAGGGAATGTATGATAGATAGTATTGTAATAATAATTAATAAGCTAAGTAAAGAATATGAACCACTATTAACTGCTTTTATGCTCTGTTTTTTCAGATTAAAAGATTTTTTTATTTTAAATTATGAAGTAAATTTATTCGTGGCCAAAAATTTTATTTTGATTTTTGCATATTACTATTTGCCTGCTTGCAATAAAATGAATATCGCTCCAAGAAAGAGGGCACAAATTGTTGCTCTACGACAACACTCTAATATGACAATAAGAAAAATAGGAGAGAAGCTGAATATGTCAAAATCAAATGTGGGGCGAATTTTTTAAATGATGGATACCAATGGTGACGTCACCACAACTAAAATGCGGGATCAGCATGAATGAAAGCTTAAAACGACCACTCGTGATGACAAAATGCTATTGCAAAATACTTTTAAAGACCTTAGAAAAACTAGTAAGGACCTTCAAAGAGATTTAGCAACTGCAGGAGTCAACGTGGATTCGTCAACCATAAGAGAGCGACTTCTTGAAGTCGGAAGAAAAGCCAGAAGTCCCTGCAAGAAGCAATTGCCAACAGTTGCTATGAAAAAGAAACGCCTTAAATGGGGTAACAAATACAATAAAAGGGAAAACAGGAATGAATAAAAGTTGTTTTCAGATGACAGCCATTTTGAAGTGCATGGACTCAAATCTCAACATGTAAGACGAAGTGTTGGAGAACCCCCCAATACTTTTTATATTCTACAGGCCCCGAAACACCCCCTAAAGAAAATGTTTTGGGGTTGCTTCACTCTTAATGATACTGGAAGATTATGTACAAGCGAAGGAATGATGAAATTAACTAAATTTTGGAAAAAGACTTGGTTTCAACAATGCAAAAATCATTCTCAGATGGCAGTGGTGTTGTTCAGCAGGACAATGCACCATGCCATACTTCAAAAAAATGCAAACATTTTTTTAAAAATCGAAATTAACTTTGCTAGACTGGCCTGGCAACTGCCCATACCTAAACCCCATCGAAAACTTGTGGGCTATCAAAAAAAGGTGTCTTTAAGTATGTGACTGCACAACTAAAACCAAACTCATAGAAGCCAAAATACGAATTTGGTACCATGATGAAGAAATTACTCAACCCTAGTTGATTTCATGCCAATATGAATTTCAATGCTCATAAAGGCAAAAGAAGGATATATTAACTATTAAACGTGCTAGAGTTGATATAATTTGGATTAAAGACGCGTTTTTGAGAATTTTCCTAATTTTTTGACACTCTTCGTTTTGTCCCAATTAATTTGCACACTATTGTATATAAATGCAAAAAAAATCAATCAATAGCTTACAATTAGTAATGGCACACGACTTTCATTTGGAAAATATTGCACACTTTTTATGTATTTTCCTGTCTATGGGTATCATAATGACGTCAGTGATGACGTCAGTAATGGCGTCAGTATTACGTTATTTTTGTCATTATGTTAACTTTGGTTGAAAGCATTATATTTTGCACAATAGTTGGTATAGCAATGCAATAAACAAAATTTTCCAAGTAACCCTTCTGTTGTCCGCCCTAAAATTCAGCAAGCAATCCCGGTCTTGATGTTTCTATATATCCCTGGTTTGAGAGCCTGGGGTTGAACTGATAAATATGCCGACAAGATTGTATAACCTAGAGGTTAGAGCATCTGTATATCAGGCTGAAAATTTGGGTTCAAATCTGGTCCAGTCAAGCCAAAGACTTAAAAATAGGAAGCCTACAGCAAACTGTATTCACATCTTCCTGCTTGACATTTTGCATTGAAGGTGATAATGTGCTGCTCAGTGCTTACACCTTTGTGTGGTAGAGAGGTGGCAGCTTGCCTCAACAACCCTAATATCACTCTACGGTTTCCTGGTCAAGGAAACACGGTGAATAAATCAGTAAAACTGAAAACAAACATGGTGGAATTCAGGAATTGCATGATAAACTTTGTCTAAGCAGGCAGCAGGTTTTCTAAAGTGCAGCAAGTAAATTGAATTGGAATTAAATTAAGCTGCAATTTAACCTACTAATGCTGTGACAAAACATTGGTATCACTATCAATCAATGAATGACTGTGCTTCACTCACAGTTTCAGTTATGTTTCTACCAGTTTCTATCTGCCTTTACATGTCGTGAAATAAAATCAATTTAAAAAAATTCACGATGTTTTTCTTCTTTAATCCAAAAAAAGTTTATCGCAGACTATTGAATTGCCTTTGGTACGTGACTTTTGGCGCACCCTGTGGATACAGTAGACTTGATTGATTGATTGATGCATCTTTATTCTCTTTTCACGAGAAAGCGACAGTGGCGCTATCCTTTGGTCGAATCCGCAACCGCTTAGGAGTTAACAATTTCCAAGTTTTCCGGTTGACCTTTGACTTCTATCCTCATAAATTTGCTGCTTGTTCAAAGCCATTAAGCAGAAATAATCATCGTAAAGCGTCTTATCCAAGGACGCAACAACGAGACTAGGGTGCGGGTTGAACCCATAATTATGCGATCAAGGTCGTCGTAAAAACGGCGTTTTTACCCTGTTGGTCACACTGCCGACACTCTAATAAGGCACTTCCGCGGTGTTTTTACTTTTTAGCATATAAATTTAACAATGGCAGTGAATGAGTATTTGAGCAAATATTTTATGAATTGATTCCTTGAATATAGTAACAAAAAACCTGCACAATTAATATTTCATGACTTCTTAAGATAGTGAGGGGTTAGAAAATCAAGCGCTTGTGGCAGTGATGTGAAGGTAGTCGACCAGTTGTCATTGGTCAATTGAATAGTTTGCTTATTTTGCGTGAATACTTTCAGAAATACTTCTTTTTGAGTAGTTTTAAAATGACTACTTTTTTACTTTTACTCTAGTACTTTTTTTGATCAGTACTTTGTACTTTACTTCAAGTAGTTTTTTTGTCAGTAACGAAACTTTTACTTGAGTACAATTTTCGAGTACTTTTTACAACACTGTTAAAAGTTGGTATCAACCCATCAATGCCGTATACCGTTAATCTGGACAATTATTCACTACAGCAGAAACTGTTTGTTTAAGCAACCATATCTAGCAACCAGATTTCAAGCTTCCTTTAGTAAGCTATCTTTTATGCCTGAAATGCAATTTTGTATTTTAAACAATTATAGGATCGATAGAGACTATTTCACCAAAAATTTGTGTCTAGTTTTTTACTAATTCTAACCCAAATTCTAATCCTTACAATAAAACTAACCCCACATCTAACCCTCACCCAAACCCTAATCTAAACCCTTAAAAAACAGAAAAGCAAATGAAAGAAGCGTGCATAAATATCTTTCATTTTTGTCTTCTTTCCATTAACTTGAAAAATTTTTGTGAAATAGTCACTGCTTATAGAATACGTATCAACAATTTGCAATCACTGATAGTGATAAGATAGACCAAAGCAAACACACTGCCAGAACAGAGTATAATTCTAACAGTTAAATAATCGTATAAAACTTGTATTATGTCTCTTAACTTTTATCTGTCAGTGTCAGATCTTTAAACCTTGTATGGTATCTGCTACTGTACAGTAGCGTACTGTGCAATGCTGCTAAGTCCCAAGGTTAGCAGCCTAAGTAAACATTTTCACAAGTTTTCATTTAAACTGTTTTAACAATCTATCAGTTTAATACCGGTATCAATTATCAAGTACACTTTGTTTTAATTTCATTCACTATGAATATGTATGAGCAGATGAGTGATAAAGTCAGTAAGTGTCTAATGGAATCTGTCTACAGGTCTAGTTTATTCTGAGACTAAAATTGAAACCACTCACAACTTTGGTTAAGATTAGTAAAATTGCTTTGATTTCACTTTTCTCGATTTGCCATTTTACTTTTCCAAATTTACCGGGTTACATTTTAGATTTTACTCACTTACCAGTGCCTATAGCCAATTGCACTATCTCAGATATGCTAGTAGTGCAGTTGTAGGCCTACCAATACCATGGTCAGATCTCAGATGGTACTTTTGCAATATAGACCTATACACATAGCCAACAGTAACTTGAATGAAACTGCATTAATTAATACAATATAAGACCTTAGGCTTCCCTCTGATATTCTATGTATAATGCAATAATTCCAAAAAACTCAGCAGCTCAACCCTAAAATTAAAAAAAGATTATTACTGTAGACTAGATTATTTTGACTTGTTACACTGTTAGTATCAAAAATTTTGTCTTAATATTTTGACTTGATCATGAAACGTAAGCCTAAGCTTATTGGCTAACCGCTTGGGTTTTGTGATATTCTTCCAAGCCTGTTCTACCACTGCCAAGGATATTTTACCACAACTCAAGAGTAGCCTAACTTTGCCCAGTACCATCGTACCAAATTGCCTGTGAATAGAGCGGATCAAGTCAAAATTGAGAGCGGAGTACGAAACTGAAGGTTGGGACACAGGATGTGACGTAATAAATCTGCAAAACCATGGTAGAAAAAAAAATTCGCTAACCGGATACTGGTAGGTGATACCAGTATTGATAGGCCTATCAGCCTATTGGTTGCTGCTAAGTGCTGACTGGTATGGTAGGCCTACTTTAGCTTTTTGATGGAGTAAAGTCAACAGTCAAGGCTTTTGTGGAGTTTGTTGCATATCACTGATCAGTAAGCTGGTGGCTGTTACAGAATGAGTATTACTAAGAACTGAATGATGCATTACAATGAAAATTAAAGTTTATCATTGTAGCATGAGAGTATGACAAAATTTTGCTGAATGCTTGAGTCTACAGTACCAGAGTACTGTAATCTGAGCTGTGAGTTAAGAATTTCACATTCATAATTTGAAAATCTCTCTCATGTAATTGTAGTTAGTATCACTATACCCAACCCCACATGCCAACCAATTCCTGTACAGTGTAAAGTAGCCTCAGAGTTTTACTGATTTTAAGAGGAGCCATATTTTGATGTCAGTGTATCTTTTTCTATTTTAACCTTATTTGTGTGGTACCACATGCTTGCAATGCTATGCTTCTGACTTCCCTATTTTTGTCATGTGTTATTTGCTTGCCGAAATTTCTGTTTTGCCTTGTGCTATTTGCTTGCTTCAATTTGTGTTTCTTGGTGTTAAATGACTTTGAACGTTAGGCACACTGTAAAGAGTTGATGCTGTTTGTTTTCAAATAATATCTTAAAACAGTGAGATAGAAACAAGGTAATGGTATAATATTATCTATGGTTGATTTTTATGTGTTGCATCTTGGCTTTCATCTGTGCATGCTTTCAGTCACACACTTCTTTTTGGGCCATTATATATATTTCTCTCCATTCCTAATCAATATAAGATACCATAGTTGGCAATAATTGCTTCTAACATTGTTTCAAATTCAACATGTCAAAACTCATTGACTGAAGGTGCAAAAGCACTGAGTGCTTAGACCACCTTTTTTGTTTTTACTTATCAGTATTCCAATATCATACATGATACCTGTGACAAAAACTAAGATGCACCGGTAATGATTAAAACTGCTTTTGCATAACAATTCTTTACTTTAAGAAACTTTGAGCTAAAGTTGTTTATTATGCAAGACAAGTTATAGAATTTTAGAGCTAAATTGATATGAGACTTAAAATGTATTTATAGATTACTTGAGTTGTATAAAATTACAGATTTGGATACACTGTAGCTTATCAAGCATGATCATGACTTACTCCTGGCAAGACTAGTAATGATGTGAGTGTGCTTTTAATGTTACTGTTTACATGAATGCAGCCAGCAAGCTTTGGCAGTTAAAGTAGAAGTGGTGATATTTTCCAAACATATCGGTAATGTCCATGGTTAGATTCATGATTAGGATACTTTTGTTTTGAACAAGCTTGACGTCTGGGTTAATGGGCTTGTTTATTTAAGCAACAATTTAGACCAAGTCATTACTTAAAGCTATTGTTTGACTAGCATCAGATGAACCATGGGTGCCAACCTGTTTGGTTTGCAATTTTACATGCAGTAAGCTACAGTATTAGTGTTACACAATATCGTTAACCATTATATTTTGACTTGCGGTAGTATTTGCGGTGCGATGCATCTAGTTTACAAATTTTTTGCTGTGCAGTGCAGTATGCGGACAGAATTGAGCGGTGCGGTGCAGTTTGCGAACAAAAATTTTGCGGACCGCACCATCTCTAACTTCTAAAAGCAGGTGGCGCCACCTTTAAGTTGTGGCACAGAGAACTATATAAACCCAGAGAGAACACAAGGCTGTATTACGTCACGCATGAATGAAATACGCGAATTCTTCCAGCTATGCATCTAACTGCATAGAAAGTAAATGGAAGCAGACAGAGTCTAGGCTAGACATCGAAATAAAGTTATATATAAAAAAATTATGGATGTGTAGGCAACAAATGAAGTAGAATTTGAAAAAGTTGATAAAGCCAGTGATTCAGGAAACTGGTTATTTAAAAAAAAGTATTGCGATATTAGCCTACTAAAGCTTTGTTTTGGCCTTTCCACCTAAACTTTGCACTAGTCTATTCCTGCAGTCGGTGTTTCATTGCAAAGACTTAAAAAGCGAGAAGCAATTATTAAAGTCTTTCTTGCTCAAGGTGTTTACTAGTTTGACAGCAGTTCTGAAACGCTCTCACAACATCATCACCCATCATATCTGATATTAGACCTATGTTGTTGACTTAGGCTACCGGTATGCATAGCACAGGCCACCATGATTGTTTTTCATTGTGATTTTTCTTCTTCACGAAAAGCCGTTGTGGCAGTACCGTCGTTGTAGGGATAACCTTGTGCAGATGTTAGCAGTGTGCTGTCATTTTATGATACCAGTAGTAGTAAAATCAATTCTAATTCAAGCAGGATTCACCATCAATTATAAAGAAGAATTTTTGGTAATTGTGCAATGGATTGCTGCGTTGATTGCTGAAATATGTTTTATTATATGTGTTATGCTTCAGCAAAAAATGAAGCGACTTTTGCATGATTTTAGCTCATTCATCGAAAGTCAAGATAGAATTTGGCAAGAGAGGACAAACCCTATTAGAAAGTCAGCCTATGACAGTACGAGTTCGGAGATAATGTTCGATTATATCGCATTTATTTGCAAACAGAATTCTTTTAAGATTTTGTTCGGTTACGTAGCGGTATTTATTTGTTAACAAAACGCTCTGAGATTTTATTCGATTTTTACCATATTTGGTTGGGGAGTACTTATCGATAGTTCAGCTGCTTAACGCTAGATTGAATGTTACTCAAAAACATTTTGTAAGCTTTTAACTGTCTTTCTGTACCAGTAGCTACGTATCTCTTCGATTATTCTGGATCCATTCACATTAGCCTTGCAGCTCATTCCTATCCGTAAAAGGTAGTTGAATTTTTTTCCGAGAAATTCTAGTCTTGCACATTGATGCATCAGCATTTATTCAATTTTCATTTCTTAGTTCATCACTAATTAATTCAACATAACGACAAGTAATAACTAGATGGGAGTTTGCCAGCAAACCCAGTGAACAACCGATATATAGCTAATGCTGTGACACTCAAAAGTACTTTTTGTCTGCCGTAAAATCAGCAATTATTCAAAAATATCTGATTATGGAACCTCCAGAAAAGTAGAAACAAAATAATTGTTACTTAAATATCTCATATTATCATAAAACACTGGCACCCTAAGTTGAGCCGTTCAAAAAATTGATTTTTGAGGCTCCATTTGGGGGAGTCCCCAGGGGGGTGGCACCCCCAAACTATGTCAAAATATTTGTCTGTTAAATCTCTGCTGATATCAAAACAAACAGGGCACACAAGTTGAGCTATTCAAAAAATTGATGTTTGGGGGGTCCCCAGGGGAGTAGCACCCCCAAACTATGTCAAAATATTTGTCTGTTAAATATCTGCTGATATCAAAACAAACTGGCACCCTAAGTTTAGCAGTTCAAAAACTTGATTTTTGGGGGGTCCATTTGGGAGAGTCCCCGGGGGGTGGCACCCCCAAACTATGTCAAAATATTTGTCTGTTAAATATCTGCTGATATCAAAACAAACTGGCACTCTAAGTTGAGCCAGTCAAAAAATTGATTTTGGGGGAATCCATTTGGGGGTCCCCGGGGGGGTGGCACCCCCAAACTATGTCAAAATATTTCTCAGTTAAATATCTACTGATAGCAAAAACAACTAGCACTCTAGCTTAAACCATTCTAAAAATTGATTTTTTGGGGCCCCATTTTGGGGGGTTTCTGGTGGAGTTGCCCCAACAAATTTCGGCAGAAAAAATTGCGTTTGCAGCTCAACAACTTCATACAAAAATTGGATTTCGATGTTTTGTGGTTCAGGAGAAGAGCATACAAAAATTAGGAAGAAAAAAAAAAGGAAAAACCTCATCGCCGCCAAAAGTGGGTTGGTTGGGATGAAAGGTATCTTAAGACATACAACCATATAAAATATTTTTTGCCGTACTTAAGGCGTTTTTGACTGAGACCGCTTTTTACGCCAAACTTACGGGGCGGTTTCTGGGTTCTAAAACCAAAGTCACGTGACCTATTGCCCTCTCCTCGAGCCGAGGACAGGGCAATTTTTGAGGACCTAAGGCTTCGAGGCCAAGGCCAAGTACTTCAGGCTTCGAGGCCAAGGACTTGAAAATGTGTCCTCGAGGCCAAGGACGTCCTCGAAGACTCCACCTCTGATGAATGGAAATGGTAGGCTATGATGACTAGAAATTGTAAACTGTTGATAAAATACTGTTTTCTTGGATAACGTATAACCACTCTTAAACTTTGCAGAAACATTTCAGGTCGATTCTATGTTTAGTTTTTTGAATTGATGCAATTCAAAGAAGTAACAGTCTATCCTAAACTTCAGAGAAGAATTTGATGATTATCTTTGTCCTTTGGCTTGCTCATAATTCACAATCATCTGTAGGCAAAATAAATAAGATTTTGTGACAAACTCTGTCCGGCAAAGGACAATGAACAAATAAAAATACCATCACAATGCCTATCACCCTATATAATGTGGAAAAAATATAGTTTTTATAAAGATAAGTAGATATCAAACAGGCACTATTATATAATAGTTGTATAGGGCATAGCATATAAAACTATACACTGAGAAACTATAAATGCAATGATTCTAAAAAACTACTTCCTCGCAAAATTTTGTTTTCTAGCATGGTTTTGCAGATTTATTTCGTCACATCCGTGTCCAATCCATACTCCGCGCTCAACTTTGGCTTGATCCGCGTTATTCACAGGCAAATTAATGCAAGAGTCAGGTTAGCCTATAGGTTGGTGATCATATAGGTAAATATGCCTAATATGTTTGCGTATTTAGTTAGCCTAGTATCTAGGTAGCGTCTGATAAGTTGTTGTAAGCATCACGGTTAAGCTGTTGACTCGAATCTGAGCAATTGTTGCTATATTAGGCCTACCGGTACTAGATACTCTATACAAAGCGTTTTATTTATACAAAATTAAATTATGTTTTATCAAATTATACAAAACATTTAAAATCAGCCACAAAATTTATCCGGAACTGGATAAATTTTGAGGCTGATTCTACATTTTGCTATACTAGATACAAACCTGACACTCTGCCATCTGAGCGTATAGTTAATACTATCTCTCTACCGTCTTTTTATATAGTCAATAGTCCATTAGGGTGAACTTATTTTTCCTTGAAGTAAAGGTTTTTATTTTTGAGATGTTTATAGGCTAGAGTAGCCTAGTGTACAACCCATTCACTGATTCAGTTTTGTAATTTGTTTTCGTAGTAGGATCTGACATTTTTTCTGTACCTTTGTGTATAAATTTATAATTACCAGTACATTAAATGATACCTTTTAGCTGTTTTCAGTTTAATTTCAAAACAACTTTTCTACATATTTTGTGGCTGATTCTAAATTTTGCTGTTTTGTCTATAGACAAATTATAACTAGTGTAATATCTTTTGATATCTTTTATTTGTTTGACTGCTTGATAATGCCAGTTAAATGTCAATGTGAAATACGTCCAAGACTTTGTAAAAGGAACCAGTGTGCTATTCAGTGTGATATGTGTGATGGATGGATTCACCTCAAATGCACAGGCATTTATCCTCCTAAATTTCACACTCTTTGTTCTTCTACTGAATCATACCTCTGCCAAAATTGTTGCAGTAAATTGTTTTCTTTTCAAACCCTAGATGGTAAGCAATTGTTAAATGAAATGAGAAATGATGACAAAGTAAACTTTGATATTAATCACACAAATAATTCGTTTTCCTCAGCTAAATGCTTACAGGCAGGCAACAATATAAAAAGCTTACTAAATGATTTAGTTACTGGTTTGGATGACTCAAAATACTGCTCACAGGCCGAAGCCAATATTATTAACAAAAAGTGTAAATTTTCTTTGCTTTGCGTGAATATAAGAAGCTTAACTGCAAATTTTGATAAATTGAAAGAACTTTTAACAAATTATGATATCTTACCTGATATCATTGCTATGAGTGAAACCAAACTTAAATTGTCACAGGTATTTAATGCAAAGTTAAGTGGGTACCACTTTTACCACAAAGGCACAACCACAAGTTGGGGAGGAGTAGGATTGTTTATTAAGGAGTCTTTATCCATTTCAATTTGCAAGGAGTTTGATATAAACATTCCTAATTACGAAGATATGTGGATTCAACTAGATTTAGGAAATAACAAAAAATGTATAGTGGGAGTAATTTACAGACACCCTAAACAGAAATTGTCAGAGTTTAGCTACAGTTTTGAATCAAACATTGAAAAATTGAATAGTAGAAAATTGATGTATTATATTGGAGGAGACTTCAATGCAGATTTGTTGCAAAGTACCGTAACTCTGATACCAATATAAAAGATTATTCATCAGCTGTAGACAGTATACAGAATCCAGGGTTGGAAATATCGACTGGAAATCGATATCGTTATTCGTTACTTTTTGGTTATCGAATGCAAAAATTCTTTACTTTTTAGTTTCATTATCGAATGTGCCTTTTCCCTACTTTTTTGCCTGGTCAATCGATAATAATTAATCGATATATTTTTCGAGTTCAACAAAATTTTTTTGGAAACACGTTAATCATTTTTTTTGTGTACTGCGGTTTTTAGAGATGGTAGCAGCGTAGTGTACGCGGTTCGACCTACAGCGCCGCGCAGCGTCAAAAATTCCAATAGTTTTGCAGTGCAGTGCAGTTGCAGCGTGGAGAATGAGACCATTTCTTAGAATTAGGTTAGAAATCAGCGATTCTACCTCAGTTGTTAAATTCAGTCTTAATGTAGCCAGCCTAGGTCTGTTAGTGATAGGTACCATGGTTTACCGGTAGTCTAGGTTTATCTTTCAAATCATAGGCCTACCGTGCATATCTAACCGTAATCATGATGCAGCCTGTACCGGTAAGCTGGGCTAGATGGGTACTGGTACAGTAGTAGTTAACCCTAGGCCATTGCATACAAGGTACTGCATACCACCAGACACGAACAGATAAGGTGATATTATTAATAGTCAAACTGTAAGCAGGTATCGGTACTTACAACTTGTAAGTTGAGTTCAGCCAAATACTGTAGCCTGATACTGGTATCATACCTATAGTATGTGATACTAGTAGGCCTAATGAAATACCGGCTGACTCAGGTACACTAGTAGTCTGGTTCGGTAGGCATACCTACTTTAGCTTTTTGACATGTAGTAAAGTCGAGGCTTCTGTGGAGTTTGTTGCATGTATATCGCAGATCCAAGGCTAGTGGCTATTTCTAAAAACTGAAGGATCCATTGCAATAAACATTAAAGTTTATCATTGAAGCATTACAGTATTGGTACTGAGAGCATGACAAAATTTTATTGACTGCTTGATTCTACAATAACAGAGTATTTTAGTCTGAGCAGCGAGTTAGGAATTTCAGATTCATAGTTTGAAAATTTTACTGATGTGATTGTAGTTGGTATCACTATCAGTCAACTGTACTGTATAAAGTAGCCTCTGAGTTCTATTTCTACTGTTTTAAGAGGAGCCATATTTAGATGTCAGTGCAGAGTGTATCTTTTTCTCTCCAGTCCAAATCAACAATAGATATAGATAGCATAGTTGGTAATAATTGCTTGTAAGATTGGTTCATATTCAACATGTCAATGCTCATTGACTGATTGTGTAGAAGCACAAAGTGCTTAACCTTAAACCACCTTTTTCGTTTATAATTATCAGTATTCTCTTATCATATATTACAGTATGTGATACCAGTTACAAAAAATGAGATGTAATGAATAAAACTACTTTTGCATATTAATTCTTCACCTTAGGCTTAAGATACTTTGAGCTAAAGTTGTTTATACAAGACAAGTTACGGTATAGAATTTTAGAGCTACATTGATATGAAACTTAAACTGTACATATTTGTCAGTTGTGTGGTATGAAATTAGAATTAAATTTAAAGGACAGATTTATATACATACACAGTAACTTATCAAGCATGACCATGATTTACTCTGGCAAGCTTAGTGATGATGTCAGATGTGACTGTGCTTTTAGTGCTACTGTTTGCATGAATTCAGCCATCAAACTTTGGCAGTTAGAACTTCTAGAGTGGAAGTGATGATACTGTATATTCAATATGCCAAACTAATGTCCAATTGTGCATAAGTTGATTCTTGATTGGGATAGTTTTTTATTATTTAAAAGGAAGTGGCTATTTTGCCTCTGTTTGGGTTAGAGTTAGGCTTGGAATTAGGGTTAGGATTAGAGTTAGAGTTTGGGTTAGGCTTAGGGCTATTTTGGCACTTGCGGCAAATTAGCCGTTAGGACTGTTTTGCCTCCAAATGGCAAAATACTCTAGGTAGTCAATTTGTTTATTGAAGCTTATGCTATTAAATAACCTTGTGCCATACTGGTACTGTAACAGCCTAGTAAATAAGAAATTTTTGAACCTATAGGCCTAGGCAAGTGACAACTTATAATTATGGAAAGTGAAGCATATGTTTCTTTACCAGTGGCAGTGACAATTAATAATAGTTCTGGGGATAATTCTGATAAAGAAACTACTGGCAGTGCTGGAACCAGTACTAACAATGGTACCAGTTGCATTGAACTAAATATACATACATTGAAGTGCAATGTCACTTGCATACAGATATTTACTTTTAGTGGTAATGCCAAATATGTTGACACTCTTTTTTGACTCTATAAAAAGTTATCGATTACATTATCGATTATTCTTTACTTTTTTTTTTCATTATCGATATCGCCTAATCTTTACTATTTTTTTGAAGTATCGAATATCGATTATTCTTTACTTTTTTATTATCGATTTCTAACCCTGACAGAGTCTTGTAGGCACAATCAAACCTTTGATTAACAGCATAAGACATACTGTTCGGAATCGACATTCGTCTTTTATTCCTTGTCAGTATAGCTAGGACTACAGGTATCAACAAGAGCGTAGAAAGGCAAAGAATCACAAATTAACTAGATCATGATACAATTTTTTTTTCCAAAAATATAAAGTAACCACAATATTACAGGAGATAATTCTAATAGTTCAATGCAAAATAATGTCCAATAGCATGTCTTAGACAGCTGTTTCGCCCAATCTCAGGGCTCATCAGTAAGGCTAGCAAGGCCTAAAAGGTCAAATATCACCAGTGATAAAAATCTTCAAAACAAGCATCTTTACCAATTTACCAATCAATGAATAAATCTTTACCGATTACATCTATGATAATTTAGGCAAAGAGGTTGATTTGCAGAACCATATCAAAGCAATAAGCAGCAACTTCGTTGGATTTAACATTTCTTTATTAACAGCAAAACATATCGAACGTTTTCGGCTTAAAACAATTAAGCCCTCCTCAGGAAATTATAAACTACCGGCAGTCTTAATGCTTCTATTTCCTTTACAGATGTTTATGTATTATTGTTTATAATACCCTGAGGAGGGCTTAATTGTTTTAAGCCGAAAACGTTCGATATGTTTTGCTGTTAATAAAAAAATGTTAAATCCAACTAAGTTGCTGCTTATTGCTTTGATATACATCTATGATACATAAATCTTTACCTATCATTCAGTCATTTTAGCCAAAATAGATTAATCTTAGCTGAAAAATCTTTACCAAATGAAACTATTGCTATAAATCAAATCGTTACCGACTAAAGTACAAATCTTACCTTACATATCGCAGAAGAGCGATAGCCTAGCTAACAAAATAAATGAACCTTGACCGAAAAATTTTTACCCAAAGAAACTAAAGCTATCAATTAAACTTTTACCGAATGAAGCTATTGCTAGAAATTAAATCTTTACCGACTAAAGTACAAATCTTACCTTACATCTCTCAGAAGAACGATAGGCTAGCCAACTCTCTACTCTCCTTATAGCTCGCCTTAAATGGCTATGTCTCCAGTAGGCTGAAAGTCTCAAAACTAGTGCCAAAATTCAAACTAGAGCTAAACTAGGCTAACAATCTTTAGAAATGAAATGCTATCAATACCCTCTGCTCTCCTCGTAGCTCGCCTAAAATGGCTACGTCTCCAACAGGGCCGAAACGGCTCTAAACTAGAACCAGTGACTCGCAGTAATATGTACAGTGACTCAACAATGACAATTTATTAAGAACAATGTACTGAGAAAATTATTAATAAGCTATAGACAGTATACAAAGTCTTATAGGCACAATCAAACCTTTGCTTAACAGCCTAAGACATACTGTTTCGGAATCGACATTCGTCTTTTATTCCTTGTCAGTATAGCTAGGACTACAGGTATCAACATGAGCGTAGAAAGGCTGGGAATCGCAAATTAACCAGATCATGATACAATTTTTTTTTTCCAAAAATATAAAGTAACCACAATATTACAACTTATAGCATGCCTTAGACAGCTGTTTCGCCCAATCTCAGGGCTCATCAGTAAGGCTAGCAAGGCCTAAAAGGTCAAATATCACCAGTGATAAAAATCTTCAAAACAAGCATATTTACCAATCAATGAATAAATCTTTACCGATTACGTTTATGATGCACAGTGGTGGTCATTAGCATGGGCAAGCTGGGCGGTTGCCCAGGGGCCCCCCCACTTGATTTTGCATGCTACAGGGGGCCCCCCCAAAAAAAGTTACGTAACATATGTTCCCCAAATTTTTGTAGCACATTTATGCCCACTGTAGAACCTTTATTTGTACCGGCATTAAGGCTCAGGCGTTAGGGGCCATTCGTGGAGGGCCCCATTGGAGGCTCATTTTGGGGGGCCTTTACAGAGGGCCCTTATTGGAAGGACATTTTTGGAAGGGCCCTTATTTGTACATTCTTCTGCAAATAAGGGCCCCCTTTGTGGAGGGCCTTTTATGGGAAGCACATACAGAGGGCCCATTTGTGGGGGCCGTATGAAGAGGGCCCCTTTGCAGAAGCCCTATGAAGAAGACTCACTTGAGATCATGAGAGGGCTTTTTGGATAGTCTCATTGCAAAAGGCTCTTTTCGGCTATGGAAGAGGCTCAATGCAGGGTGCCTTTTTGAGGAAGGCCCCTTTGTAGAGAGCCCTATTTGGATGGTTTCTTTACAAAGAGCTCCTTAGACTATCAGGACCCCATTTTGCAAAGGGCTCTTTACTGGGGGATTTTTGCAGAGGGTTCTTTGTTGAGAGACACTGGTCAAAGGGTGGCTCTTCAAGTGTCCAAAAACGCCAATCCCAAAGCATTTGCAGGTTACCGGTACTGGATATCCATTCACGGACATGGTACAAGCCGTAGGTTTGTCGAGCAAATGATCAAGAGTTAACGGTTTGTCAGTATGCAGTATGCTACCCTTTTGACACAGTGCTTTTGAGCAAAAACGTACTGTAAATAGTGGGTAATATCACATAATGAATATAAGTATAGGTGGGCACAAGTCCGTTAATCCGTTAATAACGAAGCTAACTTTTTCATTAAGTCGTTAATCCGTTAAAAAGTTTTTACATGTTAACGGACTAAATTAACTTCCGTTAAGTGCTGTTAACGGACTAAAGTAACTTCCGTTAAGTTCTGTTAACTTCCGTTAAGGTTTTTATCGTTAATATCTTGCAGCTTCGTTGTGCATTTGAACTTGTTTTTATCTTGAAATTAGATTAGACTGTAAAATGTAACTTTCAAAACACAAAAAGACCACCATAGCAATAAATAGTTCCTTACAATCAGCTCAAAAGCGTCAATACGTGTTCTAGAAGCAAGTGAATAAAACGAAATGTAAATTACACGCAAAATGTTAACGAATTAACGGACTTTATTAACTTCCGTTAATTAAAGCTGAAAATAACGGATTAACGTTAACGGAGGTGTGAAGTTTGTTAACGAACTAGTGGTTAACGAAGCTAACGTTTTGCATTAACTTGCCCACCTATGAATATAAGTGTAGGTAAGGTATCGTAGCTCATAAACAGTCTTGGTAATGTTAGTCACATGTGTTCTGTGAGAATGATGCTATGCTGCTAGTTCTGCGTTTTTTGTTTTATGGTTCGTGGAAATCTACTGATAAGACTAAGGGCCGGTCTACACTGTGCATACAAAATTTCAAAATTTTTTACGCTCGTACAGTACGTCGAGGGTGTCTACACTCTACAAAACGGCGCTTACGAGTGTAACAGCTTAACAGCGTATTCTGTGGGTGGCCATAATATTATGCTGAATTGGATGGCGGAAATCACAGATTTATTACAATTGTTTGTTGCTGCGATTAAATTTGGGTTAGATTATACATCACGAGAAGTAAGTAGTATTGTCTTTTTGATAATTTAAACGCAAATTTTTTTCTACCTTCCTCACAAAAAAACATGAAAAACATAACAAAAAAACATAACGTGATCGAATGTCTGTTACTGAAAAGCTAGATCTGGGTTCGATTCCTTGTTTGGCGTTCAGTGATAAAAAGGGACACCGTGAAGACTCCACAGTGTGTGGTAGACAAAACGTGGCAGCTTAACTCGAAGACCAAAAGGTTTCTTTGCTGTCTCTTGGCCAAAGCAACTTGGTGAATACAACAAAATTACAAAAATTAACTTATAGGCCACTGATGCAGGCCCGGCGTCAGGATAGCGCGACTAGGGGGGCAGAAATAAATTTTGGGGGAGCACGAGAAGTTTATTTACGTGAATTTAAGAGTGTGGAGCAAACGAAAAAGGTGAAGACATAAAAAAAAGGTCTTCAATTCAAAAATTTTCACAAACTCTGGTATTCATCTCAAAATTTTGCGACTTTTTACGAATCCTAAAGTGAAGACCAAAAAAAGGTTCTGCTTCCGAAAGTTTCATGGAATCCGGTGTGAGTCCACAAAAACTACAAAAAAACAGTTTTTGATTGCAAATTCTAAGGCGATAAGCACCAATTTGGGTGTCTTAGGCCTTGATTTGCACTCCAATAGCCCCGAGCCTGTTAATCTCTTCGAAGCACAGTCCTCGCTTGGGAAACACAAGCAGTCATTTGAGGGGGCACGGCCCCTGAATGCCCCCTCATGGCGCCGGGCCTGCGCTGATGGGCACTAGAGGCTGGTTTCAAAGGTCCGGTTCTTCCTCTTTTGAATTCCTCTTAGCGGAGAGTGACTCGGTGGAAAGATCTGATCACAATGTTTTGCAGGGTACATTTTGTTTTCAGCTTTCAACTGTTTTTCAGTTCTACTGATACATTCCGTTTACAGAGGTGGAGCCCTCGAGGACACATTTTGAAGTCCTTGGCCTCGAAGCTTCAAATCCTCAAAAATTTTCCCTATCCGCAGCTCGAGAACAGCAGTATTTTAGGAATCCTTAAAATTTTGTAAATCGTTTTTTGTAGAAAAACATGTTTTTTTGGAGATTTTTTGATTTTGTTTTTTTGAGGACACCTGAAAAAAAAAATTTGAAGACCTTATTGTTATTATTATTATTTTTTTTTTGGGAGAACACTTGCGCCTGTGTCCTTGCCCTAGAATAGGTCTATCCTCGAAAAGGCTGTCTTTGGCCTCGGATATTTTTTTGTGTCCTTGGCCTCAAGCCTTGTGCCCTCAACTCCACCTCTGTCCCGTGTCCGTTTATGCCAAATGCTGAGCGTCTTTCGCCTCTCTCCCATATCAGCTTTTATATAAACTTTATCCAGTCCACCCCTGGAAACACAATAAACGGTGCATGATGGGTAGCATGCACAGTAGCGTAGCCAGAGGGAGGGGGCGGGGGGGGGGGCTATACCCCATCATTGGCATGTCGACCAAAATGCAGAATGGGGAAAAACACTACGTTTTTAGCACTTTTGACACTGTTTTATGCGCTGGAGTGGACTAAATAGTGATTTAAAACATCTTTTGAGACATATGTAGCGGGGGGGGGGCTAACTTGTAGAAAATAAAATCAACAAACAAATAAAAACTTTGAAAAATGGTAAAAAATAAGCAATCAAATTTGATCACAAGTGTAAAAATGCTAAACATAGGTGTCATCAAGAAATACTCTATATATACTAAGGAATAGGGGGGGGGCTAGTCAGTATTAGTTAATTACCGATCATTTCTCTCAAATCTTTTTTCATTAGCCCCCCCCAAATATTTTTCTCTATAAACTGTATACGAAATAGATTACTCTGTGAGTTTTATTGAACTATTCGATTTTATAATTTTCCAGCATCTAAACAAGAGAACTAAAATTTTACCATTAGCCACCTCCCAAATAGCCCATTTATACCACCAGTTTAATCTTGTTTGCATTGCCAATTTCTAAGCCACGTTTTAAAATCATTATTTTTTAATCAAAATAGCCCTAAAATAAAGTTGTTTTTGCAAAAACATGCAAAGTTTTTGAGCGCTGGGGGCTCCGCCCCCAGACCCCCAAACAGCCCTCCCCATTGCGAATTTCGGGCTACGCGCCTGAGCATGCAAGTGTAGGTTATTCTCTCGAATTGTCAGTTTGAGTGCGCGAACGCATTAAACTACAATGTTTTTCGCATCTAATCCCTTCTGCAAAAACAACACGCATTTTATCATTATTGTATTGACTTCTCTCCCAAGCGGTTTGAGTTAACTCCTTGTAAATCGATACTATAGGTAGGCTAACCTACTAACTGTTCTTCCGGTAAAAGGCACATGGCTTGCATAACGCTAATTTATTACCTTGACGTTTCGCTCAGCTGAAACGCCGAGCATCTTCAGAAGTTGAGTTGAAGGAGTGTCGAGCACTCCTCCAATACTAGCACAAACAGTACATATCGCAGATAAGTTACAAAATAAATATCAAAAGAACCGAATAAATTAAGTGAGTTATAGATGATTATAACGTCATAATGATCAAATTGCGAGTTGGACTAATTCAACAAAACGTAAAAATTCAATTGCTTTACTGTGATAAAACGAGAGAACGTGGCTAAGTCATATATGGTAAAAAAAAAATTAGCAAAAACAAAAAAAACAGCATTTACTGAGCACTTTTGGCTAAAGATCGGTACACTGATGGCAATGTCTCACCATCCGAGCGGTTGATAACGTTAGTGTGGGCATTGATAAACCAACTTTCAGCAATTAACCGTCTACGATAACTATTAACATATTTTAAAACAGTGGATTCTTCCCAATTAATACGATGATCAAACAACATTAAATGTTCACATAAAGCGGATTTTTCTGGTTCCGCATTTTTGACGGCTCTTTTATGTTCTGCAACACGACTTTTTAAATCCCGTTTCGTTTGCCCCACATGCACAAACTCACAATCACCACAAGGTATCTTATAAACTAATTGACTCTTTTCATGCTCTGCAATAGGATCTTTGGGAGAGGTAAGAATGTTTCCAATGGTTTTAACCGGCTTCATCGCAACTTTCACACCAGCTTCGTTAAGAATACAACCGATACGTTCTGAAGTACCCTCTACATAAGGTATGGAGGTGAAGTGCTTAAGATGCCGTGTTGTGTTCCGTTGTTTGACCTTGGGGATGGGGTAGGAGTGCCGGAGAGGGAAACCGTTGAGTTGTAGAACAGACAGAACATGGGTGGCTTCATGTCGTGCATCTGCTGGGATGGTGTTGTGTGTGTTAGCTCTGTGGTGTAATGTCTTGGTAACTGCGAGTTTCTGGTGCTGAGGATGATGAGAATCAAAGTGAAGGTATCTGTCTGAGTGGGTGGGTTTGCGGTAGACTTGTGTGCGAAGAGTTTTGTCATGTCGTGTTACTAAAACATCCAAGAACGGTAAAGAGACATTCTGCTCTTCTTCCATAGTGAACTGTATATGATGACAAACCGAGTTGATATGTTGGTGAAATTCTGTCATGTGCTCTTTTTTTAATACACAGTGTAACCAATGTACTACAATGTAACCAATAATATCATCTACATATCGAAGCCAGAGTTTAGGTGGCGTGTGAAATGTCGTGAGTGCGGCTTTCTCTATATGCTCCATGAAGATGTTAGCCACAATGGGAGAGATGCATGATCCCATGGGAGTACCAAGCGTTTGTCCATACAAAACGTTTTGAAAAGAAAAAACAGTAGAATTAGAACAGATTTCAAGGCCAGTTTTTATGTCATGAGCATTGAGTTGTGTATGTGTAGGCAAAGAATCATCAACCACGAGTAAATCAAAAATACACTTAATGGCGCAATCAACAGGTACAGAAGTAAAAAGGCTCACAACATCAAACGACACCAAAATATCATCTTTTTCAATAACAACATCTTTAATGCGATCTATAAAATCAATTGAATTCTTGACACTGAAACGATTGGTCATAAGAGGTTTAATAATTATAGATAAAAATTTTGAAATATTGTACGTGGGAGAGTTGACAAAAGACACGATCGGACGAAAAGGAACATTTACTTTATGGATCTTCGGTAATCCATAGAATCGAGGCATAACAGCTTTACTACAATGTAACCAATAATATTTGTCCTGTTTAATCTTATTATCCAGCAAAAGCTGGTATACAAAACCATTGACATCTTTTGTGATATTGTTAAGTGGATTTCGTTTGGTTACCAATTTGCTGTAAATATCGTCATCGTTTAACAGTGCGTTAATTTTTTGATCGTAGTCTGGCCTGTCCATTATAACAGTACAGTTACCTTTGTCAGCTTTGAGAATCACGATGTTTTTGTCCTCCTTTAACTCTTTCAAAGCTTCTTTCTCTTCTTTGTCGATATTTCTTTTGGGGGGTCGTGCAGTCTTCAATACTCCAGCGACTTTTGAACGAGCGGTAGAAACTGCAGCTGCATCATTTACTTTTCGTAAGCCTTCTTCAACTCCACAAATGATATCCACCATCGGTAGGCTTTTGGGGCTTAAAGCAAAATTGAAGCCTTTTTCTAGTACACCCGTTTGCGTATGCGTTAACGATTTTGAACTTAAGTTATGCACCCATTTCTGCTTAATGTGCTGATCGCGACAAACTTGTTTCGATTGGTTACTGCTCTGCCCGAATCTTAATTTTTCCAATTTTTTGTCGTGTCTTTTCTTGGTTTTGGCTTCAACACTGGTTTTGGAATTATTGACATGCAATAGCAGTAGATGAAAAAGTTCAAGATTAGTTTGCAGCTGTGTCTTCAGGTCAATTCTCAATGTTTTTTCTACTTGCTTCAACTGTTCAATTTTAATGTGACACTCTGTAATTCTTAATTTTAAGAATTTATTGCTGTATTGTCTGGCTAACTTGAAACCGCGTTTAGTTCGGATAGGAGGAGAGAACTGTAAACTTTTGGGGATTAAACCCTCGGATTTGCATCGGTGATTAAATTGCAAATCGCAGTAAGATTTGGAAATTTTTAAGCCAATCTTTTCAAACTTTCTGCTACACTGTAAGACTTTTTTTAACTCCTTGTAATCAATCAGATTGAATTGCATTATTGCATTATAACTAGTGATTTCATTACTAAAATTTTTGTTGACATGCTTATTGCAAAATTCATCTTTTCTTTTTTCACACAAACACTTCTACTAAACGCTTTTTTTACTACCACTCTGGTAGTTTTGTATCACAGTAACGCACAAGAATTTGATAATAAAAGTTTGGGATTCAATCCCTCACCCGCTAAACCTAAACTTATTCGGAGAAATGCTTACCCTAGCATTAGCTGAAGATTGAGAGAAATCTCAGGTGCCCAGCTACTTGCACTTTCATAAAACATAAAACGAAATTAGGGCGAACTATGGTAGCTAAAAAATTTCAATTACCCTATACTGCAGTAATAGTATTACCACTGAAACTGCCGAAAATTGATTGTGCGATTAGAGCATTCAATAAGTTTACTGTACTCCGACGAGGAACTTTTGAATTCGCTCATGAAGACAGATATTGCAACTTTTGTAATACAACTGTATTCAATATTTTCAAAAACTCAACAAACTAAATTTGTTGCAAGCAAAAGTACAAAATTTTAAATGCAAAGCAGTTAATATTTCAGAAAGTAACACATCGGACATCTCTAATGATTGTAATGTTTCGGAGGGAGTGAGGAACCCTCCATGTGATTGTCGCTTCACGAAGATATAAGCGCAAATTAGACAAGCACATATTATTATTGATAGTATTGATGTATAAACAAGTGTAAAGCGAAAGCTACCTCAGAGATTTAATCAAAACTTGCAAGAACATCTCCAGAGTTTTTGCTTAAAGCAAAAGCTGTCTCATAGGTTTAATCAAAACTTGTAGGAAAAAACAACCAGAGGATTAAAAAGGATGCCAATGTCCAATCAGTCTCAGAAAGCAGATATTTTATCATACACCACCAACATTTGATTTTGATTATAAAACTTGAATATGAGTAATGCCTGGATCCTGGAAAAGTCAAGCAACAACTCTATGAAGCATTAATAATCACCAATGTCTTGATTGATTTCATGGTGGGAAAAGAAAATGTCACAAGTTCAGCCAACAGCACTTAACCCAAGCCATGAGGAATTTTCATTACGGTGTGTTGACCATGAGGCATGTAGAAGAAATACAGAACATTAATGAAATTTGATGATTTTACTTCTGCTTTTTACTCCTATCACTAAAGGAGAAAATGTCATATTGTTAGTTAACAGCGCTTAACCCAAATCATGATCAATTTCCAGTAGGTTGTGATGACCATGAAGCATGTTGTAGAAATACACAACAAACATTAATGGAACTTGATGGCTTTTGGTTTTCAATCATGCAGTTCCAACAATTTTCCAATTATCTTCTACTCTTTGGAGAACCTAGAGCAAAACCAATAATAATTACTCCTACTAAAAAAGTTTAAAATTCTGCAAAGTGTCCAAAACCATCATTAGCAGTAGACATATCAAAAAAACGGACCAATTATGCATAAAATAGTTGCACTCAGAGAAGAGTCCAAAATTTTTAGAGGCAACCAGTTGACACAAGACGATTGACTTGGCCAACTTTAATCTTAGTCTGAACCAGACCCAAAAGATGTTTGACGCAAAACCCTAACTATATCGCTGCAGTGTCAAATTTTCTTGCATCAAACCGGTCACATTAAATCCCAAAAAAGCGCCAATACTACATTACAGAACAAAGCTATCAAATCAAGTTAGCAAAATTAAAGCAAAAAAAAAAACTTTTTTTTAAACTAAACAAAGAATACTTTATTCTATGAAAATTAATTCAGGCGAAGATATCACTACAGCATTTTTTAAACCATAAGGCGCAGCAAATTGGAACATACAACTGTTAATTGGCGCGCTGTCGTAGTATTGATAAATGGCTTCTATAATTATTATTTTCTAGCATAAAGCTCAGCAAATGGCTTCAATAGCTTTTGTTTTTAGGCACAATATGTGCCAAATTAAAAGATGCACTACATTACATTAAATTTATTAAATTCTAAAAAACTTTTTAAAAATCTAAACGGTTTAACTCTAAATGAAATTATGGAATCGAATCAAGTCTTTCATTATATATGCTGTAATACATCAAAGCGCATGAAGTTGGCAGGGCCCACCACAGCATCATCGCCCCCGAGCAACATAACTGCCTTGAAAGAAATGTCGCAGCATTACAAAGCCGCTGGCAATGCGGTGTTTGATTAGACCAAGCTGAATTAAATCTCAGACCTCTACTCCAGAGACGAATGCATTACTACTTGATCAACTGGCCGTAAGAGAGCATAACCAGAAGTACAGATTAAATGCATCAGAGTATAAGGCACAAGTTGGATTTCTTAAAAACTTTAAGTATAATTGGTGCACCTTATGGTTTGAAAAACATGACACTTTAAAATCTTAGTTGCACCTAAGAAAAACAAGCAATGCAACTCATATGTTACAAGAAACTTGAAATTGTGTAGTAAAGTTGCAATGATGTGAATGCTGTCTTGTCATACAATCACATTGAAAAAAAACTTTACAAGTGACAAATTTTCTTTGGTCCACTGCTAATTTTAAATGATTATTTTAACTAAAAGAAAATGATTTAGATAAAACTTCCAAATTTGTTTTTTTTATTTTCATTATGAAAACGCTTGAAGTTTTTTTTTTTAATAAAAGCTCAAATAGCTGATAAAGGTTGTCAATCTAGAAATACACTTAACTAACCTTGAAAACCTGACAATGCCACTGTTAGATTGGTTATCATTCTTGAAATTTTCTAGCCATTAAAGATCAACATTGTTTCATAAATTCATCAATAAGTCTCTTTGAGTCTGGACCAAGTACCATATCATTGATAAATTTGTTAAATTCCAAATACTTACAGTTACTATATTTTGTTCATCACAATAAATACTTGCTAATAGAGTCTTAATTTACAATTCTGAAAAGCAATTGCAGAATATAAAAACTTTTCATTTCGTTATCTTATTGACATGACAGTAAACCAAACCTATTGGCTTGGCAGTGTCTGCAATTCCACTCAACTACTGTATTTGCACAAGTCTAAAACCTGATAGTTACTGAATAATAAGTGAGCACATCTTGAAATAGAATAATTTTACATGCCTATATAGTTGTAACTGCACAGCCCATCATATCAGTAGGCTAGTACCAGGGTACACCTAGATCATAGCATTTTAATTCTGCTTTTATTACTGTAGCTGTAGGCTAACTGATAGTGTAGGCTCTAATACTTTTGAGTTTCATTGATATAAAAAATCAGAGCCTAGATTTTATCGGCAGACTAATTTTTTAACTTTGCATATTTTCTGACAGTAGCTTAGGCAGTTAGGCTATTACCGTAAGTAAGGTAAGTTGCTTGCTTACCAGTACCGGTATCTCTTACTGGTATAATACAGCATCACTGCACCTGCAGAGTGCACCAGTAGGTTAAAGCTTTTGAACTAAACTAGCCTACCGCAGCTATCAGGCTAAGATTACTAGTTTACTTTAACAACGTGGTATATTACACCCTGGGTACGAGTATCACCAAGACGTAGATCTACCGTACCATATTGGTAGGCCTATTGGTACTGGTTTTGGCCTAAGCTAGTCCCCCTGGTCAAGACTGTGATCTGCATCGCCACACCACACATCAGTTTTAATTTTCAAATTATTTTACTTGGAATAGGCTAACCAAATGTTACATAACAACAAACAATTTATAATTCACTTTTTGGCCTATCGACCTAGGCCTCTTTTTTGCTAGTTTTTTCGTGCAAATTAACCATTTTCATGTTGAACTAGGCTATTTCAAACCAACACGCATAGTTTCACTTTTGAAAATCAACTTTTTTTCAACAAAACTTATGAACCTAATTTTAGCCTACCCCGAGACCTGGCAAACCAGTTTTTCAAAATTTCACGCAAATCGTGAGCTTACAAGCGTATCGGCGAAAAAAATTTGCCCTTTCAGCAAATTTTTTTCGCTGGCAATTTTACTCTTGTAAGGTGCTACGCCCGTAAGATGGTACGCTTGGGCTTACGGAATTTTCCTTTGAAATAAACTAAGTTTACACGCGTAAGCTGACAATTTTACGCACAGTGTAGACCGGCCCTAACGGGCAATGTCACGTTGTAATAGCAATAGCCTATTTAATGCAACAACGAAAGCAAGCAACATCTACAAAGCTATTTAGAACCGTTAAGCTATATTCTTATTAAACAAATACCGGTACGAATTTGCGTAACAAACTATATTTGCCACAGTGTAAGTTAACAACGTTTGCTTTAAAAGATTCGTATCCTTATTCCGTTATTGGCTTCTTGCTTAATTTTTGTACCAATATTACCCACCTACATGGTTTAGAAATCCTTTTACACCGTTACTGCTGAATGAGATGGGAGCCTACCAGTATGTTTATATGTTTAGAGTTTTGCTTGTACAAGAACTATAGTCTGTTAGTACAGGTTTGCAATTTACAGCCGTGAAGAACGTATAAAAGCAGCAAAGTTGCCTATCGTTATTGTGGTGCTGCTCTCTACAAGGATATTTATGTAGCTGCTGCATATAAGACTGCATTTAGAAATGGATTTAGATAGTTGCAGTGCTAATTGATGCTATCAGCTTAGCAGATAACCGCATTTTAGAAATTTTTTGTTTGTGCTATACAACGTGTGACATAGGCCTAAATTTCTTGAGCTTGAGCAATTTTTCCAATGTTCAGTGTTGTACCTAAAGTTGTACTTTTTTTAGTATTTCCCATTGTCAGTTGTAATTGTTTAGTTTCTGTCTTAGTTATTAGTATCTTTTTGACCTTATTTTTAGTTTCTTGCAAGAGCTGTTTTTTTTTGTTTTTTCGCTTTTGGGAAGCACAATAAGATGTACTATGTCAAAAGCATTTAAATTTCAAATGTTCAGTATGTTAATACATTGAGACTACTATAATCTAGTGTAGACTCTGGTACAGTGTACTGTACTTTCTGTTTTTTTATGGGTATGTAATTATTATATTGGTTTATGAAAAGCTAGTACCGTATTACTAGCCAAGATGCAAAATGGGATTGAGGGTGCAATGAAGTAAGTTCGTGGTTAGCTCTAATTCATGATGAGCTAGATCGTGTAGTAGTGACTTTTGTCTAATTTTTGCCCATTGCACTATTTTAGTTTTTATTCGGTATAGTAGGAATCAGTTAGTATTCATTATGCACCTCTTTCTCAGTTTAAGTGTTTATTAAGATTAAAGTATTTACTGCTCTTATATTAAGCCAAAGTCTTGTTTTACAAGCTACAGTACCATATCATAGGTCTACTAAGTTTAATGTGCTGACTGCAGTGCTAACTACAAATATTTTTTTTATTGAGATTTAAGTATAAGAAAGAATAGACTGTATGTGCATAACACATAAGAACTTTTTGCAAAGTTCTATGATTTGTAATGAATCAATTTAGTGTATCTATGCTTGATAGTACACCGAAAACACAAAAATCTAAAATTTTGAGAATTGGAAGTCCATCATAAGTTGAACTCATTAGAGTTATGACACTGCTAGATATGTATGGTATTTGCCACGATTCTTTGGCTCAGTGAGTATGAGCAGTTGACTAATATGCACTTCACTTTCACTTTTTCAGATCCTGATCTGCTAGTTGTGAGAGTTTTTGGTTTTGCTCACCCTCAGATTAACTAAAACTGATGGTAGGCTACATGCCTACATCGGTTGAGTAAGAACTTTTTTGGGGGGACAGGCTTGTGCTAAGTACCTACCAACCCGGCAGCGCTGATCCTACACGATTTCAGTAGCATTAGGTGTTGGTTAAGGGGGGCCCATTTTTTGTCTCCTTGCCCGTGCCCCCCCCCCCCAAGCCAAGTCAATGACCACCTCTGATGATGCATAAATCTTTACCCATCATTCAGTCAATTTTAGCCAAAATAGATAAATCCATAGGTAGCACGGTACTTTGCAAAAGTAACGTGGTACCGGTACTAGGTACTTTGCTAAAATTAGTACTGCGGTACCGGTACTTTCAAATTAAAAGTACCGCGATACTTTTTTAACAAATTAAAAGAAAAAAAATTGACTGATTGACCTCGTTTACGGGATTGTAAATCATCACTTTTAGCAATTTGGTTCGTTTCCGCGACTAATGCGAACTGCGTAGACCTACAGTTCGTTTCAGAAAAAGTTTGCTGTAGAATAGTAGAATAGTAAGCAGTTGCAGTATTAGTGTTACTACTATAGTGAGTTCTAAGTACTAACTAGTGATGGAGTTGACTCGATAAAGTATCTAACTAATACGGACTACGGTCACCGAGCTACGTCTTGCACAAGAGTATCTTGTCACCAGTAATAACCAAACAGCAGTCATCTCTAAAGCATCACGTGTGTAAGTTGGCACTGAAGGCTACTCTGACGATACATCAGCTTCCAATTATTGCACAAGTGACATTCACACATAACTTAGAAACTGGGGGATAAATTGCACTTTTCGCAAAGTGTGCTGTTTTGATTTGTTTTTAGTTGATTCGTTGCTGCAGTTACTTTTTGCACTTTTTGATTAAAGCTAGATGGGAGCTTACCAGTTACCAGCCCCTTTGTTTCCCTGTGATGAGAACAATTTCAAAATTACCGCATTTTTTGTTGGTGTTGTATAGCATATTTATTCTCTTGTCACAGCACAGCGTTAGACGCTAATTATTGGAGAATCCGCATGCTTTCATTGTGATAATTACTTTGTGCTTGGAGGAATTTGCACCTGCTTAAGAGTTTCTAGTTTTCCAATTCCCGTGAATTTCGATTTCTTGCCACTGAATTTGTTGCTTGTTCGAAGCCACAAGCAGAGATAACCATCGTAAAGTGCCCTATCCAAGGACGCAACAACGTAACCAGAATGTGGGTTGAACCCAGATTATACAATTAGGGTTGTCGCAAAAAAAAGCTTTGGCACTTTTGGCCACGCTTTTGGGGGACTCTCAAGAAGATTCTTTGTCTATTCTGGTTATAAAAAACTTAGCTTTTTAGCTAAAGCAGTTAAAATATCTATTGCCTTGATTAAAATGTTCATATCTTCGAAGCTTTTCGTCTGACACTTGTCAAGAAGAATCGTCAGAATGGAGAGCGCAGGAAAATGAGCGGCTATTTATAGGAAAAAGCCGAGTCGTGATTGCTTTTGATTCAGCCATTGGACTTCATCTTTTACGAAATCCTACCTGCGCTCAGCACTATGATGACAGCAGATTTTCTATTCTTGCCCAAGGCCGCTCACCTTTTCATCTATTTCCTCTTGAAGTCTCTTTCATCAAAACTTCTAACCCCGCCCTCCGCCGACAAAAAAATTTGTGTACAGCTTAAAGATTGTACACTAATGACGCTTTCTCATTGGTCCTTTTCCAGCCACTCACGGCTCGGCTTTTTCCTATAAATAGCCGCTCATTTTCCTGCCCTCTCCATTCTGATGATTCTTCTAGACAAGTGTCAGACGAAAAGCTTCGACGATATGAACATTTTAATCAAAGCAGTTCTCAAGTTCTGTACCACGAACCAACTCTTAAAATATTTATTTTTTGTAAGGTTCAATTTCGAGGGTTCTAAAAGAGGTCTAGTTTCATAAAAATTGATTTGTGGGGTTTCCGGGGAGGTGGCACCCAAACATTTCAAGGGATAAAACCATGTTTTTAACTTGACAATTTTGCACAAAAATTAGATTGCGGTGTTTTGCCCTTTAGAACTTATTAGAAGAGCGTACAATGGTCAGGAAGAAAAAAACTCATCGTGGCCAAAGCCAAAGTGGGGTTGGTGCAGATGAAAAGGTTTTTTGAGATAATTTTTCTGTATAAGTATTACCGGGTAAAATACTTTTAGCCGTATTATATACTGTTTGTGAATGAGAACATCTTCGCCAAACGTTCCAGGCATAATTAAAGTCAAAAGCTAACATAAATGAAGGCCGGAAGTAACGTGCAGTGAATTTTTCTTCATGCAGGCCCGTAGCCTAAAATCTGCATCTGGGGCATTGTGGGGGTCTGGGATCGGATCCCCCAACGACCGGAGGCAATTGGGTTTGGTCGCAAGGCCCCCAGCCACCGGAGGCGTAGGGTGTGGGGGGCGGATCCCCCAGCGCTCGAAATTTTTTTATTTTTTTGGCATAAATAACAATTTTAGGCCTATTTTGATAAAAATCAATGCTATTAATACGTGGCATAGAATTTAGCAGTGCAAAAAATGATTATACCGTACTAGTTGCGTTACTTGGCTATGTGGGAAGTAGCTATTGCTAGAATTTCAGTTCTCTTATTCACAAGTTGGTAAATCGTAAAATCCTATTTCGGTAGTTTAGTAAATCTCTCAAGGAGTAATCTTTTTCTGCTATATTTTATAGTGAAATACATATATGTATATATATAGGAGGGCTAATCGAAGGAAGGTTGAGAGGAGTGGTTAGAAATTAGCATAGGTGGCAAGTTAATGCAAAACGTTAGCTTCGTTAAACACTAGTCCGTTAACAAACTTCACACTTTCGTTAACGTTAATCCGTTATTTTCAGCTTTCGTTAATATTTTCAGCTAATCCGATAATTCGTTAACATTTTGCGTGTAATTTACATTTCTTTTTATTCACTCGCTTCTAGAACACATAATGACGCTCTTGAGGTGATTGTAAGGAAATATATATCGCTATGGTGGTCTTTGTGTTTTGGGATTTACATTTTACAGTCTAATCTAATTTCAAGATAAAAATAAGTTCAAATGCACATACAAAGCTGCAATCGGAAAATCTCTGGAAATTGTGAACAGTGATAATTAATAGACCTATGAGGCTGCAGCTTATTATTTGCCACAAAAAAGAGCTCTTTTCTTCGCTCTCTAGTATAAAACTCGTGCTAATACGCAACAAGTGTTACCAGTGCAAACTGGTTTGTACCGGTACGATGAATAAATGGTGCAAGATATGAACGATAAAAACCTAACGGAAGTTAACAGAACTTAACGGAAGTTAATTTAGTCCGTTAACAGAAACTAACGGAAGTTAATTTAGTCCGTTAACATGAAAAAACTTTTTAATGTATTAACGAGTTAATGCAAAAGTTAGCTTTGTTATTAACGATTAACGGACTTATGGTAATTAGCTTATACTGAATAGCGAATAGCCCTCCCCCCCCGGAATTTCTTAGCTTTTAGATTTTTTTTTTTTTTTGATGAAACCTTAAGCGTTTTTCAATAAGCGATCAAATTTGATTACCAATTTTCGGCTGTTTTTTAAAGTTTCTTTTCTGATTTATAAGTTTTATTTTTGACATATTAGCCCCCTCCCCCCTTCAATAAACGTTTCAAAATATGCTTTAAATAATTTTTGATTCTATTCTAGTGCAAAAGACAGTCTTAGAAGTGCTAACAACGTGGTATTTTTTTTATTCTGCATTTTGGTCGGCAGGCCAATGAGGGGGTTATAGTTCCCCCGCACCCCCATGGCTACGCTACTGTATTCACGCCTGATGTGAAGAATATTCATTACGTAAGTTGTCTCTTACAATTTTTTCTTAGTGGTTTTACTTTTGTTTCGCTGGTGCATGAATACTGATAATGCATCATTTTGCAATTGCAAGAAAACGTCAATTTTTCGAATGGGCCAGCAAACTGCAAACGCTAAGTCCCTGCGATGGTAGTAGCGAGTAAGACCAACAGTTAAACACTAAATTAAGAAAAAAGATTCGTTGTTTATCCGGTTTGTTCGCAAGCATTTTTACAACGCTTCAAGTTTTTAATTAACTTTTTTAAATCCCTGCTAAAAAATAAAACAAAACTAAAGTACCGGTACCGCCAAAAAATAGCAAAGTACCGCGGTACCGGTACCACAAAAGTACCGATGGTACCGGGACCAAGAAAGTACCGCGGTACTGCCCACCTATGGTAAATACACATAACACGAACAAAACTTTGAATTGCACCAACATTATCACTATCTGACTACCATCACATTAGACATCCCTATGATATTATGCAATTACTTTAATCTTTATCTAGTACCGGTAGGCATAATATTGCAACGATTGCTCAGATTCGAGTCAACAGCTTAAGCGTGATGCTTACAACAACTTGTCAGACACTACCTAGATACTAGGCTAACTAAATACGCAAACATATTAGGCATATTTACCTATATGATCACCAATCTATAGGCTAACCTGACTCTTGCATTAATTTGCCTGTGAACAACGCGGATCAAGCCAAAGTTGAGCGCGGAGTATGGATTGGACACGGATGTGACGTAATAAATCTGCAAAACCATGCTAGAAAAAAATTTCGCTGTCTTAATTAGTGCATTTACCCATCATGCTGGTCCAGCATCTGTGAAAGGAAACCTTAAACTTGTCGCTAAAACTTGATTGTCTTATACAAGGACTACAATATTAAATTAAGAGTGCCTTGTCATATTTTAGCACATCAGAAAGCATTCTTACCTCACACTGTTATAGCACTCATAAGCCATGGTACATCCAAAATAGGCTAAAACCGCTCGGCCTGCAGCTACAGCCGTGATTAGCCACCTCAAAAACAATATTTCAACTTATGCCTCCATTCAATTTATTGTATTTGATAAATAACTGATACCGGTATTAAAATAATGGCTAGAAACCGCAAAATTTAGCATTTGAGGCCAAAGGAAGGCGTCCTAAAAATCCTAATACGTTCAAGGAAACAAGCTTTCCTTGATATCACAGACATCACTAACTTTCTCCAATTCCACTTCGTTTGTTGCCTATACCCCCATATATATATTTTTCTTTTTTTGGGCCAATTTGCTTTGGTACCTGGTCATGGCTATTCCGATATCCATTTACTTCCATTGCTCTCCAAGCGCAAGCAGGAAGAAATTGCGTATTTCATTCATGCGTGACGTGACGTAATACAGCCTTGTGTTCTCTCTGGGTTTATATAGTTCTCTGTGGTTTAGGTGGCGCCACTTGCAGCTTCAGGTGGCGCCACCTCCAAGCTCAGGTGGCAGAACTAAGTTTACAGGTGGCGGTACTAAAATCACAGGTAGCGGTACCAAAATTTATATGTACCGCCATCTGAGAATTGAAGTGGCAGTTGAGATTTGAGTTCGTTGATTTATTTATCAACTCACAAGGCTAAACTGAGAAGCAATAGTAGGTGAATGTTAGAAATTCTAGAAAATAATGTTTAATGAAGTGTTTAAGCAGTTTTATTGGCATAATGTGTAGGCTAATGCTGAATGAGAATGAATTGGAATTGATTACGCATATGCGTGTAGATTACTGGTCATAGGCATAGCTTACTGTTTTTAACGAGTGAAGTGTCAAGAATGTGGGACACAGATTTATTGGGGAAATCCGAGGCAAATGCCTCTTGACTTTTACTTGTGGGTCTATACTATTTGCAGGCTACTGTGTTAGTAGTACTGTAGCCTACCCTTTCTCAGTTCTGAGTTTCTGGCCATAGTCCAAGTCCAGGTTTTGATGAATGATGAAGACAAGTACTTGTATTAGGATGCTACCTTCCTGTGTAGCAACTTTGGAAGGTTGAAAGTCACTGTTTGGAAACTGAATAAAAAGAAGCGCTGCTAATTAGTAATTTTCTAGCCTATGTGTTACCTGTTAGCCTATTGCTACAAGTGATCTCATCACAAAAAAATAGATTTCATCACAGTGATTTGGCCACAAAGTAGGGGTTTTAAAGCAAGATAGCTCCGAGGATGGTAAAGTAGCCTAGTTTAATGACTGCCGTTTTCAGTCAACGCTTGGATTGTAATAATGCAATGGCACAATTGCGATACAATTGTAAGAGAAGCTTTTTTTTTGATTAGAAACAGTAAAGCCTTATTTAAAATAATAAAATTTTTAAACGATGACTTTCAAATGATGAGGAAGCTTAATCTTTCTTTGACGTAATGAATCGCATTCATAAATCTGTAAATTTTACACAGGAACAAGAGTGCTATGGACAACTTGCCTTTTTTGATGTACTCGTTTCAAGAAATACCGGAAATGTAGCACAAACATTCGTCTTTAGAAAGAAAACTCATACCGGACTGTATTTAAAGTGGACCAGTTTTGTCCCGTACCGATACAAACGCAATTTAGTGACCTCACTACTACAACGGGCCTACAAAATTGGATCTCCATACAAACTGATTCACAGCGATTTCATAAGAATTAAAGAAATGCTGGCAAAAAATGGATACCCTAGGACATTTGTTGACAATTGCATTTGAGATTTTTTAAATTCCAAACACACGGATACGAAGAGAACAAACCAAATTACTACTCAACCTACTCAAAAGCATTTGACTTGCAGGCTTCCCTTTCTGGGACCAATCTCAATGCAAGTACAGCATGAAATCACCAACTATTTTGCAAAAAATAAGAATGGGAAAATCAAAGTTAGAGTTATTCACGACATATTCAAATTAAAAAGTTTTTTTCGAGCCAAAGAAGGTCAAGCACTACTACATCGGTCAAATGTGGTCTATCATATTCATTGCTCATGCGGCAGCAACTGCATTGGTGAGACTGCCAGAAATTTGCTTACACGACTCAATGAACACAACCCCAGCTCCAAAAAATGTAAAAACACAGACGTTACCAACCACCTCTACAAAAATTCCGACCATAAAATTGACTTTGCAAAACCTAAAATACTTGGAACTGCCAGGAACCGAACCAAGCTATTCATTTTAGAAACTTTGAGCATCGACAAACTGAAACCGGACATAAACGTTGATCAGTGATCGATAACTTTGTATCTGTTTAACACGTGATTGTTCTTTGTTTTTTCCTCTTTTCTCATTCATTGCACTGCGCTAGTATCACAGAATTACTTATGTGTTTAGCAGTGGAACAGCAGATTGTTTACATCAGCAGGTTTTACTCAATTGCAGCGCTATGTACAACTTTTACTGAAATGTGTCTACTTTCATTCCAGACTAGTTCTTTACTTTTTTACTGTTTTAGATTTTACTTTTTACTGATGATGGACATAGCTAAGTCCGAAACGTTTAAAAATTTTATTATTTGAAATAAGGCTTTACTGTTTTTAATCAAATTAAGTAAAACTGCCGTTCAATCAGTCCCAAAGCTTTTTTTGTCTTCAGAATGCCGAAATCACTTTGTGACGGGATCACTGGTATCCCAACCTCCCAACCTCCACTATGGTTAGACTAGGCTTACTCATTATATCAGATTCAGATATTAGTACCGGTAGCTTGTTGTACAGGGTTGGAAGTTGATGCTGTTTAAAAGCAAAGCAAAGACAAATCGATATCGATAATTCACACAAAAAGCAAAGAATTGTTGATACAGTAGTTGTTATCAGAAGCAAAAAGCAAAGTCTGTAAAAGCAACAAAAAGCAAAGATATCAGAAACAAAAAGCCAAAATTAGTAATCGATGGTGAAATGCGAACAAAAATTATATTCTATTTTTTACTAGGATGCACTGAAATATTTGCTGTATTGACCATTAAATGTAACTTGTGAGAGGAAAAACTATCATTACTGTAGCCCACTATAAAGGATATAAATAATATGCTTTTAGGATGGGAAGAGGTTTGGCGAATGTTCCATTCGCAGAGACATTTTGAAATAAAGCCTAAAAATACTAACCCTTAGCCCTAACCTTAAAGTGACTCAGAACCCAAAAACAAAAAAAATTTAGATTTTAAGTTTTTGGCTGTTAATGCAATGTCATAGCAGCATACATTCACAAATTAGTTAATTTTTTGAAAATGGATTTGGTTTTTGTTAAAAAATATCAATTTAGTGTTTTGGAAAAACCGAAAACCTCTCCGTTTTTTTTCCTCAAAACAAAACCAAGCAAGCACAGAGAATTATATAAACCCAGAGAGAACACAAGGCTGTATTACGTCGCGCATGAATGAAATACGCAAATTCTTCCAGCTAAGAATCTGACTGCATAGAAAGTAAATGTAAGCAGACAGAATCTATGCTAGACATCGAAATAAAGTTAAATCTAAAAAAATTATGGATGTGTAGGCAAAAATGAAGTAAAATTTGAAAAAGTTGATAAAGCCAGTGATTCAGGAAACTGGTTATTTAAAAAAAAGTATTGCGATATTAGCCTACTAAAGCTTTGTTTTGGCCTTTCCACCTAAAATTTGCACTAGTCTATTGCTGCAGTCGGTGTTTCATTGCGAAGACTTAAAAAGAGAGAAGCAATTATTAAAGTCTTTCTTGCTCAAGGTGTTTATTAGTTTAACAGCAGTTCTGAAACGCTCTCACAACATCCATCACGCATCACCCATCATATCTGATATTAGACCTATGTTGTTGACTTAGGCTACCGGTATGCATAGCACAGGCCACCATGATTGTTTTTCATTGTGATTTTTCTTTTCCAGGAAAAGCCGTTGTGGCAGTATCGTCGTTGTAGGGTATTACCTTGTGCAGATGTTAGCAGTGTGCTGTCATCTTATGATACCAGTAGTAGTAAAATCAATTCTAATTCAAGCAGGATTCACCATCAATTATAAAGAAGAATTTTTGCTAATTGTGCAATGGATTGCTGCGTTGGTTGCTGAAATATGTTTTATTATATGTGTTATGCTTCAGCAAAAAATGAAGCAATTTTTGCATGATTTTAGCTCATTCATCGAAAGTCAAGATAGAATTTGGCAAGAAATGACAAACCCTATTAGAAAGTCAGCCTATGACAGTATGAGTCCGGAGATAATGTTCGATTATATCGCATTTATTTGCAAACAGAATTCTTTTAAGATTTTGTTCGGTTACGTAGCGGTATTCACTTGTCAATGAAACGCTCTGAGATTACGTCGGTTAGGTAGCCTATTTATTCGTTTACAAAACGCTCTGAGATTTCATTCGGTTTTTACCATATTTGCTTGTGGAGTACTTATCTATAGTTTAGCTGCGTGGCGCTAGATTGAATGTTACTCAAAAACATTTTGTAACCTTTTAACTGTCTTTCTGTACCAGTAGCTACGTATCTCTGCGATTATTCTGGATCCATTTGCATTAGCCTTGCAGCTCATTCCTATCTGTGAAAGGCTAGCTGAATTTTTTTCCGAGAAATTCTAGTCTTGCACATTGATGCATCAGCATTTATTCAATTTTCATTTCTTATATCATCACTAATTGATTCAGCATAACGACAAGTAATAATTAATGTTGCAAGCAGTTTAATTTTTAAACTTAAGCAATTGAAAATTACAACCAAGTACTGTATATTTACATTTTGGATAAAAGCCACCAGGCCTACTTACGGTGATAGTGCAAAACATGACAAAATTGACAACACAAAGCTTTTAATTATTTTGACTTCAGATCTAACACCTATCAAGTCGTGGCTAAAACACCTGCATAGCACTATTTTTTTACATACGGAAACAAATTTGATCAAAGTTGGAATGTCTTGATTATGAATGGAAATTGCAGGCTATGATGACTAGAAATTGTAAACTGTTGATAAAATAGTGTTTTCTTGGATAACATATAACCACTCTTAAACTTTGCAGAAACATTTCGGAAATCGATTCCATGTTTAATTTCTTGAATTGATGCTGTAAGGACTTAAACAACTGGCTGTGGAGATGGGCCTCACACTAATTCAAAACGCGCTCTAATTCAAAACGCCAGGTGCGAGAAAAGTTCCGAGTTATTGTTTATTGAATGGCCACTTGTTGTAGATGATCAGAGCATTCGGAGCGGTTTCTAAAAATAACAAAAAACCGGGCTATACGAGCTGAAGGTCTAAACCTAGGTAAAGTTACAAAAAACAAGTAGGAAGATTAACACAATAAAGAGGGACGAGAAGCTAACATGCAAAATATAAATCCTAAACTATCAGGGGATCGAGAAATTACCTTAACAATAGTACATACGAAGAACAAAAAACAATAAATAAACGTAATACGTACCGAAATAGTTTTTTCCCAGCCAGTTGCGAGAGAAGAATCCAATGTGAAAAATTGTTCCAAGTGCGAAAGCTCAGTAAAAAAAAGGTGGCAGTTGCCAAGACTACAGTTAGAAAAAGAATGAGTGAAGATCGAGAAAAGGTAAGCAGTAAGCTGGCAAAACGCCGAGCAGAGAGGAAGCAGATTTGCATATATGCAGATTGCGAAAGGCAAAGGAAGTAGCAAACTGGCTGGAATTGTGAGATGAAACGTCACGTGTAGGCAGCAATACAAAGAGCAGCGATACCCGACTCGACAAGACAGACAAGGCCAGGTTCGATACCCTCTGCAGCTGAAACGACGTAACATTTCCCCCCACAAAATGTGGTTCACAAACACATTTTCAAAAAAAAAGTGGAGTCGCGTGATAACAGAAATCAAGACCAAAAAAGGAGGGAAGAAACCAACGAAGATGGTAACCTCCCGAGTTCTCTAATTCCACTAAAATAGGGGCGAAACACCAACACAAAAAGTGCGAAGCACAAAAAAGTTCTAAAGGTCTATTGTCTTCATTCTTCCTTCCTCAAAATCAAGCACAGTTTTGTAATTGGTCTCTTTAATAGAGTGTTTCGTGATTTTACGAGCACTGTTCGTACGAGTCCGTTCTTGTCTGGAAAAACTTCCAAAATGCGACCTAGTGACCATCGAGAACGGGGTAAAGTGTCGTCAACCAAGAGAACTAGGTCGTCTTTTTGAGCATTGCGTCGTTGTTGAAACCACTTTTGTCGGTGGTTTAAATTGGGCAGGAAATCACGAGTCCAACGTCGCCAAAATTGATCAGCTATGTATTGTACCTGTGCCCAACGGCGACGAACATAGCAATCTTTGTAATCGAATAAACCAGGTGGCACATTCGGGTTACCCTTCAGCAATAGGAGATGATTGGGTGTGAGGGGTTCTTCGTTTTTGGGGTCTAAAGTTATTGGTACGAGTGGTCTTGAGTTGATTATCCACTCAACTTCTGTCATTGCAGTTTGGAGGACTTCTTCAGAAATCGATTGACTGGTTAATAACGAAGACAGGATTCTTCTTACCGATCTGATCATTCTCTCCCACGATCCTCCCATGTGGCTGGCTGTGGGAGGATTGAACGTCCAACGAATTTCCTGTTGGCGCAGATAGTCGTTAATTTGATGCTGATTCCATTCCCGAAGGGAGTTGCGAAGGATCTTGGTAGCTCCGACAAAGTTGGTCCCGTTGTTTGAGTAAATATGATCCGGAGCACCTCGCCGAGCAATGAACCTGCGTAAAGCATTAATAAAAGAATCAGTGGTGAGACTATGAGATATTTCCAAGTGCACAGCACGAACGGTTAGGCAAGTAAATATGCAACCGTACCGCTTTACTTGACTTCTTCCTTGGGTTATGAGTAATGGTCCAAAATAATCGATACCCACGTGCGAAAACGGTGGTTTGTCTACCTGAAGTCTTCCAGGGGGGAGGTTCGCCATGAGTTGAGAGCCAACAGGAGCGTTCCTTTTCCTACAAAACATGCAATTACCCAGAACACGGCGAACCGTGAAACTCCCTTTTATGATCCAAAAGGTTTGCCTTAATGACGACCAAGTGTGTCCTACACCAGAATGACCAACCTTGAGATGATGCTCCTTAATTATGAGTTCGGTAAAATGAGAGTCACTCGGTAATATGATAGGATGTTTTGAATCGAAGTTAGCCGGAGCATTCCGCAATCTTCCACCCACGCGAAGAATACAGTCTACAAGAATAGGATTAAGTTTTAAGACGAAGCGAGGCAGTTTACTTTTAGACTTCTTTTCATTTGCAGAGGGAAGAACAAAAAGTTTGGAAAAATGTTTTCTTTGAATAAATTTAACAAGTTCGTTTTCTGCACGACGCAGTTCTTGCACAGTCAAGTCCGGAGTATAAAATTGAAGATGATTGGATTTAGTTCTCACTTTCTCGAGCAAGCAACTTTTAAGCCTCAGAATCCACGCCACGTTTTTCTTCAGCTTTCTAAGAGACGAATGCCGTGAGATAAGATGATCTATAATATCAGGGCTTTGTTTTGAAGTGAGCAAAAAGACGGTAGTTTTGTTAGGTGGTCCGACATCACACAGCGGCAGCGGGGATAAAGGAATGGGACCGTGGGGCCAGTGCTCTTCAGTTTTCCACAAAAATTCTGGGCCAGAAAACCAATAGTGAGATTTAAGTAACGTCTTAGCAGAACACCCTCTAGAAGCCAAGTCAGCAGGGTTTAGTCGGGAAGGAACGTGGTGCCAATTTTCAGGGCTGGAGTGTGTTTCGATCACGGAGAGGCGATTTGCTATGAATACGGGAAAGCGTTTAGTAGAATTTCTAATCATCTGCAAAACTGCAGTAGAATCGCTCCAGAAGGTAGAAACGCAGCTGTCAAATTCAAGCTCCCTTCGCAGCATAATATCTAAGCGCACTGCAAGAACTGCTGCAGTCAGTTCAAGTTTAGGAATGGACATGGTTTTTAATGGAGCCAATCTACATTTTCCAATTAAAAAGCTACAATTGATGTTACCACGATCATCAGTTAAACGAAGATAGCTGCAAGCACCGTAAGCGTCGGATGAAGAATCTGCAAAGTGATGTAGTTCAATCAAAGAAACAGTGCCAAAGTCTGGCGGTTTAAAGCATCTAGACAGCTGTATATCATTTAAGTCAGTCAAGCTGCGAAGCCATGTCTGCCACTCAGTAGCCTGCTCCGAGGTCAGCCTTTCATCCCAGGTAACACCAGCTCTGCACAAGTTTTGGAGCAAAATCTTGGGGCGTAAGGTAACGGGAGCCACGAAACCCAAAGGGTCATAGAGAGAGCCTAGAGTAGGTAATATTCCTCTCTTAGTCACAGGTTTTTCGGAAAAGGTGATGCGAAAGCCAAAGGAATCGTTAAGCACATTCCATAGAACGCCTAGTACACGCTCATTAGCACAATTGTCATCAGTAACTTCGTGTTGCGTTTTGGTAGATCTTTCATTAACTGGAATAGTATCCAAGACTTCACGACAATTAGTATGCCATTTCGTTAAGTGAAAACCACCTTTTTTCAAAAGTTTTGTAAGTTGTTCTACGATGAGCTTAGCTTGGTGGGTTGACGATGTAGAACACAAACAATCGTCAACGTAAAAGTTTCGTCGAACGATGTAAGATATTTCAGGGTCAAACTGGTCGCCAAGATCAATCGCCGCTTGGCGAAGACAAAAGGCCGCAGAGCTAGGAGATGAGGTAGCGCCAAATAAATGAACTTGCATTTGATGCAGTATAGGTTTCTCAGCCAAATCGCCTCCAGGCCACCAGAGAAATCTTAAAGCGTGACTGTCTTGGGAGGGAACTCTAATCTGGTGGAACATACACTCGATATTAGCAGTGAGAGCAATTCGTTCTCTTCGAAACCGAAGAAGCACCCCAACTAGATTGCAAACTAAGTCTGACCCTTGCATTAGCATGTCATTTAATGAGAATCCCTTGAACTTAGCAGCACAATCAAACACAATACATACTTTATCCTTTTTGGGGTGGTACACAGGAAAGTGAGGTAGAGTCCAAGTGGTCGAGTTCACGTCCAACTCTTCGTTAGGAATCGCTCTGGCGTAATCATTTTTAACGTATGTTTCTATTACCTCAGAGTATTGGTAATGTAGTTTCTTATCGCGTTGTAGACGTTTCTGTAAGGAAAGAAGTCTTCGTTGAGCCATTGGCAAGCTATCACCTGGATAAGAAACGTGATCTCTCCATGGTAATGGGAGTTGATAATGTCCATCGACAATTGTCACAGACTTTTGCATCGATTCGTAAACGATGCGGTCTTCTTTGGAAGACGGTACATCCAAGACCGATGTACCACAGCCAAAGTCGTTTTCCCATAAACAGCTTATATCGCGATGAGAGGTATCAGTTGCTTTTACAAAGTTAACTTGGCAATTTTTAGATACCCCTAATGAAAGGGAAGGGCCAAGAAGGGACCAACCAAGAGGAGTTTTAATTGCGACAGGTTGTCCACGAGCACCTTTGCGCATCTCACTCACACAAAACATTTCAGGGCAGTCAGCTCCAATTAGTAAAGTTACGGTAGCATTTTTTACTTGGGGAAATTCAATATCCCTGAGATAAGTTAATTTATCCAAATCCGTTTTTGCAGGAATCAAGTTAGGAGTCACGGGAATACTAGGTATGCAAAATACATCGGACAAAGCATACTCCTCATCACTTTTCAAGGCCGAGATAGTGAAGGATACGGTGAAGCCTCTATGGGTTTTAGAATCAGTTAAGGTCTGCAGCATTAGTTCGTCTTCAGTTCCGCTAGCACCCAAAACATCAAAAAGCTTTTTGTCGCAAAAAGAGCGAGTGGACCCTTGGTCCAGAAAGGCATAAGTTCGTACTGATTTATTTTTATACTTCACGTCTACCGGCATCACGCACAGATACACATTGTTACGGTTTCTCGCCGGATGACCACTAGAACTTTGTAGAGAACATGCTAGGGTGGTTTCGTCATTAGCAGTGCTTTTAGAGCTCGATTTGTTATCCTCGTTTACCGCGGAATTTTCGGAACTGGGATTAGTTTGCATCACTGGATGAAGCAAGGTATGGTGAAACGTGCCAGTACAACCATTTACGGTACAGGTGTTTCGTCTAGTACAGTTAGGCGTACGGTGTTTAGAACTCATGCATTTGTAACAGAATTTGTTGGTTTTGATGAAACTAGAACGTTCGGTAAAGGACGCTTTTTGAAATTTTTGACAGTTAACAAGTTTATGAGATTTGCTTTTGCAGAAAAAACAAGCAAAGCCTTCATCTTTCGATTCGACTTGAGACGACTTAAAAGTTTTAACGTTAAAAGAAATCGCTTTGCCCTTCGTGTTTCCAGAGGCGCCAGGCGTTTTAGCACTTCCTTTATAAGTTTGAAGATTAGGTTTCGTTCCATGAATTCTGGAGCCAAACAATGAATTAAGCTCATCGGATTTAGATGTAACAAAATTAACAAGGCAACGAAAATCGGCGACTCGCCCCGTTCGGTTTTCGATAGCAACCGACTCTTTCACCCAGCTACGTCTAAGATCAAAAGGTAGTTTATTTACGAGTAGGGTCATCGTGTCGATAGAATTAAGGCTACCCAAACAATTGATTTCATCCAGAATTATCAAACCTTTTTCCAATGATTCAGCAAAACGTTTCAACGCTTCGGGATCGTTCGATTTAACCGGAGTAGCATTTTTAAACTGTTTCTCACAAACATCAGCAATTACGCAGGGCCTTCCGTACTCTTTATGAAGTTTCGACTTTGCCAAAAAATAGCCATCTTCGCCCTTATTGGAGAAGTGCTGAATTTTATCCTGAATTTTTGGTTCGCAATGCTGAATAGGATAGCACAGCCACAATTTGCTGCTTCCCACTTTAGTTTCGACATGACGTTCAAAATTGTTCATGAAGGTTCTAAACTTTAAAGGGTCTCCATCAAATTTTGGAAATTCTGGCCGAGGTAAAAACCAGTCTTCTACCAAAAAAGGTTGCCGAAAATACGTTTCCGCTGGTGGATAAATATGACTACCGACTGCATTAACATGAGAAGCGTCTGATCGGTAGGGGTCTTGAACTGTTGACGACGAGTTACGGAACAATTGCGGTTTACTAGACTCATAGCTTTGATTCATTTGCGGCGTAAAGTAAGCCTGTTCTACATTTCGACTTTCAGGAAACTGGTAGTGCAACTTATTTTCAATGTTAGCCGTTCACGTTGCGATTCCATAAGAACTAACGTAGGGAAAATTACTTTCACGTAGATCACGAGACTGAGCAAAATCTAAGTCGTAGATAGTTTTAGCTTGATTGTCAATGTACGGAATCGTAAAAGATCCAGCAACGTTCTTGGTATTGTAGTTACGAGACGCCGGATTAAGCATTACATCACTTTTACCGCTATAATTTACGACAGGCTCGTCACGAAACTTGACTCCTGAAGGCGAGAGCGGCTTGGTTCGCGCTGTTACATTTGCTAAGCCAACGGGATTGAAGGACGTACACTGTGATGGTGGTACTTGCGTTTTTAAGTTACTTGGGCCCACGGTTTGCGAAAATTGCACGCCAATATTAGAAGGGCCGCAGGCACTAGACCATGAAGCTTGTGGAAGCTGGGTATTAAGTTTGGAAGAGGCCGCGGTTGTGAACAGTTCTTGGGAAGGCCGAGTACTCATGTTGGATAAATCAGTTTCGATGTTACGACTAGACGAAGGTTTAGAAGTGTCGGCGCTACGAGATTGTTTAGCAAATTTTTGTTTAGTAATGGGGTTGTTGGTGTTGACAGATTCATTTAAAGAATCGTTTGCCGTTTGGGTGTGATTGGCTATCACAAAAGGTGTTGCTTGACTGCCGAGGGGTTCAGCATACAAATCATCAAAATTATCATACCTTTCATCAATGGAAGAAGCGGAAGAAGCCTCCCAAGCTTCCAATTCAGCCCTAGCCAGCTCTACCTTTCTCTTGGCTTCACGCTCAGAACGCTTTAAATCCTCTTCCATACGTTCCATAGCTTGTTTGGCTTCAACCTTTGCCAATTTAAGTTTGACGAAGGCTTCTTGTCTCTTCGCACTAGATGTGCTTTTGTTAGACCTGGAAGACGAATTAGAAGTAAGTGATCTACCACTAGGTCGAAATAAACTAGTAGCAGAACTAGCTCTCTTTGTCATCCAACCTTTGCTACGTGCGTCGAATTCGACGTTTGATTTACTGATCTCGTCTATACGGCATTGATCTGCACCGATCGTTTTCATCAAACTCATTAATTTAGAAAAATTAAGTTCAATATCGGCACACAGCTGTTTGATCTCATCGGCATGATTACCAGAGTCTCTAAGAGACATCATACGTTCAGCTCTGCAATACTGCTCTTTCAGAGTAGAGATCAGCAGTTCGATAGTACTTTCTTGTTCGGTATTAGTTTCGTTCAGCATTATGAAAATTTAAGATTATCACACAAAAGGCACAGAAAAGGATAATTATCTTGTAAGTTGCGAATTCCGTAATCCTGCCAGAGTTCAATGACGGGTCTCCTCCAAGAGCATTTAAAAACTATTTCGAAACTTTAATGTAAGGACTTAAACAACTGGCTGTGGAGATGGGCTTCACACTAATTCAAAACGCGCTCTAATTCAAAACGCCAGGTGCGAGAAAAGTTCCGAGTTATTGTTTATTGAATGGCCACTTGTTGTAGATGATCAGAGCATTCGGAGCGGTTTCTAAAAATAACAAAAAACCGGGCTATACGAGCTGAAGGTCTAAACCTAGGTAAAGTTACAAAAAACAAGTAGGAAGATTAACACAATAAAGAGGGACGAGAAGCTAACATGCAAAATATAAATCCTAAACTATCAGGGGATCGAGAAATTACCTTAACAATAGTACATACGAAGAACAAAAAACAATAAATAAACGTAATACGTACCGAAATAGTTTTTTCCCAGCCAGTTGCGAGAGAAGAATCCAATGTGAAAAATTGTTCCAAGTGCGAAAGCTCAGTAAAAAAAAGGTGGCAGTTGCCAAGACTACAGTTAGAAAAAGAATGAGTGAAGATCGAGAAAAGGTAAGCAGTAAGCTGGCAAAACGCCGAGCAGAGAGGAAGCAGATTTGCATATATGCAGATTGCGAAAGGCAAAGGAAGTAGCAAACTGGCTGGAATTGTGAGATGAAACGTCACGTGTAGGCAGCAATACAAAGAGCAGCGATACCCGACTCGACAAGACAGACAAGGCCAGGTTCGATACCCTCTGCAGCTGAAACGACGTAACAGATGCAATTCAAAGAAGTAACAGTCTATCTTAAACTTCAGACAAGAATTTGATAATTGTCTTTATCCTTGGCTTGTTCATACTTCACAATCATCTGTAGGCAAAATAAATAAGATTTTGTGACAAACTCGGTCTGGCAAAGGACAATGAACAAATAAAAATACCATCACAATGCCTATTACCTTATATAATGTGGAAAAAAAAGTTTTTATAAAGATAAGTAGATATCAAACAGGCACTATTATATAATAGTTGTATAGGGCATAACATATAAAACTATACTCTGAGAAACCATAAATGCAATGATACTTAAAAACTACTGCCTTAATTAGTGCATTTACCCATCATGCTGGTCCAGCATCTGTGAAAGGAAACCTTAAACTTGTCGCTAAAACTTGATTGTCTTATACAAGGACTACAATATTAAATTAAGAGTGCCTTGTCATATTTTAGCACATCAGAAAGCATTCTTACCTCTCACTGTTATAGCACTCATAAGCCATAGCACATCCAAAATAGGCTAAAACCGCTCGGCCTGCAGCTACAGCCGTGATTAGCCACCTCAAAAACAATATTTCAACTTATGCCTCCATTCAATTTATTGTATTTGATAAATAACTGATACCGGTATTAAAATAATGGCTAGAAACCGCAAAATTTAGCATTTGAGGCCAAAGGAAGGCGTCCTAAAAATCCTAATACGTTCAAGGAAACAAGCTTTCCTTGATATCACAGACATTACTAACTTTCTCCAATTCCACTTCGTTTGTTGTCTATACCCCCATATATATATATTTTTCTTTTTTTGGGCCAATTTGCTTTGGTACCTGGTCATGGCTATTCCGATATCCATTTACTTCCATTGCTCTCCAAGCGCAAGCAGAAAGAAATTGCGTATTTCATTCATGCGTGACGTGACGTAATACAGCCTTGTGTTCTCTCTGGGTTTATATAGTTCTCTGTGAAGCAGGTGATGCTTAGTGGTAAAATTGATCTGTAATGCAACAATAGATAATTGTGGCCATTGTGATTTTCGTAAGTTGCGGCATAATAGGAAAATATTTTGCCGGTTAGTTCGATATTGGATGCAAGCAGCACTTAAACTGTAAAATATTGCATGGAGAAACGCTTTCATAGTTTTGACCGGACGCATTCGGAATGCGGCAGCAGTTTGATGAAAAGCTTGCTCCAAATTCAGGTGAAGACCAAAAAAATTGTACAGTTGTTTTGGATAAATTGGATTATCACAATAAATTAATGTTGCTTTTACAAGATCCAAAAACCTACAATATCATTAAAAAAAATCCGATCTTATGCATTGAAAAACGGTTAAATAACTTTATTTGGAAGTTGTTTAAAAGTGACAAAATTTCGTTTTTTATGTATAAGTGCCTACGTTCATGTGATTCTGCTTTGCCCCGTATTTACGGCCTACCCAAGATCCATAAACCGAATCTTCCTCTGAGACCCATTGTGTCATTTATAGGATCAGCTACATATGAATTGTCTAAATTTTTGAAAAATGTTTTGTCACCGTTAGTTGGTAATTCTGTGTATACTGTAAAAAACTCGATTGAATTTATAAACATGATTGAACCTGTTCGTATTAATCAGTACGAATCACAAGTGTCTTTTGATGTTGTGAGTTTGTTCACTTCAGTATCACTTGAGGCAGCTAGAACTATTGTGCTTGATAGACTCAGTAACGACAGCACATTGGAAGATCGTACAACTCTTTCCATTGCAGAGTTAACAGAGGCCCTAGATCTTTGTTTAAACTCATCTTACTTCACATATGACAGTACAATCTACAAACAAGTTTTTGGCACTCCCATGGGTTCACCTTTATCTCCAATAATTGCGAACTTGGTGATGGAGGATTTAGAGCAAAAAGCCCTGACTATTTTTCCCAACCCTCCATCAATTTGGGTCCGTTATGTTGATGACGTTTACGCAATCATGGAAACGGAGCATATCGAGTCCTTCCACCAGTATCTTAACACGATAAACAGCTCGATTCAGTTTACAAAAGAGATAGAAGCTTCGGGTTCTCTTGCATTCTTAGATGTTTTTCTTCACCGTGAGGCTGATGGCTCTTTTTCCACTAATGTTTACAGGAAGCCCACGCATACCGGTAGGTATCTACCTTATACATCTCACCACCCTACAGCTCAAAAGCTCAGCATTGCCCGAACCCTCTACTCAAGAGCAGATAATATAATCAACAAGCCAGAACATAAATTGGCCGAGTTCGATCACATCAACCAAACACTACAAAACAATGGATTTCCTAGACATATGTGCTCTAGCAATCAATTTCTTGCTCAGCAGACCGAATCTCACCCTCGATCTCAACCGCCTGACTCATACTCCGCTTTTACCTCCATTCCATATGTGCACGGAGTTTCTGAGCCTATTAAGAGAGTTTTGGCTCAAGTTGGCATTGGAGTGGCTTTGAAACCACACTGTATGTTGTCATCTGTTTTTCGCATACCTAAGGATCGTATTGTGGAGTCTGAAAAAAGTGGGCTTGTGTATGAAATTCCATGTCGTGATTGTGATGCAGTATATATTGGGGAGACTGGGCGTAGTTTGAAAACCAGAAAACGTGAACATTTCGATGCAGTCAAAAGAATGGATGTAAAAAAGTCCGCTTTATGCCAACATATCGCAGATTTTGATCATTTTATAGCGTGGGATGAAGCTAAAATTTTGAAAATGGAAGCCAATTACAGTAAACGCCGCACAGCGGAGAGTTTTTTCATAAATCAAAGAGCTACTGAAGTAAACGTTTTAAACAGAATTGACGGCGCTAACATGCCCGTTGTTTATGGTATGCTTATGGATTAATTTTCATGTTATGTTTTGTGATGGTAATTTTTTTGATAGGCCACACGTAACTTAATACACATTATATAATACTTTTGGCAGATGTAATAATTTTTCTGTGATATTGCATGTTGTAATAAGAAATGCTGTATATTTTTTGGTTGTTACGTCACAAGAGTGTATTCCTGGTCACTTGCATTTTTCTTATAAGTTTCATTTGTAGTTTTGCAAACAAGAAATGCGTTACTGTTCTGAGGATGCTCCCCGGACTGGGGAGCGAAACGTTAACTGTAATAAAAAAACTACATCGGAGAACGTTGTTTTGAATAAAATGTTTCATCCCGATGAACGAGCTCCTAGCTTCATTTTCAAAAAAATCTTTACCGCAATTCGATGGAATATTCGGCCGGAAATTGACATTCCATCAGCGATTTTTTGTCTAAACAGCCAGGACGCTTTCTTTTGGTAGCAGGGGAATGCTAAATTTCCATAGGGGAACGCTAAATCTCGATGGGGCTGCTAACTCTCAATGGGGGGACGCGTCCCCCCAACAATTTAAATACTGGATAAGCGGTAGGCTACCGGTACGTAAAACGTTCATTAACTGTAGCTAGCCTGCAGTTAATACTAGTGTTAGACCTACATTGTGAGACAACATTTCACAATAAGCAGCTATTGCTTGCTTGAACCCAGCATCAGCACGTAGTTTCATTGGTTTAATGGAATAGCTATGTTTTCTAGCTAGAGCGAGTATTGCTTCTGTGATAAATTATAGAATTAAACAGTAATAAAAGTTTATTGCAAAGATAAACGCAAGAAAAACTACAGACGTAAAATTCGCCAACTAAACTTCCGAACAGATTTTTGTGCAATGTTGGACTGTGGCGGCCGTTCAGGTGACGGACTTGAGTTTGATGAAGCGCGACAATGGCAGCTTGGGAGGTTCCTGGAACTGTAAAAAAATAATTTAATTAAGAAGAATATCATACGTAATAATAGGACAGCTTAAAAGTAAAATTTCTGCAAATTAATGTAAACATTTCTGTAGTCATCTTTTCATAGTACTCAATAATTCATAACAATGGTACATATGCAAGTGTCTCTGGTAATACCAGGTTCATTGACAAAACACTGCTGAGAATAAAAAAAAAAACAAAACAGAGCCGTTGGTATCTGCTTTCAATGAAAAAATTGTTCAGAACTGCTTTGGTGCTCAATGCCCTCGAAAGTTTTCAATAATATTGAAATTTCAAGATACTGCATATTATAAAATTCATTGTTTCGTTAGATTGGATTAAAGGTCAATTGAATTAAACAGAATGTTTATCAAAGCCAGCCTAACAACTGCTAAAAAATTTCTCAGCTGCTGCAGCAAAAATCGATTGGTTACTATTTTACATAACCACATAACCGCAGTTTCTCCCAACTCGACAGCACAAAAATACTGTGTCTCCAGTTGAGACAGAGTGTTTGGAGTTTGATACGCCACATCCTGGGGCGACCAACCTGATGTGGGACAACTCATCAAGAGGCTCTGATGCTATCAAAACATCCTGACACCCAATCTCAATTTCGCGCAACACCATTTTTTCCTCTCGTCACTCTAGGACGGGTTTAATGAATACAAGATACAAGCGGGCAAAAAAAGTAATTTTAACCAAAACGCCTCTGGTTCAAATTTTCACGTAGGCTGCTTGGACAAAAAAGTAATTTTAACTAACACGTGAGCATCTACAAGTAAAAGTAAATAAAATTTGTGTCTTTTCGAATAAGGGACATTTTCTAATAAAAGACAATTGCATTTTCGTAATAATCCATAAAACCTAGGTTTGACTGTATCTTGAGTCAAAGTTTGCAAGTTTAGACTAATTTCAAACGAAATTAAGATCGGGCGGCACAATTAACTACCATAATATGCTGACACTCCATAATTGAAAGAATACGAAACTACCTGTAGACTGAGCAGCATTGCGCAGATGTGGTTCTATCGCCAAACAATCGCTTATGACTAAGTCTGATACCCGAATGGTCGTCTTTATGCTAAAGTAGAAACTTATATAACACAGTTAAATTGACGGAAACTGCGTAAATATAATCAACCGATTCAAAAAGCTTTGCTTATTGAACTTCCAGCTGTAGTACCGGGAGCGTTTATTCAAAAAGGCACTGTCTATAATAGAACGACTTGGCATATAAGGTTCATCAGAGCATATTAATAAAAAAACATTGCAAATCAATAAAGTTTCTATAAAACAGCAACTAACTTGAACAAAATCAACGGTGGAAACTTTTGATTTAGTTTACATAGGATTTTTTAAAGAATTTCATTGGATTCTTTTAGAGTTACTGTCTCACATTAAATGCAGCAACCGGTTTGTAATTGGAACGACCGACGCTCACGTCGCGTGTTCCTTTGTTTTTACTCGGCCATTTTTCAACTAACGAGGGCAAAATTTCAGACTTTTACATATAACTCGAGAACGGTTGGGTCTAGCTACATGAAATTTTGACTGCAGTTTGAGATTAATGAGTTATATGTTTGTAACAAACTTCGAGGCAATAGGTCACGTGACTTTGGTTTTAGAACCCGAAAACCGCCCCGCAAGTTTGGCGTAAAAAGCGGTCTCAGTCAAAAACGCCTTAAGTATGGCAAAAAAAATTTCATATGGTTGTTTGTATTAAGATACTTTTCATCCCAACCAACCCACTTTTGGCTGCAATGTTTTCTTTTTTTTTCCTTTGTTTTCCTTTTTGATCCTTTTTTCCTCTTTTTTTCTTCCTAATTTTTGTACGCTCTTCTTCTCCTAAACCACAAAACATCGAAATCTAATTTTTGTATGAAGTTGTTGAGCTGCAAACGCAATTTTTTCTGCCGAAATTTGTTGGGGCAACTCCTCCAGAAACCCCCCAAAATGGGGCCCCAAAAATCAATTTTTAGAATGGTTTAAGCTAGAGTGCTAGTTGTTTTTGCTATCAGTAGTTATTTAACAGACGAATATTTTGACATAGTTTGGGGGTACCACCCCCCCGGGGACCCCCCAAAAATTAATTTTTGAACGGCTTAACTTAGAGTTTCAGTGTTTTATGATATCAGCAGATATTTTACTGACAAATATTTTGACATAGTTTGGGGGTGCCATCCCCCCATGGACCCCCCAAAAATCAATTTTTTGAACAGCTCAACTTAGAGTGCCAGTGTTTTATGATATCAGTAGATATTTAACTGACAAATATTTTGACATAGTTTGGGGGTGCCACTCCCCACGGGGACCCCCAAATGGACCCCCCAAAAATCAAGTTTTTCTACGACTCAAGCTAGGGTGCCAGTTTGTTTTGATATCAGCAGATACTTAACAGACAATAATTTTGACGTAGTTTGGGGGTGCCACCTCCCTGGGAGACTCCTCCAAATGGCCCCCCCAAAAATCAAATCTTTTGAACGGCTTGACTTAGGATGCCGGTGTTTTATGATATCAGCAGATATTTAACTGACAAATATTTTGACATAGTTTGGGGGTGCCACCCTACGGGGACCCCCCAAATGGACCCCCAAAAAATCAATTTTTTTGAACAGCTCAAGCTAGGGTGCCAGTTTTTTTTGATATCAGCAGCTATTTAACAGACAAATATTTTGGCATAGTTTGGGGGAACCACCCCCCCAGATCCCCCAAATGCACCCCCCCAAAATAAATTTTTTGAACGGCTTGACTTATGGTGCCAGTGTTTTATGATAACAGCAGAAATTTAATTGACAAATACTTTGACATAGTTTGGGGGTGCCTCTCCAAGAACTTCCCTCCCCCAAATAAACCCCACGAAATTCAATTTTTCGAATGGCTAAAGCTGGGAAGCTAACTGCTTTTAATAATATTAAACAAATTATTTGACATAGTTTAAGGGTACCACTCCCTCGGAAAACCGAAAATTGAACCACTCCTAAATCAATTTCTTTAAATCACTTGTTAGAGAGCTAATTGTTTTTAATATTAAGTCTGTAAAAAATAAATATTTTGACATGGTTAAGAGGTGACACCCCTGCCCGGTAGCCCCCCAAATACATAGATTTCCCAAATCTTTACTTTTCATTTAAACTAAAAAAGTTTTTTAGTAGATATTTGTAAGACAAAGAATTAAAAATACAAATCGTCGTCTGTTCGAGACAGAAGTTTAGAATTGTTGTGATAAAGGCAAAAACATACATCTGGGACCAATACAATGCAGAGTGTCTCATGGAAATAAATAATACATACTAGACATTACACGATAGCTTTGTACGCATTTTGAATTTACGCTTGAGCTACGATATATGTATTTATAGTACTGATGGTAGAAGTGTTGACAGACAAATTGCTGTTAATCACTTAAGATGTTGGTTTGGCACGTAATTTGATATAGGATTTTCACTGTGCTATTAAGATTTTTCTGTTTGTTCAACCTACAGTATTGCTGACAGAAACCTGTTTATGTACAGCATGTATCCGTTGATATTGAGTAATGGATAAGCTTATATCTTATCTGATCGTAAACTTCTGAACAAAACAGAGCTTGACACTAAAAAAAGACAGACCGCCGTTTAGTGAAAAAAGTACCCCTTGTATAAACAAAAATTACAATGCCAAATACACTTTTACCAAACCAGATGCTTTGCAGGATTCTCGCTTAGTGCCTGAACTGATACTCATCGGTCGTGACGTTCTGCGTTCGTCTAAACGTGATTGGTTAGTGCGTGAGCGGAGCGCTATATGTTTTCTTATTTTGCAAAGCTACAGCGTTTCACTTGGTGTCTGAGAATACGTTACAGCTTACATGCTAATTTCAGAGCAAAGAAATTACAAGCGAACTTTCTAGTGCCAAAATGCCGGAAACTCCATTATTTCACTGCCGTTAGCATGCGCCATATGACAAAATATGCATGTAAAGCGTTTCCCCTGCAGCAACAACGTAGGAATTTAATCAAAATATAAATAATTTGGAAAAAAGCACGTTGCCTTAAATTAAGGTACATCAGGCGATTTTGTTGGTTGTTTAAAGAATACCCCAATGACCCTCACCGATCGTCACTAATACTTGATATAGACCGGGTGTTGAACAGAATAGTGCAGAGTCATCTTAAAAGTTGGAAGCTTGTGTAGTACGTTAAAATCAGGCGAGTCGATTTGCCGAAATCTTTGGGGCCAACTTATTAACCCGAACTTTTTTGATGAAATCTCGCGAATTTTGTTTGCATTGTTTGTACATTGTAGACTTTGCTTGCAATGTTCGTACTTTGCAATAGCACATCTGATGCAGTTTTTTTTTTTTTTTTTTTTGGTGTTGAGCCGTTTAGGAAATAAGCGTACGGTATTTTGGAACAAAAAGGAAAAAAAAACTCATCGCTTCCAAAAGTGGGTTGGTAGAGATGAAAGGGTATCTTGAGATATATAACCGTGTGAAATATATTTTTGCGGTATTTTTTAAATGCGACCTCTTTCACGTCAAACTTTTGGGGCGTTTTTCGGGCATTAATTCCAATGTTACGACTTTAAAACTTTGAAAATCGTTCCGCCAAACCTGTCTACACTACTTTAAGTGATGACACGGATAGGCGTGGCCAAGGGGGCGACAGCCCCCCCTTCAAATTAAAATGCCCTTAATGATGAAAATACTAAAACAGAGTCTACAGTTTCTTTAGTTTCTTTTAGCATTTCTTCATACTAAAGTGCACGCGTTCAACTGTAATTAGCAATGATGTTATTATGGATCATCAAGGAACCCGAGCCCCCCAACTCAAAATTTTGCCAACCAATTTAAGCGTATAGCCCGGGAGAATTGAAGAGTTTTGTCTTAAAAACTGCAACCTCAGGCACTTATCTAACCTTTTTATGAACGTAATACAATAAACACGAGCGGATTTACCAAATGGTGAAGTGCCAGGACGTCCCGCGTTTAGATGGTGGGCCTAAGAGTTTTTTTGTCTCACCTATATTGACTGGAAATTGCAGCGAAAATCCCCAAAGTGCAAGGGGCCCTGCGCAATGTAAATCAAGTCTGGGCAAAAACATGATTAGTTATAGGCCTTACCATTAACCATCTTTTGTACCAATTAACTGTCAATAACAATTCACCTCCAACTCGCCAGTTTTACGCGACAAAATGCTTTTGAAAAAAAAAACAATTAGCAAGCAAAAATGTGCATTGAACAAATTATTGAATTTAAATTAAGGGGGTCTGGGCCCCTAAGTCATTACATGTACTCCTACAATTGGTTATTTTCATGAACTACTGCTAATTAGTTTAAAAGGCAATGTAACTTACTTCCGCCTACCTGGGCCAAATCACATACAAAATATAACCCCAAACTGCAAGATTTTAAACGTGTTTTGTACTTGAATTGTAGGTAAAAGAGAATTGAACAATTTAATTTTTCAATTGGCTTTCTAAGCAGGGTTGTAAACGAGCCGACTAGTTCAGGCCCGAACCCGAAAATATAAGCCCGCATCCGAATACTAATTTGAAGCACAAATCGTGCCCGAAAAAAAACGAAAGTTTAGTTAGGTCTGAAAAATTTAGCAATCTCGTTATTTTGATTTTATTTTGGTACATCTAAGACAAAAAGCACGTCTCAAGCCCGAATTAAGCCCGAAATTTTTGTCAACTTTAGGCCCGAACTCGACCCGAAAAGCCCGGTCCGACTTACAACTATGGTTCTAAATGTTAAAGATCTGGTTCTTTCGAATTACTCTAAAAACGCGCGAAATGTGATCCAATGGCATTAAAATACCTATTTTTTCAAAAATTTACAAAAAGTTGCCCAGCGGTTAGGGGCTTCGCTCCCACACCCCCGTCTGTGATACGTTTGAGTTATACTAGATTACTCACCATGTCTCCCAAATCACACATTTTAACTTTTAAACATTTACTTCAAACTCTCCCCCTTCAGCAAAATCCTAGTTGCGTGCCAAACCAGGTCACGGCTTCTGATCTTCCATTTTACGATATCGTAGTCCCGTAAAAAGTGCCTCATTTCAAAAATGTTTGAAGACGTCATTGCTTGTGATTTGTGCCCCCTCAATCAAAAATCCTGGCTCGCCTGTAATGGCACCGTCCATTAAGTCCCCGCCCTGATGGCACCAGTGTAATATTGAGTGACTATGCTGATATGCTCTGATGCTGCGAGTATCAGTATGCCCTCGCTCCTCAGTGTCCTGCTGTAACAGTGAGGACTTTCCCTCAACTAGACTTCACTGACAGACACACAGTCACAATAATGAGTTTGTGACGTACACAAATAAAACTTGTGCAATATATTGGCAAGGTGATAAACATACTCGTATTAAGATTATTGCTATAAAATCTAGGTCTAGCGCTGTGATATGCAGTTTTCAAGATTTTGAACAAGAAATATCAGTCCAGACGGAAATTTTATTTTGTTAGTATCCATGATAAATAGCAAACATGTTTGTTTTTATTGGAGGTCCTTTACTCTTTGGACCCCCCCAATGCATGTCTTTGGGGGGTCCGGACCCCACCCGACCCCCCCGGGAATCGACGCACCTGGTTAAAACACACTTTGGCTGATGGTAAAGCAATTTTAATAAGCTTATTTAGCATCTGCAATGGGCTACTGAACAGCAGTTATAGTATAAATCTTACATTTTTACATTACTTGCAACTCAGATTTCTCAGCAGCAAACTAAACATTTCACTTCTTATTGATGATTTATGAGAAAATAGAATATGCTTTAATCAGTATCACAGTTAGGGGAGACTAAAAGGGTTAAAGCTCTCTTGTTAACCAAGTGGCTGAAAAGATTTAAGCCAAATATGCGATCTTTCATCTTTTAAACGTATTTTGCAAAACGACGTCGGGTGGATATTTCTACTTAAAGAGTGTTGACGCAACGTCACACTAACAATTGACTTTTCAATGACTTAACGCAGTGTTTCTCAACCATTTTTTTCTGCGACCCAAATTCGTTTAAACACGCTACCTGCAAGAACAGCTGCAACCTAACTAAGTAGTTACAAAAAAACAGAACACAAAAAAGCAGTACTTTTATTTCACAACAATTATCACCATTTCGCTTCAACAATTTTTAAAATCGTGACTCAACGCTAAACGCATTGGATGCTCTTAACCCAGACTGTTTCTATATTTCTCTTTAATAAGAGCCAGAGCAGAAAATCCCATCTCACGTAAATATGAACTTGGAAAAGAGATTATAATTTTTAAGGCTTCTTCATACAATATTGGATATTCGTTTGCTTAACTATGAATTAAAGATAATCAAAGTACTGAGGGCTCTACTTGTGTCAGCAACTCATTCATAAAGTTTTGGCGACCTACATTTGGGTAGCGATCCATGCTTTGAGAAACACTGGCTTAACCTGACGGTTTTTTTTTTTTTTAAATCAAAAACGATGACGTTGATATTTTTTGACATTGTTTGGGGTTTCTACTTTTCTGGAGGTTCCACAATCAGATATTTTTGAATAATTGCTGATTTTACGGTAGACGAAAAGTACTTTTGAGCGTCACAGGATTAGTTACGCGTCGGTCGTTCACTGGGTTTGCTGGCAAACTCCAATCTAGTTACCATCTGCAAGTGTTGAAGCTACAACAGGCAACTATTGTTGTTCGCAAACATGGGAAGACTGAGGAAGTATTGGCTCAGATGAAGAACCTTAATGCTTGTCTTAACCATAATGTAACCTAACCAATTACAGTAGACAAGTCAACTTAACAGGTACCGTGCAAGACACAATCAATAGCTCCACCAATTGCTATCGCTTAGTAGCTTCAGCAATAAAGAATTACGACGTACGCAATCGACGTTAATGATCTCATCTTTAGGTTAATTCTTCCACCAATATATTTGTAAAGTTAGCAAAGTTTTAGTGGCGTTAAATTAGCTACTTTGTTCCAAAAAATTTTAACATTGCACACCATTTGAAAAGTTTGCGGCTAAACTCTAACCATTGCGTGTGCTTTTCCTCAATTGGACTAGTTTGCTCAGAAATTTTTGTACCACCGGAATTTTCCAGTACCAAAAAATTCCAGGACTGGCATTTTCAATACCATCATTTTTAGTTTCGGCATTTTCAGGACCGGCACTTTCAGTACCGGCATTTTCCAGTAGCCTACCGGCAAATTCCAATACCAGCTTTTCAGTACTGGCATTTTGCAATGACCCGGCTTCACAAGGGCCTAGGGCTAATTCATATTCACTAAAATAAAATATTTACAGAATTCCAGTTTTACCGAATTTTAACCTAAACAATAGCCTTTACTCCAATTATAAACTCAACCTTAATAAAGCAAACCAAAATCATAAATGTACTGAAAATTAATTATTTCTCATCTTATTCATGAAAATAAATATTTTATTGCAAATTATTTCCTGGAAAATTAAGAAAACATTAATTTTGTGGGTACCAACTGGACTAATTACTTACACTCTTTTTTAAGCATAAAAACCAGTAAGTTTTTCACTTAGGCCAGCTTTCATTGTATTGTCAGTACCGGTATTAGGTTGTCTTTTCTTGTTGATTGAAGCCTAATTATCAAAAGTTTTTAATTAAACTGAAAATAGCAATTCAAGAATGCTCTGCTGATTACTTGCAATTCTATTTACCATACAGTAACCCACATTTAACTGGCGTTTTTCATATTTCTTTTCAATTCCACACTGGCTATGTTTTAAATTGTTCTTAAATTTGAAGCAAAAATGAGCCTTGAGTTTTTGTAAAAAAAAATACGGTAAACAAAAGCATAAACAAGCCTACTACATGATCCCTTACCTTGCTTGCTCGTTTGCTTTAAAATAAGTTAGTGCAAACCTTCACAACATAGCCTATTGTGGGAAATTTTGAAAAATATCCCCATTCGTTTTTCAGCTCTCTTCTTCAAAGCATAAGGTGCGGTAAAAGCTATCATATCATGCTTGCTTGACTACAATCGATTACTAAACAATATCACCAAACAAATAAAGTACAACATTTATTGTTTATGGAAAAAAGTCTTGCATTGTTTTGACTTTTGAGTAGCTAGGCTGGATATTTCGGTTGCTTTGACCAAATTTCTCTTTGACTGTTAAATATACCTATCTTTGTTTTTTTAATTTGACTGACAATCTAGCATGCTCGATAACCCAACTCAATAAAATAGTAACGGCAAAACAATTACTTTATTCCTGCACACTGACTTTTTGCTAATGTAAACTATGCGCTTTGCAAAACAACATCGGAAATTTTAATGTGGTCTCAGATAGGCTATTGGCCTACTTTCAGCTTTTGCCTCTAATGCCTCTTACAGTCATTGTTTCTTCGAATTTCTGGCTAAATATAGCCTGTCTGCTATTTCTTCAAAACATACTTTCAACCGAGCATGTGAAACGCTCTAAAGGCTGAGAAAAGTCGAATTTTGAGGTTTTCCTCCATTTAAGCCAATGCATTTTATTCAGCCAACTCAGATTTGGCGCGAAAAATGGACCTGAAAAGTCAAGTGAATGCAATAAAATCACGTGAGTGAAACCCTCCAATAGCTTAGATCGATGAGAAGGAGAGAGCGCATGCGCAGTCATACACGGGATTCAGAGCTTCCAAAAAAAAGCGGACGGTTTATACTTAACGACACCCAAATATTTTTTGGGTCTAAAGCGACTAGCTTACCTTAGCAGTAGGCTAGGCTATTGGATATGGCTATCACAGATAACTATTACTGCAGTATCCCTTGAGCCTGTCCCCCGAGGCTTGGGCCCGGGTACAATGCCTGATGCAGCCACCACCTGAGTCCCCTCTACTGCTCTAGTACTGTAGTCTGGTAGTACCAGTAGGCTTACCACCATGCGATGTAACCCGTGAGCCCCCTCTATACCCCTAGCCCACACATAATAAACTCAGAGCCAAGCTACCTTGTATCAGTAGGACTGAGTAACAGGCACGTCGCCAGCGGGGGGCATTGCCCCCCAATTTTCGTTTTTGCCCCACCCCCCCCGATTTATTTCTTGCCCCCACACGGTATTATTTTAGGAGGAAAAATTTGCTGCTTTTGGCTGGAAAAAACGTTTAAACTTGTGATTTCGGTCAGAAAAAGCCTTCAAATTTCGGCGAAGACCTTTTTTTTTTTGGAGATCACCTGCTTTTGGCCGGAAAATACCTTAAAATTTGTGATTTCGGCCAGAAAAAGCCTTCGGGTTTCGGCGTAGACCTTTTTTTTTTTGGAGATCACCTGCTTTCGGCCGGAAAATACGTTAAAATTTGTGATTTCGGCCAGAAAAAGCCTTCGGATTTCGGCGAAGACCTTTTTTTTTGGAGATCACCTGATTTTCATTGAAACTTCGCCTCAATCCTGGAATAATGAAAATTTGGGTCAAGTTCAACGCTGGTTTTCAGCTTTGCCCCCCTGATTTTAATTTTGCCCCCCCCCCGATCTCGCGAAGCTGGCGACGCCCCTGCTGAGTAACCTCTGATCCTAGGAATCTACATGTGGTAAGGTGGTACCTTAGGTAAGTCGGTAAGCAGGTAGGCTAGGGGTAACCTAGGCTTAATTTTTTGCTAATCATTTCTTATACAGGGTTCTTCTTTCTTACCGTGCCTCTTTGGCAGATATGCTCAGTGCTGGTGACTTTCAGCATCACCTTACTTAAGGGGTTACTGGTAACAAATCCTACAGTAGGCCTACCATATTATTAATCAAGTGTTTTATAAACAAAACGAAATTAAATTTTCGAGAAAGTATCTTGCCTTAATCCAGGGATACCTAAACAAAACCGGGATGCGAAACTCCGCTTTACTCCGTGCGATTTCGTGCAAACAGTAGGGCTATTGCCGAAACAGCACTTTTCTGAGCTCTTTGCCACTGATATACGGTAAGAATTGGAGCATTAGAGAATTGAAAAACGGTTTAGTTAAGTTTAAGAGATACCGATTGGCCTATTATAGATGTCGTGCATAGGCAGTATGTCAAAGCTAGTTGGAGATTATTCAAGTTAGGTGTGGTTGTTTAGCCTGGCTTACTTGTATTACTCAAAAGTCATTGCCTACTTACACTGTAGATGTAATGACTACGCTAGGGCCACTCTAATGTGCATCTCATATCTTTTTATTGCTGAGCTATGGTATTACTCATAACCTAACTTACTTGTAGATGTCACAACTTGGCTAGGGCTACTCTACTATGGATCTCGTATCGTAGCTTTATACTTCCAAAGTGCTAGATGAGTCTGGTACCGGTTGTTAATTTTGGGTACAGTAGGTCTACTGGCATTGGCACAATAAAAATTTGTTCATTAGATTAATTTATCCTTAGATGTCAGGATGTTGGAGATTCAATTATGTGTTAATAGTGTAGGCTGTAAAATTTAAAATCAGCTGTTGATGTATATTAGTATACGTTAAAAACAGATTTAAAGTATTAGTGTAATAAAGGCCATGTCTAGGCAGAAATCACAAATCAGGAATTAAGACTCTGAATTAATAAGAAAAATTTCCAGTACAGTTGCCTCATGTGAAATTATTCTAGTTCGAAGTATGACAGTAATTTCTCTCACAATCTAGTCAGTTGTATAGTCCAGTGCCCCAGTAAAATGCAAACCTTACTGTAACCCTGTAACACTAACAGCAACGAGCAAATGATATTTTTAATCTTGTGTTTTTCAGGTATTTTAAACATTAGATAAAATTTTAGTTTTGAGGTACCAATATATCAGTTTTCATGGCTCTTCATATGTATCGTGTCATTTTTCACATTTGCGAGTATCATCACAACAGTTTTAAAAATGTGGTGTACCTGATGTGCCCCAAACTGCAAAACTGGATTTTGTTTTAATGTATTAAAGAAAACGAATCTAAAGCAAAAATTTCAAAGAAAAAAAAGAAAAGAAAATGACTTTAAAGATTTCCTTCAGATCCAGTTTTATGCCAAAACTGGATTATGTAGAGCAATTCCTTGAAAGAAATTGAGTGTGAACAATTCGTGCAGAATTTGTGCCAAGCATTTTGTTTAGGCAGACATTGAAACTACTACTACCGGTACTAATTCTTGGATAATAATAGAAAGTAGAAAAGAACCTGTTGAGTTGAAGAGTTTGTCTGAAACCATCTGCAATTATCAGTGTTTTTCCCAACCTCTCAAAGGATGTGTGAACCAAACCACCAAAACGTTGCTATTTTAGATGAATTCAATAAATCAACTGCTCATGCTCTAGAATATGATGCTGAAAAAAATCCTGAGTTTGTCGGCACATCCAAGTTTGTGAAGTTTACTTCAAACATTTGGAAAAGTATGTCTGTAACAACTCCAAAGAAAGGTATCGGTATTAGTGGATGCTAAATGCAAATCACTTATAAATAATAACAATGCACAGGGTGTTTTTTTAGTATATATATATATAGTAAAATGATAAATTGTCTGATTGTATTAATGGTGTATTGGTGAATCAGCAAAGTTAACTAGTTGTAGTGGTAGTGCTTTTAAACCAGAAAAATAAAATAGCAACTGCAGTAATATGTTGTTATAGCATGCAGTCATTAATTACAGATATTATTGAAATATTAACATGGTTGTTAAAGTTAATGGATTATGAGAGCTGCCATCATTCTGCCCTTGATTTGCATAAGCTTTTTAATAGTTTTCAACAATAATTTTGAGGTAAGTTGGTTTTTGCATTAAAGTTAATATGTCATAAATATTAAATATGCACTGTGTTTAGGGATTGAAAAGAAAGATGACATGTGTATGCCATTGACATTTCCTTCAGAAATAGAACAGCCAACTTTAAATGCTATCTCAAAGAGACTACCAATATTTTCAAGGATAGGAAATAATCTAAAGTTACTGACCAAACCTTCTTGGCTTGCATTCAGATGAAGTCTGCAGTATCTGCTCTGCCTAATATTTGCATAAAAAGTTTGGATTTTACTCAGCCAACTGAGTTTTGATTTCACTTAGCCAACTGAGTTTTGTTTGACTCAGCCAACTGAGGTGGCCATGCTCTGGCAACTGAGTTTTGTTTTGTTGCCACTACTTTAGCAGTGCATTACTATTACTCTTTCCCTTGATATCAAAACTATTTGCTTGTTGAAATCAGTGCTCTGCATTCGGGGTCCACGACAACTGATCGCGACAAACTGACTGCGAACAAACTGACCGCGAACCAAATAACGCTGATTGGCCGAGAAGCGTGATCATAAAAATATTTTACTATCCTTAGAGCCATCTTGCCCAAACCCTCACTTTGTGACAAAACCACTGTGATGAAACCATTGGTTTGCAGTCAGTTTGTCGCTGTCAGTTGACTTGGCTCGTGCATTCGTGCAAGTAATACTAACCATGACAAACAAGAGTGCTGAGAATCAAATTTTTACTCATTGGCATTATAATTTTGCCTCATTGTTCAAACTGTGTTTGACTGTTATGCTAAAAAAAAACAAAAAAAACGATCTAAAGCGTTTGAATGCTTCAAAATGCGAAGATCCTGGTCCCTGGATTTATATCTCAAAAAGTCTGAAAACTTATCAACAAAAGCTTGAAGTAAATGTGAATTGCTTTTATTTTTCGGCTTCTAACGGACATGAACTTCAAATAAGAAAAGCCAAAGCATGGAAATCTACTGTGAAGTGCTTCGCACATCATTTTAGTCCACTTTCGAGCTCGCTTATTACTTTTATTGTAATATCACTTTGGTTGGTTGTCTTGAAGCTTATGAACTAGAGAAACTTTAAGAAAGGATCACTTAGCAGCTCTAGAGCCATAAGATTTGCAGCAATTGCATTATTCATTGCAGTTAGCAGACCTACGTATAATTTTGCAAAAAATCCTGGTGGAAATCAGCATTGAATTTTCACAAAACAACTAGGCGCTCTTACGTAGCAAAATAGATAATCATTTTGACAACGATTTTGGTTCATATTGGAGCATTTTTTGTGATTTTTTGCTGTCGTTTAGTGTTGATAAATTCCATGTTGTTTTTCTACTTTACTCAAAGTGTTATTTAATATATCGTTTATTTGTTGAATATTAATTATGTCGTAATTTCATCGTAGTTTAATAAAATGGTCTATTGCAGCACACTTAAATGCGTAATCTATTGTAAGTTGGCTTGCAGAACTGTTAGTCTGCTAAAAAATTAACCAAAGCGCGAAAATGTAGCATTACCAGAGACATTTTGCTCTAATTTACGATTTCGTAAATAGCCCTACTGCTAACACGCAATTTTTGAAGTTTCGCATTGTTTAGGTATCCCTGCCTTAATCTACTACCACTATAGATTATTGACTACGGCTGAAGTATGCAAACGACGATGCGTTGCTACCAAGGAATCGAACCTTCAACCTCACTTCTCTCTGGCCTGTCATCCACGGTCAAATGAATTGATATGAAAATCAAACCAAATCTTTCTACTCCCTGTAGTACGCCAAAGCGTGTAACGAGTTTGCGGGGCCCATCTCCGCGTCATTGCGCCCGGGCAACACAGCTCCTTTCGACGAAATGTTGCAGCGGTGGCAAGCCGTTGGCAACACTGTGTCCAATTTGAACCGCCCGTGATTTGAACCTCAGACCTTCCGCTCCAGAGACGAACGCGTTACCGCTCGACCAACTGGCCGGTGAATTGATATGAACGGTCGGCAAAGTTGGAAACAACTGACACGCTTGAGCAATCACACCGGCCAATCAGAAACGAGTTTTTTCTTTTTTCTCGTGGTTTGTACTTTCTCTGCATTAACACATTGACTGCCACGCATATTTTAGAAAAATTTTCCCCGGGGCCTAACGCTAAAAATTGTGGTAGTTGAAGCTAGTATTACCTCAAAATCACGTTTTAGCGCAGCTAGGGTCTATTGGGAGACATTTTTAATCAATTTTTTATAGTCAATTAAATATGACTGACGTGGCCACAATCGAAATTTTACGTCAGTCGTTTATGACTGACGCGGCACCATGCGTTGCTCATTATGCACTATACTGTCTTATAAAGTCATGTCCGGTTTGGCCAAAAGTCTTGTCCAGTTCGGCCAAGGTTGGCCCCTTGTCCAGCTGGGGAATACCGTAAAGCTTCGTAGGGAGAGCTAATTCGGCTACCTGTAGTAGTTTGAGCTTCTCTCGCCACGATACATTCACCAGTGCTACTGCAAATGCTTTGTAGGTGTTTGCAGAGCCCAAACTCACCGGCACTCGGGACACTTAGGACGCGGTAACGTGTTCTTTGTGCTGAGTCAGCTGGTAAAACAATCATCACTCAGAGCAGCTGTGGGTAACCTTATGGCTCCCCTTATAAAAATAGCAGGTATTGTCCTTATTTGTTTTCATTATTGGGACAACCGACGCTCGCGTCGCGTGTTCCTTTGTTTTTACTCGGCCATTTGCAAACTAACGAGTACGAAATTTCAGACTTTTGTTGATAACTCAAGAACGGTTGGGTCTAACTACCAGGGATGTGGAAGCGGAAGCGGTGGAAGCGGTAAATTTTTGTGGAAGAGGAAGCTGGAAGCGGTAAATGGGTACCGCTTCCGCTTCCACTTACGTTGTTCGACAATACTCGCACTAAATGTTTTTTTAACACAAAACAAACAATTGAAACATACCATTACAAGAGTTTGTGAAGCCAGCTGTTGCAGAAAGTATCCACTCTTAAACTCGCAAAAATTTGAATCCACCGCTGTTTGCTAAACTCATTGCCCTCAAATGCGAATCGGGGCAATAACTTTTTAAATCTTTGGTTTAAAACTTTATAAATACTGGCAAAGCCATATTTTGCCGAAATTTCAGCAACAATCCCAGTTCACACTTGGAAAACAAAGCTTCGTGGTTTCTCATTTACAAATTATAAAAGGCAGTTAGCGAATACCAAGTTACCAACGCACTATTTTGCAATCATTCGACTGTTGGCAAATCTCGCAAGTTACTATCGATTCACAACGGGAAGTTTTATTACTCAAATAAAATCAAGCTTTTTGAAGTAATGTTAGTTAATATAGTTTTTAAAATAATTTAATTTCATTGTCATTAAAGTATTATGAAAGAAAACTGAGTATTTTGATGTTGCTTTCGCGTATTCCATTTGACGATTCTTTGCGGTAAGTAATTTAATTGTGAGTGTGTAGCGTTAAATTTGGTGATAGGAAAATTCTCTGGGGACAATAGCGTACGTTTGTAATGTTTGGGTTCGTGAATCACGAAAAAAATACAAAAACAATAGTCGCAGTGCGCTCACTTTCTCAAAACCGCTGTTTTCATTATTGAATTTAATTTTATTGTAAAATACTAACCTACCAAGCTGACGGTACTTCGGTCGATTTAATAAAGTGCCTTTCTTGCAACCACCTATGGAGTTCGGTGACGTCTCAAAGTATTTTCCTACGTCCAAACTTTAAACTTGTTTACGATTAACGATATGCAACTCAATTCATTGTTTTTCTCGTGTTTACAAGGCGGTGAGAATTCGTAGTAGATGACGTAAGTATGTAATAAATGACATGCATATTCGGCGTATAAATAGAGATACGACAATGCAAACTTGATATTTGACCAAGTAAATTTAAGTAGCTCGTACTCATAGCCTATTACGTATTGAGCAGTTGAGAATTAAGTAAAATTATTTTTTTACACTTATTTTTACTCTATTAATATTTTTTACACTTATTTTATATTTTTTACACTTATTTTACACTCACCATTTTCTTTGGATTTTTCTTTTACTTACTGTTTTCTTGTGCTTTTTTATTGCACTCACTGTTTTAAATTACTTGTTTTAATATTACTTTTTTTTATTGCACGGAGTATTGTTTTTCTTCATGTTTACTTTTTCTGTGTGTTAGTAATGAAATAAATCGTTTTCACTTTTCATTTACATACCAGTAACACGTTAATGCATTTTATTCATATTACTAGCTAAAAATATTATGATAAATTTTGGTAAAAGTGGTGGAAGCGGAAGCGGTGGAAGCGGAAGCGGTGGAAGCGGAAGCGATGGAGGTGGAAGCGGAAGCAGTTGGAAAATAGGCGCTTCCACATCCCTGCTAACTACATGAAATTTTGACAGCAGCTTGAGATTAATGAGTTATATGTTTGTACCAAATTTCGAGGCAATAGGTCATGTGGCTTTGGTTTTAGGACCCGAAAACCGCCCCGCAAGTTTGGCGTAAAAAGCGGTCTCAGTCAAAAACAGCTTAAGTACGACAAAAAATATTTCACATGGTTATATGTCTTAAGATGCCCTTTCATCCCAACCAACCCACTTTTGACTGCAATGAGGTTTATTTCTTTTTTTTCCCTTTGTTTTCCTTTTTTTTTTCTTCCTAATTTTTGTACGCTCTTCTTCTCCTAAACCACAAAACATCGAAATCTAATTTTTGTGTAAAGTTGTTGAGCTGCAAACGCAATTTTTTCTCCCTAAATTTTTTGGGGCAACTTCACCGGGAACCCCCCAAAATGGGGCCCCAAAAAATCAATTTTTTGAACGGCTCAAGCTAGAGTGCTAGTTGTTTTTGAAATCTGTAGATATTTAAAAGACAAATATTTTGACATAGTTTGGGGGTGCCACCCTCCCGGGGACTCCCCCAAAATGGACCCCCCAAAATCAAGCTTTTAAACAGCTCAAGCTCGGGTGCCAGTGTTTTATAATATCAGCAGATATTTAACTGACAAATATTTTGACATAGTTTGGGGGTACCTCTCCAAAAACTCCCCTTCCCAATAGACCCCCCAAATTTCAATTTTTCGAATGGCTAAAGCTGGGAAGCTAACTGTTTTTAATACTATTAAATATTAAACAAATATTTTGACAAAGTTGAAGGCCGGGATCACACGATCCAATTTTCTATACAATTTGTTTGCATCAAGAATTTTGGAGCTATTACCATAGTCCTTACATTAGAAGTCTGGAAACTCCTTAAGAAATGTTGTTTGCACCGCCATCTAGTGTTGGTGTCCTGTGACTAAAATTACTATTGATAGATATAGGGTTTCCTGGCTTAAGAAGGGAATTTTCTAGTTTGGAAGAGGTTATGCGCTGTCATGTTGCATTTTTTCCAGAATGCTGTGAAATATGGATAATATTGTAAATTAAGGCAAGTTAGGTTCGTGTTGAGGCTAACCTTAGTAGCTAGGCACCAGCCTAGTGATGAGCGCCTAATAGTAGTTAGCTGTTAGTGTTTGCCAGGTTAGACACAAATCATGCAGCGAAACTGCTAGTACCGATAGGTAATTGCTAAGCTAGTGCAGTACTGGCATTGCACAGGTCTAACCTAGGCTATACTGGTACCGATACCACACTAGTCTGTACAGCTAGGCAGCCTATCAGCACCACTACCAGGCTTGCACTGCAGGCCATAACTGGTACTGGTATTGCACTGCAGGCCATAACTACCTACAGTACCTGTACAGCCTGGTGTGGTATCGGTACCAGTATAGCCTAGGTTAAACCTGTGCAATGCTGGCAAAGCAACCCAAACAATAGCAGCCAGTGAAATTTACCCGTACTGCAAGCATAGTGACCACTGGCCACACAAGACTGACAGAGAACCGGAATATGTCATAGTCATTAGTCAGTGATACCAGTAGCTTCAGCCCTGGTTTGTTTATGGTTTAAATAATGGTATGGGTAACTTACAGCTTTGAGACAAAATAACTAAAGTAAGGTAAAGAGGTATAATAAAACCATTAAACAATAAAATAAGTTATACCAATACCATATCAATTGCAAGTGTTAACAAGCATACCGGTATAGATTGTGAAAGTATTACCGGTATGTATAGGCCATTTGGTCAACAGACAACAGGTTGATAAGATATCGATGAATATTGAAAATTTATGAATAAATGTTGTAGGTAGGTAAAAATTATAAACTTAGTAAGCAGTTAATGAAAAATTACCAATACCATTCCCAATAATAAATCAATTTCGATCAAGATTGTCAGCAGGTTGAAATAAGAGTAAGATCCAGTCCAATTAAAATTCAAAATTGTTGGTTGAAATGTCAATAAAAAAACACTCAGAATTATATAAATTATCAAGTACCAAGTTTTAATATCCAGACATTATTAATGGTTAATATAAACATGAAAAGCAAAACTTCATGTTAGAATATATTTGCTAAACAATATTGAAAAGTAAGATACAACATATAGTTGGATTAATAACAGCAAACTATACACATTAATCCAGGCTAATTTACACAAAAATGTATCGGAAAAAGTGAAGAGCAATAAACAAGCGAATGGCACATCTAAAGAGCACACAAATAATACCATTTCCTTTAAATTTACAAGTTAATAAATGACAATCATCCTTCTGGTACAGGGAATGCAAAAAACAAGTTACTCTATATCAACTAACATTAAAATAGGAAAATGTAGTTGAGTGTGATTTTAGACCACAAATAATAAGCCAAGCTAATTTAAATAAACAAATTGGAAAAAACTGAAGAGCATTACAGAAAAAGATTACTTTGAGGCACTATCTGCTATAACCAATGCTACAAATTTACGTTACATATGGTACCGGTATTACAGTAGGCTATTAGTTGGTAATAGTTAGCTGATAACTTTTGTTTATTTTTTGTTGGTGAGCTGGTTAGTGGAACTAAGAACTCAGTAGCTCAGCTAGACTATAGTGTACCGGTACAGTGTGACAAGCCACTGAATCGGAATGTGAGGTTTCCTAATAGCTTGTGCTGTTGTTAAAGTGCTACAATTACTAGTCCCATAGTTTCAGCTCAGCCTCTGATACTGGATATAAATATCATACTGGTACTGCATACCGGTATCTCCTAATGGCAGAGATTAACATACCGGCACCTGACAAAAGACCTAAAGTAGGTGGGAAAATTTGCTACTTGCCGCGGTGTACCTGCAGGAGCTCGTATGGAGTTTCCTTGTATGTTGTTCCTATTGGATTGCAAAAACGTCATGGACAAAGTACTCAACTGTTGGCAAAGAATTTTCAATAGGTTTGTTAAGTTAGGTAACAGGTGTTACGTAGGTGATGCAGCTTACTTGTATTATCAACAGTACTTCAGAGAGATACCTATTTTTGAAGTAGTTTGTGAACGTAAGTGGTGCTGGTATATCATTATAATCTTATGCAGTTCAATTAAATTTTATTGACATCTAAACATAATTGCAGAATTCGTAGTCTTGAAGAACAATTTCACATGAAAGGTATCGACATCAGTGATAGCATAAAATCTATCACAGAGGATAAAAAAAAATCCAAAGAATGATGGAAATGCTTTTTTACAAGAGTGGTGGTCTATTCAACAAAAACTGCAATCATAAGACAGTAAATACAGCCATCGGTATTCTCCATTTCTTGTGAAGTAAGCTACTGTATAGAGTTACTTAAAAGTGGCAGCGGTTTAAACAAATATATATTTGATAACTTAACATAAACATGCTTCAGCTCTTCAAAAAAGTGCTTGATAACAGAAGTTAGAGCAATATACAATAATGACACAGCACAAAAATACAATCTAAAACACTACAGACTGTTTCACCCGAACAACGGCTCCTCGGGGGTAACTTATTCCAAATAGAAACTTATTGAGCCCATAAAGTATATTTTTACTTTTAAAGTGTATGCATTACTTAAATTGAATTTCAGGTTTTGTCTAAAGTTGCATGCTAAGTCTTCTGCTGCCTATAAAATGCTGTAGCAGGTGTCGATAATTTCATCTGAAAAAACGTTGAGACGCGAACAAAGCAAGTTGCAATGTAATGAAATTAAAATGCAAAAATTGGTGGTTGAACGAATTAAGAATGCTCTATTTAGTACATGCACACAAGTAATGTGACCGAATGACCATTCTTGCATTTGATTAAATGACTATAAAAGGTATAAGCTATTTTTGTGTATATAAGAGATGGGTATGAATCATCGTTAACTGTGTTTGATGCAGAAATGTTTTTCGAGATTTTGTTTTTTTTTACTTTATTTTATTTACAATCATGAAATGTTATTTTACTGTAATTAGAAGACATCGCGTTTTCTGCTACAACAGGCGATATTATTGGATATGTTGACTTCGATGATGAGACGTTAACGGCTATGGCACATTCTTCAGATGACGTTGCAACTCATATGTTGGCTTTTTTTTTACTAGGTGAAATGAGCTTCTTCAATAACTACAGTACATTTTCTTTGTTCGTAATGCAGCTAGAATGATTTTCAGACAATAGCACTGAATGTGAGTTATCCCTGATGTTAAGTTTAAATTTATTATGTTGAGATTCGTTTCGGAGTTATGTGGGTATAGTAGCGTGTACTGCGAGGTTATCCATTAACGGTTGCTATTTTTTGACAGGAATTACAAATAGCTCTGCGGATGGCGTAGTCGCTTTTTACCCAACCGCAAGACTACATTATAAGGAAATGTTTTATGTTGTTACGGAATTGTTGATTGAAATTCAAGCACAGACTTCATGCATTATGGCAGGGATAGTGTGTAAGTACTATTTGTATTGTTTTGTAGTGCCGTTGCAAAAGAGAATGCAACCAAAAACATCAATTGTTGGCGTGGTTTAATTGGTCCGAGCGCCACTCAAGTAATCGAAAGCATGGTATGGCTCCCAATTCGACTCCTGAACTGGCATTGCGTCGTTGTGTTCTTGGGAAAGACCATTGACATCTACTTCTATTGGAGTCAAGCAGTCTTTCCTTCATGATGACCCATAATTTCACTAAAAACACGCAAATCAAACCTTACAAGTGGTGTAGAATCTGCAGAGATTACAATTAACGTATGGGTAAAATTTGTCGCTCCATTTTCGTGCAGTCTATGAACATCATCAGTTGGTTAAATAATTTTAAGTTCCAGCAACAGAAGCGCATTATAATTGTTGCTTGTTCTATTTTTTATGATGTTGAGATGGCAGCTTGTTGAATCGATTCTGAACTAATGCACCAAATAGGCAAGGCACTGCACCTTCCAGAATATTTCTTGTTTACTGAGCATGTAGTAATCAGTATGTTTTTGCAGACGATGGTCTCACGGCGAACAGGACAGTTATGAAACTTTTCTGTGATACATCAGATGACGTCCCATACAAAATGAAAAATCCATTGAACCCAACAAGGTATTACTTTTTCTTAAACAGCTTTTTTCTGTGGAAGTGTTAGTGATTTTTTCTGATTGTCATTTACTTGGCATTTAGCATGTACCGGTACCAGTACTAAAATTGTAAGGGGGGCGTGGGGGGACGCAACCCCCATCGAGAATTAGCGTCCCTCCATCGAAATTTTGCGTCCCCCCATCGAGATTTAGGCGTCCTCCCATCAAGAGTTGAGCGCTGAATGACCAGAGAAAAAATAGCCTGTCAGTACTAAAAGATCCTACAAATTTCCTGCCGAAAATGGTCGCCCAAGACCTTTTTTTTTTGGTCTCCACCTGATTTAGGGAAAAAATGACTTCAGTTTCCGGCGAAGACCTTTTTCTTTTGGTCTTCATTTGATTTCGGGAAAAATGACTTTAATTTCCCGCGAAGACCTTTTTCTTGTTTTTGGTCTTCATTCAATTTCGACGACTAAATACGTCATTTCCACTAAACTTTTTGTAAAGTTGGTCAAGGCTGCAAAAACGTCCCCCTTTCAAAATTTTACAATTTAAGTACTGCGGTACAAAATAATAGTATTAAACATAGAATTTCACTAAACGTGAACATGGTCATTTGCTTTCAATTATTGAAACTTTATTGCAATGTAATTTAGATACGTTTACTTTTTACCGGATCCGCCACACACACTCAAAACGTGTCGCAATAACCTTTCAAATGTCAACAAAAATTTGTGGAACAATGGTGAAATTTTTATGGAACCTATCAAGAATTTGTTCCGGGTGAGTATCACATTTTCATCTTACAAGCGTCACGAGCGTACACTGCACAGTCCGCAATGTGTATAAACTCTGCAACACATTCGGCTTTAATTTATTGATTGGTTCCGTAAATACCTTCTCATTGGAAAGCGATAGTGATGCATAGCGCCTCTATATTGGAAGAATCTGCCTCGCTTAGGAACTTGCGGTGCTTTCATTGTCCGCTGGACTTATTCGATTTTTGTCGAGTGATCTATTGCTGCTTGTCGCATGTTTCCCTTTTCCGCTGGACTTGTTAAATTTTTTGTCGAATGATCTATAGTTGCTTGTCAGATTCAACCAAGCAGAGATGAAGTGTCGTAGATCATCTTAGCTAAGGACGAAACAATTCGACGAGGGTGCGAGTTAGAGCACAAAGTTTTGTATTATGGCCTCCGTAATAGAAAAAGCGACTTTCCAAACCACTCGGCCATAGTGCCGACAATAATAAAAAAGGGTCGTTAAGCGTCTTATCCAAGCACGCAACATCGCGACGAGGGTGCGAGTTGAACCAAAAACTTATCGAGCATGGATGGTCATTGTGAAAATGACTTCCTGTCAGTCTGAACTGCTCGGCTATGCTGCCCACAAAAACATGTAATTTCATGCACAGGTTAGCACTTGTTCACACTAATGTTTGCTTGTGTACGTCGATTTTTTTTTTACTTGCTTGTGCTTTTTATGGGCAGTTTTCCGCGGTTGAACTTGAACTGCACGAATCAGTGCGGTCTTTTACTATTCTATTAATATAACTGGAATAAATTGCATTAGTCTATTAGATTCAATTTTATATTCTGCTTTAACATTCTAAAACAGCACAAATTAATATTCTACTTTTGCAGTCTGCCCGCAGTTTATGGCGACTATAAATCGAATTCGTTTCTTTGACTTCTTACAGATGTAAGAATACATCGGCAGCTGCAGTATTTTGCGTTATTTTAAAAAGCACGATCGTAAATTTTTGTTTTTACCTTAGGAAGATTTAGCCAGAGGCGAATTACGACTGTTTCACAAACTGACAGAAAAGCATATCAATCTCAATCCTTGGGAAAAGATGAGTGTTGCTGTTGCTGCACAAACGCTGTCTAAAACTGTTGGTATGTACTGTATTTTAATATTCAGTAAAGTATCATCTTAGCATACTTTTACTGTGGAACATGGAGAAGCTGAACTAACTACTTCGATACCTTGTCATTAGGGCAAAGAACTAATGTACCATAGCTACTTTCAATACTGTATAGTGTAAATTAGTAGCTCTTGAATCATCCTAGTTGAGCTTTGGTGTAGGTTCAATTTTTTTTTAACTTTATGGTTTTTCAGGAGAGTAGCTAAGCAATCTAGTACTTGTCACATGTGATTGGGTTATGGGCTACCTCTTTAGATGAAATTACGAACCGTTCTTTTGGAACAAATCGACCAGTGTTTGAAAAAATATTATTGTGTTACATGTGTGGCTTTAAAAGAAAAAGGTTTTCAAGCACTTACTGATTATATTCTACATATTGACGAATGGTTTGACCGCATGAACGCAGGTTAGTAGCAGCTGTAGTGTATACCCTGGTGGTGTTATTCCGTAACTGAAAATGCTGCCTATTGGTCAGGGGTTTCTAACCACATGTATTTGATTAAAACCACCACCCGACAATGCAATGATGCGGCGTCACAGGCGAAAACCTTGATATTCAGCTGTGTAAAGATTTGATTTGACTAGTTTGAACTTTTACAACATCACTATTGTCGAGAAAGGTTTGGGCGTTCCATTTGCAAGCGAAAGTCGCAAAGGTCACTTCGGTGACTGTGCTTGACTTTTGCAGTAAATGTACTGCTTATTCTCGTCCACAAAAGCGCTGAATCAGAGATAGTATTGATAAAAAAAGTATTATTCAACGCACAAGAACGGGACATTTGAGGTGAACTAAACAGAACATATATATTTCCGTATTTCAGGTTTTCAACGAACACATTTTAAAGCTTCTCGCAAGCCTTACAGCAATATTGAAGACCCTCGTTTGCAACGGCTAAGTACTGATTTTCCTGCGTACATGGCAAAGTGGAAAGAAAGCGTCAAAGCACGTGGAGCAGCGCTGAATGTTCCTACCAAACAGGTGGTGCTGAGTGATGTTGCGGAGGAGGGCCTTCTCATATCTTGTCGGTCAATGCATGCGATTGTAACTGGCACACTTGCTGCTGGGGCCGAATATGTACTTGCGAGGCGCATCAACTAAGATCCTCTGGAAGCTTATTTTGGGCAACAACGCCAAAGAGGTCAACGTTACGATGCTCCGACAGTCTCTGCTTTTGCTAGTAATGCAGAGACCTTGGACACTGTGAAATTTGCGGATATTAAGGGCTCCAACGTAAAACTCAATTCATGAAAATTTGCTGCAATGTGCATGTTCAGAGTGGGAATTGAGAAAGATGCGCAATTTTGATCTACAGCTTCGTTACTCTGGACTTACAGAATAATTATTTGAAATAAAAACGAATCCAATACATCTCTACCGTTTTTGTTTTTGTTTTTTTGCGTTTAACCTAAAATAAAGCCAAACATTGGCTACAGTATACCATTCGAGAGTGTAATAGATGGTAGTAGCGCATTACAAAACACTGATCGGGTCGGGATAGATTCGAAGATTGCCACGTAGTAAATAGGTTTTTGTTAAACCCGACTTTGAGGTCGCGGTAACGTAATACCGTAGCACCGGTGTCAAACCAATACGCCAACGTGACACAGTGCTCATGCGAGCACCATGGCCAGGTTAGCCCATGAGAGAATTGCCTAGAGCTTGGCGGTTTGGGGTCCCACGCCGGTCAGCGGTGTTTCGACGCTTTTACGAATTGATACCGGTTACTGAGAGCTAGCTTTTGTCAAAAATTTGCCAGTTTTCAAAAAGAGAAAGAGCTTGAAATATTCTTCAAGCAGCGACAAAATGATAGATTACAGCTGGAATGTAATCATCAAATTTTTTTCAAAAAAGCATTCCTTATTGGGCTAATTCTTTGAAAAAAAACAAAAAAGACGAAACGACGATTTACATTGCTAGTGAGATATTTCGTCACCACAGCAAAGCCACTCGTACCACTTCAGTGTATTGAAAAATACAAGTTAGAAACAACGAACAAATTTGCATAAATAAAACACAAAAAGCACATGAGCCATGCATAAAATAGAAACTTGTGATCATCGACCTTACTTTCAGCAGCCAGGTCATTTACCACGTATTTTATTAGTGAAGTCGGAAATAATCACTACCCTAATGGAGATAATAATACTGATACACAAATATTGTTATAGAGTATGACAATGAAGTGACTTGGCAGTCGTTAGCAATTGGCACGCCTGTTGCACAGTGTGTCCGTGATTGTGTAGTACTTGTATAGCAGCACTTTTCAGGTCGGGGCCTCTTGATCATGTTAATTGGCAAAATGGTCACCGGGTCTTCTAATTTTACGCTGTAATCTATTTAACTCATCGCGGTTGGACCTCCACACTGCTCAGTTAATGTTGAACGTCGAGCAGGACGCTGGGACTGATAATTTTAAACCCATTAGTATGACCCGCAGAAATTTAAAACGAGTGACTGGAGACGCTAACGCTTTACCGACTAGGCTATCAGAGCAGTTGCTTTTTTTGAATCAGTAATACATATTCGGTAAGGAGCTGCTCAAAAATCATGAAAATTTTTTTGATAAATGTCAATCTTTTCCCACTAATAATACGACCAGGCGTGTAGCCAGGAATTTGCAAAGGAGGGGGGCTTTTTTGGAAGCTGGAAACAACAGTAAACGAACTTGACCCAAATTTTTATCAGTCTTAAATCAGATTGAGGCGGTTTTTCAGTCAAATTCAGGTGATCTCAAAAAAAAAAAAAAAAAAAGGTCTTCACCTGACTTGAAACGGTTTTTCCGGCCGAAATTTCGTGATCTCAAAAAAAAAGGTCTTTACCAAAACCTGACCAACTTTGGGTCAGATCCAGAAACAAAAATTGCACTTTTCTGGTCCAAATAACAGCAAGTCCTTCACAACTTCTGCTCCCCATCCCATAGGGAGGCTGTTTTCATTTTTGGAGCAAAAATCGGTCTCAAAAGCACTAAAAACGTAGTATTTTGCATACTTTTCAGGCAAATGGGGGAGGGGGCTGTGGCCCCCCCCCCCCCGCCTACGCTACTGAATATTACCTAATTATGACGTCTTCGCCTATCCTGTTGCATCGGATGTTTTAGACGCTTTGCCCTCCCCAACCACCGTTAAAAGCATCATACGATTTTTGAGCAGCTTGCAATGGCACAGTAAGCACAGTATCGCAATGACTAACACTTGCTGAGTTTACAAATAGACACAGTACGAAATACAAATGCAATAAAATAAATAAACATTATGCAATAAAGAACTATTAAATATATCAAAACGAAAAACATTGAATCAAAAATCAACCTTCAACGTTAGAATTGTTGCTTTTTAAAATTTTTCGTATCGCCTTACTTGGCTTTTCACGTTTCCTTTTTGTAGCAGCAGTGTGTTTGCGCAATGCATGAGTGCAAGAAATATGACTATGCATTCTTATGTAACGCGTTAGCAACTGATGTAAAACATGGCTTCGGAAATCGTCAATTTCTGGATAAATTTTAGTAATTGGCAAGCTCTCAAGAATGGAAGTAATGACTATTTTTCTTCGTGATCTTTGTTTTCTAAACTCTGCTTCACAATGTGTGATTAGCCGAACAAATTTGTCGACTGGACAAATCAAGTCTCTATTAGCTGTGCGAAATCGAGAGTTTTCAAAATCTTGATGGTAAGAAATTTGTGTTTGACACCATTCCTTTTTTGATCCAGAAAATTTTTAACTTCCCATTTTATAATTGCTCCTGACAAGTATTGGATAATATGTTTGTCATCGCTAGATAATAATGTATTCACATTTTCATCCTGAGATGGTTCGGCATCCATTTAGATTTTTGGCACCAAATATTCAATGAAGCGTTTTATCACAAGTTCTGAAAATTCTGAATTTGTTGAGTATTCATTTTGCAACAATTCTGCATATTTTTTCAAAGCAACTTTTCCAGAGTACTGTGCAAGATTTATGACATCTGAAATCACCTTTTTTGAAAGAAAGATATGAAATTCATCAGATGAATCCACTTGCAGTTTATAAATTGCTTTTTTGACAAGCTCATCTACGTCAGAATTAAACACACTTTCAAGCAGAGTATCATCTTCAAAACACTAAAAAATAAAGCAATTAACTTTAGTGGAATTAAAATAAAGCAACTACCTCGTACATCGATCAGTAGTCGAGTGGATAGAGCATCTGCTACTAAAGCAGTAAACTCAGGTCGATTCCTGGTTGGGTCAAACCAAAGACTATTAAAAACTGATACTCACTGCTTCCCTGCTTGACGTTAAGCAATTCAAGGAACCGAGTGAAGCCTCTGCCATGTGTGGTAGACAGGTGGTCTCTTCACTGTCTCCTGGTTAAGGAAACTTGGTAAATAAAATGTAATTGCAATTACAAAACCATGAAAAAGGTAAAAAACATGTTAAATACATAGTGAGCATTTGCACCTTCCCATTAAGTTTAGAAATGTCAATTTACATCATTTTGCTACCTTCAGAAATGTGTAATAAGCAAAAATCAATCACGTGTAAAGCAACAAAGTGCCTCCAATGGTTTATTTGAAATGCAAATAACTACTAAACGACGAGGCGTAGAAAGCTGTTTTTTTTAAACAGCTCAGTGTGAAGTTTCGACCATCATGGTCAGTGTTAAAGAAATCTGATATTATGGGTGAACTAGATGGTGAATTAAACGTGAAATTGCCTTTAATGTATGATTGATTTTTCCTTTTTTCGCCAAATGTCTACTCTGTGATTAATTACTCACTGACTACAATCAAGCAGAAGTTACTTGAAAGTTATTAATAGTCAATTTCTATATCTGTTTTGATTAAATAAATCAAAACTATGCAAAAGCATACTTTTTTTGGAATATTTTAAATTATACAAGGTTTTGAATAAATGCCTATTAGCAAATTAATGAAGAGATCTCTGGTACAATGCTTAAAAATGTCTCAAAAATGCATTTTTCAAAGTTAATCTTTACAAGTACAAAGTGGAGATGCGGAACTGCAATTGCAGAACTACCTTTTAGTGGTGCCAAGATGTAGAACTGGATTTAGTTGAGCGATGCCCACCACTAATTAAGTTACATATTATAATATAGTACCAGCATTTATTCAAAATCTTGTAATAAAATATGTGCTTTGATATTTACCATTAATGAATCACATAGTATGACTACTTCCTTGATGTCTTCTTCAGAAAGATGATTCAATGCACAGCTTTCATGATAGTAGCCTACTGGTATGCTCTCCGATGCAGTCGACATCAATGGTTGAAAAGACTAGTATTCACAACAACATATCACAATAGCCTTAGCCGATTTCTCCTTGGTTAAACAGCATTACTCATATAGCAAACCATTCACCAATGGTGTATGCGTATAGCCTTTACAGTCTACAATAACAAAAATCATTTATGCAACCACAGTTGAAGTAGACTGTTAAATCCATGGTTGTAAAATCCCTGCCACTTCTTAAATGCACAATGCTTTGACCATTTCTGTGCAGCCAATGCCTGGTTTAAAATTACTGGACAGGTTGCTATCTGCTAAAGCTATCAAAACACCTACATGCAGTAGCCGGGTATTGTTAAGTATCGGATGTGGCTTTTTTTTTGGAAGCTCTGAGACTCGTGTATGAGCTATATACTCAGTTATTGGCTGAGTTGCCTCAGTCAGCAGACAGCAAAATGACCATACGATCTTCTGAGTTGTTGCCACCTGCGCCCATTTACTATGCCTAGGTTAAGCTTTACATTCTGACACTACCGGTACCGGTATCTTTTCAGTGCTGATCGAGCGCCAAGCATGGAACCATTTTTAAAACTCTTCTGGTATGACTAGCCAGAGTTTAAACCAAGATCTACCGACTGCAAAACAAATTATTTAACCACTTTGTCATCATTCAAGCAAATCTAACCTATCAGCTATAGAAAACATTCTTTATATTTTGGCAGTGGCTATTTTGCGTTTAGAGAAAAATAGCCCCATGTTATTTTGCCATTTGGGAGGCAAAATAGTCCTAACGGCTATTTTGCCGCAAGTGCCAAAATAGCCCTAAGCCTAATCCTAACCCAAACCCTAACCCAAACTCTAACCCTAAGCCTTATCCCAACCCTAACTCTAACCCAAACCCTAACTCAAACAGAGGAAAAACACTATTTTGCCTCCAGAAGCAAAATAGCCACTTCCTTTTATTTTAACCCATACAGGTAGCCTACTTCTTACCAATACCATATTTTTAAACTAGGGGCACAAAAATGCTGCTTAAATGTCTCACGCACCACTGACAATGTAGATCATCTTCAGACTGTTATCTGTTTGTTTTTGTGCCCAAAGTTTGTAGCCCAGTTTGTACATGTAAAAAATTTAGTAGCCACGCTGGCCACTCGGCTGCCCGGTATGTCCACCAGGCTTGCAGTTACAGACTGCGCTTCTAAGTCACTAGGATTTGCTAATATTGCACACAATTAACAAAAGTACCCGCCAAACCAAGCCTCAACACCTGACAGGCCTAACATCACTCTTAAATAGGAGAAAATGACATGGATAATCTACCTTCTGCATGCTTTCTAATGGCAAAGCCTGTTGCTATGGGACTCCAACACCAGATGGCGGTGCAAACAACAACATTCACGTGATTATGCGTTTAGCTGCCAGACTACTAATGTAAGGACTATGCTATTACATCTAGACGCTATGTTTTTGAAAAACTAATTGCCAGATGGAAGCATCTGTTTTTTTCTGCCAACAAATTGCTAAAGGTTTTGCATGTATTTTTTTCTCTATAAAAGCATTTACGCTGTAGTTAAGAAATTTCTTTGAAGTTTGTCATGGCGGTTGTCGTATCATGCGCTTTGTCGATTCATTGTTATTCCTCGTTGGTCAAAATGATACAAGCACGTTCACAAAAGTGAAAAGCTGCAGCTTTAGTAATAACTATAGGAGGTCTGCCGCAAATTGCGTGCGCAGCTATGAAATTTTTTTTTGGCCTTCAATGAAATGAAATAGATAAATGGAAAATGTCAAAACAACTTGGCTTGTGTTGAGCCCTTTAGCATATAGCAGAGGTGGATTCGAGGACACAAGGCTCGAGGCCAAGGCCAAGGACACAAAAAAAATCCGAGGCCAAGGCCAAGGACAGCCTTTCCGAGGACAGACACTCTCGAGAGGCCAAGGACCAAGGACACAAAGCGCAAGTGCTCTCCAAAAAAAAAAAAAAAGGTCTTCACAAAAATTTTTCAGGCAATCTCCAAAAAAAAAAAAAAAAGGAAAAAGGTCTTCACAAAAATTTTTCAAGCGATCTCCACTAAAAAACGTTTTCCAAAAAATTTTTCAAGCGCTCCACAAAATTTTAACATTCCAAAAAATAGTGCTGTCCTCGAGCCGAGGACAGGCCAATTTTCGAGGACTTGAGGCCTCGAGGCCAAGGACGTCCTCGAGGACTCCACCTCTGGCATATAGCGCAGCTTTTTTCATGCGATGTCATCTATCACCAACAAAATTTGCATAATAATGCATGATTGATCAAGTAATATTAAACCAGGTATGTTCTTTCCGGTACTTGCGGTTGCAGAGGGCTCAATAATTGGATGTCAGGGCAAATTAAAAATTTATTATTATTGAATAAGAATAAGAGCGTTTTTGTTTGGTTTGTTACAAAATCAGCGAGAAATAGCTGAAAACTATCTACTGAAATTTATCTTAACTGCTTCAAAATGCAACAAGCTCTTTTGCCAGTGGACATGTCAAATTTTAACTAAAAAAATATTAGAATCATCAAAAACGTATCACTAATTGCATAAATTCGGCACCAGGGATGATGATTCGGCACTAGCGAATACTGGGCCGAAAACTTTTTTGCGATCAGACGGAAATTTTCAATATTTTGATTAAAACCACAAGCGCTGCTTTTCTTCAATTTCGCTAATTAAAAGTTCAATTTCATGAGTTGACAACGATGGAATGTTAATTAACTATACTGCAGTTCTGATTTATAACTTTTCAGAATGAATTTGGAAAAGGCCTAGCACAAGTTTGAAGTAGGAAAAATTGGGTAATCGAAATGCGAAAGTAAACAAAACAGCGGGCTACGCATTTACGTCTTTGAAGGAACATGAGAAAACAGCAAACACAATGTTAAAATACGTCATTGTCGATTAAAACAAATGAGGTAAAATTGAAAGTTTATTATTATTAAATAAGAATAAGAATCGCTGGGCAATTTTTATACGTTTTTGGAAAAAAAAAGCTAGTTTAATGCCATTGGATCATATTTCGCACGTGTTCACAGCCATTTGAAAGAATTAGTTTTTTTAACATTGAAAGTCAATCGAAAAACTTTAATTGTTCAATCCCTCTTTTACTTGCAATTAAAGTTCAAAACACGTTTAAGATCTTGCATTGTGGGGTAAAATTTTAATTGTAAGCGATTTGGTCCATGGAGGGGAAAGTAAGGAACATTGCTTCCTGCAATATTTTAGCAGTAAATAATAATCCATTCGTAGATTTTCCTTGGAGATTTTTGTTTTGTCATAAAATTAACCAGTTATACGAGTACATGAACGACCAGTGGGCCCATGTCCTCAGCTGAAATTCAATAATTTGTTCAATCAGCATTTTCCACGGCTAATTTTTTAAAAAGTATTTTGTGCGTAAAAACTGGCCAGATAGAGGTGAATTGTTATTAAAAAATAGTACAATTGATAATTACGCTTACTAAACATGTTATTCCCGTACCGGATTCATGTTGCGCGAGGCCTTTGGCATTTAGGGAATTTTGGCGACATCTTCCTGCTTAATATAAGTGAAGACCAAAACAAGTCTTACTATCTGAGCGTGAGGCGCTGGCAGTAGTGGATTTAATAGGGAGCAAGCGGAGAGGGCGCACCGGGCCCCCCTCTGAAGATGCCGCGTGCTTAGTGTAAAGTAATTACGTATTCGCTTGCTTTTTGCTCCTTTTTGTCAATGAATTATCTAATCATTCAATCCAGCTTGGTAGTTACGCTACATATCACCCCCAAGTATTTTCTCTAGTGGCCCCCCCTTCAAAGATGCAGTGAGCTTAGTGCGCAGTATTTTTTTCATTTTAAGCCAAATCATAGTTAAGTGACATTCCCCCAAAGTATTTTTCTCACTGGGTTCCTCTCCAAAGCCACCACGCCCACGTTCTGTAGTCTACTTCTTATGCCTGTATTAGATGTTTAAAAAATACTGGTGTTTAACCATAACATTTCATTAGAAATTATTCAAGCAAATTTGCAGTTTACTCTAGAGCCTTAGTGGTTATTAAATTCAAAAGTTTCTCTTTTTCCAAGTTTATTGACATAACGAAAGTCTGGCTGAACAAGAAAAAAAAAGGTTTCAAGTTCTAACACACAACCGAGATGTGTGTAGTCTGCAAATCCAAACACAATACCGTACAGGAATACTGGATTCACTCCAGATCCAAAGGCGATACTGATAGGTAGACCTGGCTCACCTACTGGTGATAAATACTGGTAAGTCTTGTTCGAAATTGAAATTTTATCAGAGTGGATCTGTAGTGCTGAAAGTTTACTTCAGATCTTAGCCTAAGGCTACGAGCGTTACAAACTGACAAATCACAATGCGCTTAATCCAACATTTCAAAACCGAGTTTTACAGTTTCATGCAGTTTCAGTATCAGTTTCAAAGCATCTTAGGCTAGACAGGTTATGCTTACGGCATTTATAGTGCTGCCTGTAGCCTACAGCAGTACAATGAAAATCTGTGTGATACTGTACGGTAAATACCGTGTCCGTATATCATGGGCAGCTGGATTAATTTTAGTTAGCTTATCACTATAAGCTTATTGCAGATGGTGTTAGTTACTTGAGTTAGCATTTGGCTACTGTGGGTATTGGCTACTAGTACTTCTGGTAGTGAGCGACCGTTGACCAGGCTGCCAGATAGCTTAAGTACCGTACTGCTACCATAACACTGCACAACAGTACAAGTACCAATCGAGTTTGTTATTACTGGTAATCGAGACTGACAACTGTGTTTAACGTACCGATTAAATGGACTTGCAATGATGTCAGTGGAAAGGGCCATTTCCAAACGCATTGACTTTACAGAAATTATCGATCAGTTTGCTTTACGAAAAGCAAGAAAACAAAATTTCATTCAGCTCTTTATAAAGCACTTAGAAATGGTGGAGATATAAGACCAGGATTTGAAATATTCTGTGCTCTGTACATCATGATTGAATGCAGATTACTGTGTTGACTTTTGCTTGAAATTTCTTTTTTTTTTGTTATTGCACCCTGTCTGTAAATTGAAGATGAAAGTAATGTCTAAATGATTTGATTGACTAAGGATACAAACTTAATCATGTGATGTGATGCTTAAGTAAGAAAATTAATTATGTGATACTTATTTGTGAAATTAATTATGTGATATAGAAAATACTGCAGACAAGTGCTAAATTGTTTATAAAGAAATACTTAAGCAAAGCTTTTTGAATATGATGTTTACTTAGCCTACACTTTTCATATAAGAACAATTCAAGAAAAACTTGAGGCTCAATTCAAAATTTAAGAACAAACAAAAGAACAATCTTAGCTCAGCGTCAGTAAAACATGTTCAAATTTTAACTTTAAGAACAAACAAATTCATTTGTATTGCGGCAAAATAGCTGTATTAGGTATGGTAACAGCCTGGCTCAAGCTTGTTTTTGCATTTAAGAATGAAAAAGTGGGAGCTTTCACTTTTGCGATAATTAATAGAACTACCGAGCACATACGCAATGCAAAGCTTAAAAACCACTTTAGAGTAAACTAATCATTATTTTCAAGTATAAAAGTGTAGCCTAGTGGATACTATTCCATTGTTATCAAAAAATTATTCAATGCCATCAACAACTTTGTATGCTTTTTTTTTCGTCAAGGAGTTGCTGTTGACTATTGTTTTAGCAATGCAAGTTAGTAGTGTATGTTCCACTGCACATAGCTGTCAGAGTGGCATTGTTGCAGCTTTATGCTGTGTTTTCTTGAAGGTGTTTCTGTAGTTAAGTGTATGTTCAGTTTTGAGGCAACTTTTAGTTTTTAAGTTTAATGCCCGCAAATCTTGTTTAGTTTTAATAATAATAATAATAATTGCAATTTATATCCCCCTTGAGATAACACCAACAAGTGTCAATGCATCTGACTAAGGTGCCAAAGTAACATTCAAATAGCTTTACAGAAATAAAATTAATACTCAACAGAGGTACTAATTCTACAGCAATAAGCAGCAAAAATACTGGCATCAAACAGTGGTAATATCCTCAAAAGCTAAATTAAAATAAAATGCTTTTAGACGTTTCTTAAAAAGGGACCAAGTTTCAATTTCACGCAGAGATAGTGGCAACGAATTCCATACTTTGGGTGATGCACACGAAAACATAGATTGGGATCTAGCAAAGTTTAAGCTAGTCACCGTTTGAAGCAGCCAATTATCATCATTAACACGCAAGCTATATCTTTCCAAAACAGAACGAGAGTTGATTAAATTTTTCAAATATGTAGGAGCATAACCATGCAGGCACTTGTGTGTGAGCAAAGCAATTTTGAATTCAATACGATATTTCACTGGTAAAAAATGAAGGCTTTTCAAATATGGTAGCATATGCTTACGCAAAGCAGAACCACGAAGCCCAAAAATAAATCTCATTGCAGAATATAAAACTTTTGTCAACTTGTGCAATAAATATTCTGGTAAGTTATAAAACAAGGCATTGCAATAATCAATATGGGACAATATCAAAGAATGAACTAGCTGAATTTTTAGAGGTTTAGTAAGCTTAGATGCAATTCTGCCTAAATTACGTAAATTGCCATAACAAGTACTAACTACTCTATTGATATGCTTCTCAAGGTTCAGTCTGTCATCAAATATTACACCAAGAATTTTGACAAAATCATTAGGCATAGGCAAAGAACAGCTATCATCAATTTGTTTGTCAGAAATTATTCTGGATTCAATGTTACGGTTAGATAAAATTTCGATGACTTTGGTCTTACTTTCATTCAGTTTTAGAAAATTACAAGTCATCCAATGCTTAAAATCTTGCAAAAAGGCTCCAATTTTGTGTTTAATCATGTCTACAGAAAAGTCTTTATCAAAAGAAAGATAACACTGCATATCATCAGCATATGAATGCACAAAAAGACCATGTGAATTAGCAATTAATTCAGCACTTTTAAAATACAAGTTAAATAGCACTGGCCCTAAAATTGAACCCTGGGGTACACCAGACTTAACATCAACTGTATGAGAAGTACAGCCAGCACCTTTAACAAAGTAGCTCCTATTATTTAAATAGGTTGAAAACCATTCTAAAGCTACATCAGAAAAACCAAATTCAGCGGACAATTTACTAAGCAGGAGATCATGCTTAACCGTATCAAAAGCAGCTGACAAATCAAACAAAAGAACAACTGCATTTGACTTGGCATCTAAAATTGACAAAATATCATTGTGTATTTTTACAAGGGCAGTCTCACAGCTATAGCAAGATCTGTAAGCTGATTGCAAATAGCCGTACAATGAATTTTCACACAGATATGTATTAATTTGGAGAAAAACATGTTTTTCTATTAATTTGTCAAGAAAAGGCAAATTGCTTACAGGTCTAAAATGTTTAATATTATCATTATCCAAGTTCTCATTTTTAATCAAAGGAGTAACACATGCCTTTTTGAGAACATCTGGAAAATAACCCTGACTCAATGAAAGATTAACAATATGATGAATTGCAGGGAGTAATAAATCAATGCACTTCTTGAGAATATTGGTTGGTAGTGGATCAAGATCACATGTTTTAGATGGCATAGACTCAATTATAGCTTTTAAACCAGCTAGAGATAGCGGTTCAAACTTTCTAAATTTGGAAGCACATGAAGATTTAACTACATTTATATCAACATCAAGTGTATTGCAATTATGGCAAGACATGTCACTATAAATTTGTTCAATCTTAGCATTAAAATAGTCAGCAAATTGACATGCTTGTGCAGTGCTTGTGATAGGTGGATGATTTCCCAAAAATTTATCCAATAATTGATTCACAACATTATAGGTGGCTCTGGCATTACCTTTGCAATTATCTAGTTTTTCTTTGAAATATTTTTCTCTTTCAATGCAATAGATTTTATTAGCCTGTTTACATGCTGCATAAAATTTAGATTTATTTTCTAAAGATTTATTCTTCCTAAATGCTCTTTCAAAAACTCTTCTGCGTCTTCTAGCATTTTGACATTCCGAATTCCACCAAGGCGTTTTAGATGTTTTGATATATTTTTGAACAAGAGGAGCATGCTTTTCTATGATTTTACTAAGTACAGTATATCATGATAGACAACAGTAGAATTATTCAAGTTTTGACATTGCAATACCAACTGAACTATACCAGACTTTCCAGATCATATCTTAGTAATTCAAAATTAATTTGCTTCAAATTTCATACAATTTTTTTAACCAATGGAGCAGAGGTGAAATGTAATCCAGCAGTGTCTACAACAGCAGTAACCAAGTAGTGGTCGGAATTGGTTCCAGTGTCAATTACAACATCTAAATTTTTCATGAAGTTTTTATCCATCGCATTTTTTGAAATAAAAGATGCATCAAGAACCCCACCTTTGCAGTGCGTGGGATTACTTTTAAAACTATCCAATGGAGTAAAACCATAACAGTCAATCATGTTAAGAAATTTGACTGCATCTGCTGAATTAGTTTCAAAATGAAAGTTAAAGTCACCACACAAAATAATTTTGTCTGACAGAGTAACTTTATTTCTCAAATAATCTTTAAATTCTGACCAAAATAGTGATGTAAAGCTAATATTTTCTTTCTTAATTCTTTTAGGCTTGTTAATTCTGGTCTGTACATTAAGCATATCTTAATCCTTTCTTGAGCTAATATTATTGCTTCAGTAACTTCAAATGACTTAAACTTTATAGATTTTTGATTCTTAATTGGAAATCCACTCTTGAAAATGAAACCAACCCCACCTCCTCTTCCAGCCCTTGGTGCACTGAAAATATCGAAACCCAATTCATGTAGTTCTTTTATCTTAGCTTTGTCTTTAACTTTTAGCCAAGTTTCAGTGACACATAATAAGGCAATGTTATTTTCATGAATGAGCTCTGTGACCAAAGCAATTTTATTGCATAAAGATCGAGCATTAAAAAGACCTATTTTAAGAAAATATTTTAATATATTGGAATTATAGGGAGTAAGCACATTCATTGAAGAACCAATATTAGCATTGGATTTATCAAAGAACTTGCTCTTATAAGATTTAACATGTTTTCCAGACCTAAAATCTCTTTTGGTTGGTTTAGATATTCCAATAGACTGCAAAAAACTCCATATTGATTTGGGTAAAAATAAACCAGAATTATTCAAATTTAACAACTCAGAGGGAAAGTAAGAAATCATCAACAGTAGATAATCTTTATCTAATCACTAGAATCATAGTCTAGTCAGAGACTGAGACAGAATCTTTCTAGCCAACATTACCACTGCTGAATTCCAGAACTCAAGTTGAAGCTTCATGGAGTCTTAATGCATAGGCTAGTACTTGTCAATTAATAATCTAACAACTAATATCCAAATTTTATTTGAGCCTGCAGCTGCAAAGCGCTACCCACAAAACAAAAAATCATTGTTCAAAGTAGATCCATGGTAGCCATTTGCTAGGCTACAGAAACAGCAAGTTGGCCTAACAGCAGGCCTCTGCTGCAAAAGCTAATGCAACCAATAACAGAGCAGCTACATTTTATTTTTGATCATTTAGTTTTTATTTTTGATCATTTAGTTTTAGCTTGTGCACATGTGCAGTACAATTGATGCTTGTACAGTATGGGTATGCAGAAAGAAATTTATTATGGAGTTTTTTCTTCATTATGGAGTTGTTCATTGTTTTAGCAGTGTATATTCAAGTGCACATTGCTGTCAGAGTGGCAATGTTGCAGCTTTATGCTGTGTTTTTTTGAAGGTGTATCTGTAGTTAAATGCATGTTTAGTTTCAAGTAACTTCTAGTTTAAGCTTAATGTTCACAAATCCTTTTAAGTCTTATTTTTAATCTTTTAGTTTTAGCTTGTGCACATGAACAGTACAGTTGGTGTTTGTGCAGTACGGTATTTTAAAAGAAATTCTTCAATACTATCAGTAATGATATGTCTTATTTTGGTTAAGGGTTTGCTCAGGCAGCTCAGTGTCTTAGCATAGCAGTTGATAGTGTGTGTTAAACTGAGTATTGCTTTCAGTGTTACAGTCTTATGTAGTGACATTGAAATAGAGTGTTCTTGGTTTGAAGACGAATGAGTTATTAAGCGCATATTTAGTGTAAAAGCATTTTTCAAACTTGTACAGTATGCAGAAGATGTTTTTGCAGTTTTTATTATTATGAAAGAAAACTTCATTCATATTAGTAAAGGATAAGTTGGTAACTAACTAAAAAGATAATGTGACCTCTCTACTAGAGATGCTAGTGAGCATTTTTATTCTTAAGTTTGAATTTTACTCAGGTTTTAATTGATTGCTGTGAACAGTAAACTGCACTGCATGCAATGAGCAAGGCATGTGATAAGGTAACATGCCAACAGTGCAGTGTACCCTACCAGCCGACAATCTACCAAGTATCAGTTTTGTGAGAAAGTCACTATAAGATAAAGCTTTGAATTTGTGGTTTTGACCAATCTTCTTTTTTCGTTGCAGCTTTTAGTGAATGTAATTTAATATTTCTGAAATAGTTGCAGCTTGTTTTTAATTAAGTGCCAGTAATGCTAAATTGCAAACATCATGCTCACATTATGTTTAACTAGCAAGTAAGAAAATGGTTTTATGTTTACAATCTTGCAATGCAAGAGGTGAAAAATTATTTGCTGCTCAGTGCTCAATTATGCAACATTAATTGTTAAAAAGTAATGAATGAAGTGTGACTTTGTTGATACATCTATGACTAAGGGCTATGTAAATGAGCTAGAGACATTGGATGTGTTCTACATTGTTGTTTCAAGTGTTTTTGTGCATATGATGAAGATGCACATCATAAGGAAATAATGTTAAACGTTTGGTTGTGATTTGCTTCTCTGCACACAAATTATTTGTCCAGGCACCAGCAGATAGCACATTTACAGGAAACACTAAGTCACTTGTACAGAGAGTGAAGCTTATTTGGCATATTACGAGTACAAGCAAAATAACCAAAATGTTGGTTTAGCATCGACAAAAATTGGGCCCCTCCTAAAGTTTACGCACCGGGCCCCCCTTTTTGTAAATCCACCACTGGGCGCTGGCACTGTGCCTATGGGAAATACAGCGATGGTTAGTGCTTTACGTTCATAAAAAGTTTAGATGAGAACCTGAGGTAGCAACTTTTAGAACAAAAACCCCTAATTTCACCCTGGTTTTACGTTTAAATTGGTTGGAAAAATTGAATTAAGGGGGGTGGGCCGGGCCCCCTGGTTGTCGATATTATTTAATTATTTCTAATTACTGTTGTACGCGTGTACTGTTGTACCCAAAGATGTTAAAAGAAACTGAAAATGAAGAAACAAAGCTTTTTTGTCAAACTTTTGTCGTTGGTGGCGTTTTGATTGTAAGGGCCCGGGCGCCCTGAGCCATCCCCCTGGCTACGCCTATGATTTTGAAATAAGATCGCATCCTTAAGTTCTTTCATAAAAATAAATAAAACAAAACATTTAAAGCAAAATTAAAAAAACTTTTTTCCAAAACGTGGAGGACGCAAGTCAAGTCACTTGACATTTTTTTGAAACCTCAAGAATTGCATGATATGATTATGACGTGAATACGTGGTCGTCATTATTGGAACGACCGACGCTTGCGTTGCGTGTTCCTTTGTTTTTACTCGGCCATTTTCCAACTAACGAGTGCGAAATTTCAGACTTTTGCTTATAAGTCAAGAACGATTGAGTCTAACTACATGCAATTTTGACAGAAGTTTGAGATTAATAAGTTGTATGTTTGTACCAAATTTCGAGGCAGTAGGTTCCGTGACTTGGGTTTTAGAACCCAAAAACCGCCCCGCAAGTTTGGCGTAAAAAGCGGTCTCAGTCAAAAACGGCTTATTAAGTACGGCAAAAATGTTTCATATGGTTCTATGTCTTAAGATACCCTTTCATCCCAACCAACCCACTTTTGGCCGCGATGAGGTTTTTTCTTTTTTTTTCCTTTTTTTCTTTTTTGATCCTTTTTTTCTTCCTAATTTTTGTACGCTCTTCTTCTCCTAAACCACAAAACATGGAAATCTAATTTTTGTGTAAAGTTGTTGAGCTGCAAACGCAATTATTTCTTCCTATATTTTTTGGGGCAACTCCACCAGGAACCCCCCAAAATGGGGCCCAAAAACATCAATTTTTTGAATGGATCAAGCTAGAGTGCTAGTTGTTTTTGATATCAGTAGATATTTAACAGACAAATATTTTGACATAGTTTGGGGGTGCCACCCCCCTGAGGACCCCCCAAATGGATCCCCCAAGAAATTAAATTTTTCCGGCTCAACTTATGGAGCCACTTTGTTTTGATATCAGCAGAGATTTAACAGACAAATATTTTGACATAGTTTGGGGGTGCCACCCCCCCGGGGAACCCCCAAATGGACCCCTCAAAAATCAGTTTTTTTAATGGCTCATCTTACCGTGCCAGTGTTTTATGATATCAGGAAATATTTAACTGACAAATATTTTAACTCTACTTTTCTGGAGGTTCCATAATCAGATATTTTTGAATAATAATTGCTGATTTAACGGTAGACAAAAAGTACTTTTGAGCGTCAAAGCATTAGCTACACGTCGGTCTTTCCCTGGGTTTGCTGACAAACTCCCATTTTGTCTGCCTTTTGTTGTAACTTACTTTTTTTTTGGCTGTGTTTTTTTTTTGTTTTTGTTATTACATTACTATTTCTGACTGCTGCTTGAACGCTTTGGTATAGTCCTAGGGTGCCAAAACTTAAAACAAAACCTGATGACTTGGTAATGATTTATTAGAACTTAAAACTTCTTTTATGATAAGTATATGCAATTAACTGCTTGCCGGTGAATTCCAGTACATCGCACAGCAAGGTAACTAAAACCATTGCCGTTTAAGTTGAGTATCACCGGACTCTATACCTTAACTGGTGCGAGATACACATCATCAACATTACATAAACACAAATTTAGTTCGTCTCATGGGTATACCTTCGTTCTAACTTAGATATCGGAGAGATCACAAGTTGTGGTACTTTGTACCAGCTATTTATTTCTACGCAATATGGATGGTGTGACTCTTACCGCTATATGTTGTGTATAACTATTTTGATGCATATGTATCGATTGCAAAATTGTTATTGTCTTGATGCTATGGCTAGCTGCTACTTGAAAGGGTTTCCGGACCCGGTGAGGTTTCATTTTTAGGGTGGTTTTGCTTTCCTAACCTTGCTCCGTTGAGCTAAACATAGTTTTGGGCCGGTTGCGCCACCCATTGACCACCTACGTAACCGTGCCTGGCCTTGCACTGGTTACTGTCCCTCTCTTTTCTCTTTATCAATCATTCGAACAACTAATCCAGCCGTTAGTTTTTTGTTTTGTTTTTTTCCATCTTGTGTGCCTGCATGTATGTTGCTGAGTGTGATTGATTAGGCCTACAATGTACTTAAGCTGGTGTGACAGGTGTAGCAACCATGCAAATAAAAATCGCTTTTTTGTCTTCAGTATCGTCTGCATGTCTTAACGTCTGACGTTGTGTCGCTACTTCCTTTTCCTGACTCTACGTGTTATTACTGTGTTACAATGCATTTGCTATTGTTGTGGTGGTCAAGAATAAAAAAAAGAATGAATGAATGAATGAATGCTTGAAAAAGTGTCTGCAGCTCTCAATACTACTCCCACTACCATCCCACAAACTCCACACATTTCCAAAAACCCACAAAAAAAAATTATACGATTAATCAAACTAGAAACTGGCATAATTTATTGTCGTTGCATCAGTATAACTTGATTTGTGGTTAAACGCTTTCCTTCTTTTCCTTGAAGTCACAAAATTTCATGGAAAAAAGCTTTCACATATTGATGGATTGCAGCTACGTCATAGCTTTTTCCCGCCAAAACGATTGGAAGTCAAAATGCCATTACAAAGCATTGGACGTTACCGTAAATCAACGCATAATTCCTTCAGTGGGCATATTTAAAGAATTTGATTGTAAAGTAACACTTTTGTTGATAGTCTGGCCTTACTTGGTAATTACCAGGAGCGATTTAAGCAGCTTACATAGCTCAGCCTCACCGGATCTGAAAAGTTACACTTTGTGTAAATTCTCATGGTCCATTTCCTGCTATTGTCCACTTTGACCGGTTTTTAGCTTTGGTTCAAATTGTAAATTCGGCCATATCCTAAAATACTTAAAATTCTATGTCACAGCAGTAACACATGGCCGATTAATGTTTAGTTTAAGCACTATTTATAAATAATATTTAACATCACTAGTTCAAGGCCTGGCTGCAGGACAGATCGTCATCTGATTTGCAATCCCGGTACACTGAGGCGCGAAAAGCGGCAACTTCGGCAGTAAAGAAATCCAAGGAGAAGTCATGGGAAGAGTTTGGTCGTCGGTTGGATTCCAACTATTTTTCGGCAAACAAAGTATTTTGGCAGACCATCCGCCGTTTACGTGGCAAAAGATCGAGTATCACGTACTCCATCAAGGATTCTGACGGTAACATTCTAACGGATGAGAATGAAATCCTTTCACGATGGAGAGAATACTTTGAAGATCTTTTGAATCCTGTAAAGGCATCGACTCGTGACACACACGAAGTGACACATCTAGGGGAGGACGAAGTTTTCACTGCAGCAGAAGTGGCAACTGCAATTAAAGGGATAAAATCTGGAAAAGCTGCTGGTGAAGATGAAATCAGACCCGAGATGTTGAAAGCGCTGACTGGAGAAGGAATTCTCTGGTTAACGCGAGTGTGTCAAGTTGCGTGGAAGCTTGGCAAAACTCCCAGAGATTGGCAAACAGGTGTGATTATTCCGATATTCAAGAAAGGAGATCGCAAGCAATGTACAAACTACAGAGGGATATCTCTCCTTAGTTTGCCAGGGAAAGTATATGCCAAATGCCTTAAAAGGAAATGCCGAGAAATAGTGGAATCAAAACTGGAAGATGGTCAGTGCGGTTTTCGTCCGGGTCGCAGCACCACGGACCAAATCTTCACTCTGAAGCAAATCTTCGAGAAATCTTGGGAGTATGGCAAAGATCTCTTTGCATGCTTTGTCGATCTTGAAAAAGCATATGACCGAGTTCCTCGGGATAAACTTTGGAAGGTTTTGCAGGAGTATTGCGTTGATGGTCAATTGTTACGCGCTATTAAGTCATTCTACTGCAGACCGGAGGTTTGTGTTCGGGTAAATGGCAAGCAATCAAAGCCGTTCCATGTGGGCGTTGGACTCCGGCAAGGGTGCGTTTTGTCACCTCTCCTTTTCATTGTTTACATGAATTGGATCGACAAATGCAGCCAAGCTGATGAGTGTGCCACGATTGGAAATTGCAAAATTAGTCGTCTGCTATTCGCTGATGATTTGGCTCTGCTTTCTTCCACAGAATCTGGCCTCCAGCGCGCATTAAATAGCTTTGCAGATGCATGCAACACCGCCGGAATGAAAATAAGCACGGCCAAAACTGAGGTACTTCATCTTTCAAGAAACCCTGATCAGTGCGTATTACAAGTGAATGGAGCGACACTGAAGCAGGTAGAGAAGTTCAAGTATCTTGGGGTTGCATTTACAAGTGACGGAAGGCAAGACAAAGAACTGGATACCCGAATAGGCAAGGCTAGTGCAGTAATGCGAGCTTTGCACTACTCGGTTGTCATGAAACGAGAATTGTCGAAAAAGGCAAAACTCTCAATTTTCAAAGCAGTTTTTGTCCCCATTCTCACTTATGGTCATGAATCTTGGGTAATGACCGAAAGAATGCGATCACAAGTGCAAGCGTCCGAAATGAGGTTTTTACGAAGAATCAAAGGAGTTACACTGTTTAACAAGGTGCGTAGCTCTGAAATTCGAAAATCTCTTAACATCGAGCCGTTACTTCTCCGAATTGAAAGATCACAGCTTAGATGGTTTGGCCATGTAAGCAGAATGCCTCAGGAAAGACTCCCCAAACAAGCTTTACATGCCAAAGCAAATGGGAGAAGACCAGTCGGACGACCTAGAACTAGATGGACCGATTACATTGAGAATCTTGGATGGAATCGCTTGGGACTTCGCCCAAGCGAAATGATGGAGGTGATGGAAGACCGTGAGGTGTGGCGGCTCAATCTTGAGCTACTGCCCCCGCAACCCTCACGGAAAAGCGGGCAATGAAGAAAGAAGAAAAGAAGAAGTTCAAGTCGAAATAAATGCAAATTAAGACTCGATCAAAGTTACACCATTACACAGATGCCAGTTAAATCTTTAGTTTAAAGTTTAAATGAAATATCTACGAAATAATTCAATGAAAACTACTGCTAATGTATTTTAACTCCTAGCAACCAATATAGCGATAAGCCGCTAATGACTACACGAAATGCAAAAATTCACCAAGAACTTGCAAAATAGACTTCTAAAACTACAAAAGTTTAAAAATGCGCTAATTTTGTGACAAATAAAGAAGATACATCTGTTCTATTATAGCGCCATCAATAGTAAGCCACGAATTTGATTACCAAAACTAGCTACCACCATCCATATTACATGATTCTAATGGGTTACTTAACAGCAAGCCGGATTTACGTCACTAAAAAAAAGCGAACAATCTTTTTCAGTTTTTGCAGGCTTTTGCCTAGCAATTAATTTTAATGTTACAAAGAATCAACTCATTTATAGCCTGAAAATACGCTCCATATCTTCGCTGTCAGTGTTTTTGCACGCATTTACATAGCACCGATTTGCAATTTTGACGTCCAGCGGTTTGGCTAGCAGCGCGATGATGTCACGTGCAATCCACCAATACCTAAGCAAAGACAAGAATTTATACTTTCTTTTATCATTATCAAAATTTAGCATCATCAGAATCCTTTCCATCTTATTCCAGCACAAGGTCATGTAGGTCATTTGTTAATGACTCTCCATCGTTTTCTTCTTTATCATAACTCGATTCCTCATCAGAAAATTAAATGCGGCTGCAAATCACCATCTACTAGAGAGTCATCTAAATCACTAAATTCCTAAAATCATAACTCTCGCTTTCATCATTGTCAGAACTGTGCAACTGCAAAGTAATATCATTTTCAGTTAAACTTAGTTATGAAAACCTCCTTTCCTCCAAATTATTTTTCAGTACATGCTTTTCGCTCATTGGTTGATGACAAGATGATTGATCACATTGTTTGTGAAACAAATAAATATGCTCATCAAGAAAAGGATGCCCTAAAGAGGATCTCAAGGCTAAGCTTAGGCGTGGCGAGATGATTGCCAAAGAATGTTAGACTCCTATATATCTATACACTCACATCAATCTACACCCACGCAACCATTCACATCATCACAGCCGTAAACATCTTTACAGGATTCAGCGCAGGAGCCATTTATATTTGCACAGCCAACCACAACTACACAGCTATCTACATCTACACAACCATCTTCAAGTCACAGCATGCATGCATAACCAGCTGACATTACTTTGAGTGCTAGGCAACAAAGCCGTCGAAGAGCAACAGAAAAGCCCATAGCGAGTCTGGCCAACAACAAAAGCAAATCCGGTATAGATAAGTCTGACCAAATGGCATCATATGCAATGTCTCTGAGAAAAGGATTAAGACGGTATATCGAGCTTATCGTTGAAATTCTTTCAGCGATTGCTGTACCAAACGCTTGCATTTGCGTAAGCAAGCATCTCAGAAGACAATAAAAATTCGCAGCTTCAAAGAAGAATTGACTGATTCTTTGTGGAAGCTAAGTAGCAACAACAGCTGGCACCTGAGATCCCCTTCTATGAGACTGAGTGCAACACATAACCTCATAACGCGAGTCAACGCTGCTAGAAAACCAAAGAGACGAGATTGTAGTTCTTGCTACAAGAATTTTAAAGACGAGAAAGGACGCGAATTGGCTCGAAAAACTGTCAAACATACAAACACTTACTGTGACAGATGTACAGGTTAACCGCAAACGTGTCTCCTGTGCATCAGTAGCGATTTTTGGTGCTTAGTACTATCTTGAAAGTAGTTTGAATAATTGGTAACGTTTTTCAGTCTTTTCGCTTGGCTTCTTTCACTGTTATTAAAAAAAAAAATCAGAAAATGATTTTCTCAGTGAAAAAAAAAATTTTTTTTCAAAAAAGTCTCAAAAAAATTTTTTTTGCTTATTTTTTAGAACCAAGCATAGTAGAATGTTCGCAAGAGGCCACGCTTTAAACAACCAATTGGATTTGCGCGTAGCGTCAGGCATTAACCTAGTAACTGACGCGATCAGAAATGAAATTTTCGGTGTCAGGCATTTAGGACTGACGTGGCCGTAACAGCTACACTACTGTCAGGCATATATGTAACTGACATGGCTGTCAATGTGTTAAAAGCTAATCCAGCGCACCTTAGGGCATTTCTACACTGTGCGTAAAATCGTCAGCTTACGAGCGTAACCTTAGTTTGTTTTAAAGAAAAATTTCGTAAGCCCAGGCGTACCACCTTACAGACGTAGCACCTTACAAGAGTAAAACTGCCAGCGAAAAAAATTTGCTTAAAGAGCAAATTTTTTTCGCCGGTACGCTGGTAAGCTCATAAGCTCACGATTTGCAAGAAATTTCAAAAACTAGTTTGCCAGGTCTCGAGGTAGGCTAAAATTAGGTTCATAAGTTATGTTGAAATAAAGTTGATTTTCAAAAGTGAAAGTATTCGTGTTGATTTGAAATAGCCTAATTTAACATGAAAATGGTCAATTTGCGGCTTCATAAGAAACAACTTGCAAAAAAGAGGCCTATAGGTCGATAGGCCTAAACGTGAATTATGAATTGTTTGTTGTTATGTAAACTTTGGTTAGCCTAGTCGAAGTAAAGAAATTTGAAAATTAAAACTGATTTGTGGTGTGGCAATGCAGATCACAGTCCAGACCAATGGGATCTGCATAGGCCAAAACCAATATCGGTAAACCTACTGGTGTGGTAAGTAGGTCTACGTCTGTTGGTACCTGCACCTAGCGTGTATTATACCACTTTGTTAAAGTAAACCCCATTTTGGGGTTTCCGGTGGAGTTGCCCCAAAAAATTTAGGGAGAAATAATTGCGTTTGCTGCTCAACAATTTTACTCAAAAATTAGATTTCCTTGTTTTGTGGTTTAGGAGAAGAAGAGCGTACAAAATTACGAAGAAAAAAAAAGGAAAAAAAATTTTTTAAAAAAGAAAAAAAGGAAAAAAAAAGGAAATAAACCTCATTGCGGCCAAACGTGGGTTGGTTGGGATGAAAGGGTATATTAAGACATACAACTGCGTGAAATATTTTTTGCCGTACTTAAGCCGTTTTTGACTGAGACCGCTTTTTGCGCCAAACTTGCGGGGCGGTTTTCGGGTTCTAAAACCAAAGTCACGTAATCTATTGCCTCGAAATTTGGTACAAACATATAACTCATTAATTTCAAACTCCTGTCAAAATTGCATGTAGCTAAACCCAACTGTTCTTGAGTTATAAGCATAAGTCTGAAATTTCGCACTAGTTGGTTTGCAAATGGCCGAGTAAAAACAAAGGAACACGCGACGGGAGCGTCGGTCGTTCCAATTACAATGCGAGTGTTCCAGCATCGGCTTAAAAAGTCTTTCTTTGAGTTTTAGATTAAATCGCTATTTATTTTGTCGTATGCTGGAAGCGATCCCTAATCCTTCGTTCACATTTATTATTGCTTGCTTTGTTTTCTGTTGCAGCTGCTAAAGGCATAAATTACAAACAGCCTTTTTTCAGCTGCCGTTTTGCGCACAATTCATTCGTTTCTTTTTACAATTGTTTCGTTCTTAATCATCAGTTTTTGTTTTTTTTGCGTTGGAAGAAGGAGCTTTTTAATTTTCACAAGAAGGAGAAACCTCGGTTAAATTTGCGATTGCTTTTTAATACTTTGATTGTGGAGTTAGCAGGATTTTATTTGTTCCTAATACTACTATTGAAACTTACAATACTTAATAAAAGAGACTACATCCTTGACGACTGTTTCGAATCTAGTTTACCAGGGATTGTAGTTCTAGAAAGCATAGCAAGGCTTGGGCGCTCCGCCGGGCTCTTGTAGTTTTCAACCATAGGAAATTTAACCGAGAAATCATTATTTTGCCAATTGGATTTGCGACGTCGTTCGTTGCCTCTGTCTCTGTCAACTTCATCGTTTTGGACGATTTTCAACTATCCCGGATTCTTCGTGAACTCATTGTTCCGAAGATTTTTTTGCTCAAGACGTTAACGACTCTAAGCAACCTTTACTGCCGAAGATCTTACCAACTCGTTTTGACGAAGACTGAAGCTTCTACGAAGTTCTTGAAGATCAAAAGTTCGTTTGGACGTTGTCGCAAAAGTAATTTGTTCCTTTTTATATTTACTGTACTTTTATTTTTGTTTTTATTATGTCTTTTGAAATCCCTCACAATAATCGGGAAATACTGCATAAGGGTGGGCCTAATTCCCCATTACCCCGGACTAGTTCTACGAAGTCTTCGGAGCGGAAGTATGAAAATTCTTATCGCAAGCTACTGTCCGCAAAAAGACAGTTGTTTTTAAAAATTCATAATGTGAACAATATACTTGGCGGGGTTACACCCGACAAAATGTGGGATCTTGCGACGCAGTTCCGAGAAGTCGAATTTTATTCATTGACTTTAAAACTCGTACGAATTCGAATATTTCGGACTCTAAAGCTAAGGCTGAACTTCTTGAAGAAGTAGATGTTAGATTTAAGTGTTGTCACGACTTGTATGAGAACGCAATGCGCGATGGATTTGGTATCGACCCAGATGTAGAGAATGCGGAGGCTGAACTTAATGAGGAGGAGAGTACTCCGGAACTGCAACTGATTAAAATGAATCAATGCTCCAGTAAACTTAGCTCTACATCTGTTAAAAACCAGCAGCGTAAAATTGAATTGGAACGCCAGCGTGCCGAGATAAGCGCAACTCGTAAGCGCGATCTGGCTAAGGCTAAAGCGGCGGCAGATGCTGCAGAAGCAAAGGCTAAAGCTGACGCTGAGGCTGCTGATACGTAGGCCAGATTTCGGTTCGAGGAAGCCAGGCTCGAGGCTAAAGAAAAAATTTTGGAGTTGTCAGGTAGCGGGTTGTCTGTTTCGAGTTCGAGTGGCCACCATTCTAATTACCGATATACCACTGAACCCAAACGTGTGGCACGCAAAGATAACTTTAACGTAAAGAATTCTTGGACACGTGGCAGAGAAGAAGCTGTCACTGTACAGACTCATCGACCTCAACAAGATACCGTAAATGCCGCTGCGGCATCCTCTAATTCTGTTTTCAAACAATATTTGGAACGTCATGGGCGAAACGATTTCATTAATCTCGCGGCGCAAATTGGTTACGATGGGCGCAACATCGCCTTCGTGTTTTATGAAAACCAAATTCGTAAACTAATGAGCAAAAGTCCATGTGACAAAAGGAAACTGGAAGTACTGAGAGCATCATGTAGCGGTCAACCTTGTGAAATGATCAATTTGTTCTTAGCCCCTACGAAAAACATGTCAACTTCGCAACGGATTGAAAAAGCTATTGATCGTTTGCGGCAAAGATATGGGGTATCTGGTGGCCTAACTACGGAACCTCAGATAATTGCTATTCGTAATGGCCCAAAAGTGATATTTAATGCCACATCGCTTAAATCTTTTAATGAAGATTTAAATACTTTGGAAGTTTTTGCTTACGCGCACGACGAGGTGGAGAAGTTGTCTGGTCAGCTGCTGCTGGACGTAGCTAATCGCCTTCCCGGTGTGCTAAAACGTCGGTACTTAGACTGTCTTGACCAGAGTGGTCTAAATTTAGACCGCCCTGGGTTTGAATCTTTAAGAAGCTTTGTTCTGCAGGAATTAAACGTAATGATGTCAGATTATGCTCAAACATTTTTTAAAACTGACGAAAAAGAAAAGTCACGTGACTCGGGGGAAACTCGTGGTTTAGTTCGTGCTGGCAGGTTGCTGTAAAAACTAATGACTGCCCTAGTTCACTGACAAATATTCGAGAATCTGAAACTTGTAACGATTTACCATGTGGTCGTAAAATGGCGGGAACCAAAATTCCTCGGTTATGTTTTTTCTGTAATGACAAGTCAAGACATTTTCTCGGAGACTGCCAAAAGTTTGAAAACCTTTCTCACGAAAGCAAGCGGCAAGCTATGGTGGGCTCGGGAAGGTGCCTTAACTGTCTTTCGTTGGGTCATGTTGTTTGAAATTACGCTTTCCCTTCGAAATGCCGTAGGTGCGGACCCAAGTTTCACAGCAAGCATATTGGCGCTTTGCACGAGAATTTCGTGCCAGTGAGTACTGTTGCTGGTGGGGTTGATAAAAGTGAACAGGGGGTGACCATTAGCAAATGTAAAGTAGGTGGCACTTCTTCAAATGGTGACCGGCTGCGTACTGTTTTGAAATTGGCACCTGAGATTGCGAATACTAATGGTTTACTTCAAACTAGTGCGGTGCGAGTAATTAATCCCCGGACTGGAAATTCGACGCTTGTTTATGCGCAGCATGACACAACTTCTCAGGTGACCTTGGTATCGGAGAGGCTAGTAAATGAACTTGATTTAAACGTCAATTCTGATCATGTGCTAAATATTCGGACGCTTGGTGAGCAAACGACTGAAAGCGCAGGATTCACTGAGTTGAAACTTCAATCGCTTACTACAAATGAAGTTTTTGAGATGAAAAATGCCTTAGTCGTATCAAATTTTATGGATAATGAAGGTGCTCTTCCTCATTCGGTGAACGTTAGAAATTTAAATCATTTTAAAGGCGTCAAAATTCCCGTAATGTCACACCGTAAAAGAATTGATGTCTTGATCGGACAAACAGATAAACTGCTGCTTACTGTCCTGAAGGAGCGAGAAGGTCTTCTTCGAGATGAGCCTAATTTGGTAATTACTCGACTCGGGCCCATTGCCAGCGGTGGTCGTGCAAATTTAGGATCTAATCTTCCCCAAAATCGAAAAGTTAAATTAAGAGAGGATTCGGATTCCTGCAAAACTTGCGAACATCTAAAACAAGAAATTGCTACCTTGAAAGAGTCGGTGCGAAATTTTGAAAGAGAAGATGAATTAATTCAACCTTCAAAGCATGACAAAATTGCTCGTAGTATCGTTGAAGCAAACGTAAAAGTAACAAATGGCCGATACGAAATTCCGGTGCCCTTCAAACCTGATGTACTTAAAACTTTGTCTAACAATTATACTAGCGCGCTGAAACGGACACAGTCCTTGCGTCGAAGTGCCCAAAAAAGTGCAAAATTAAAAGGCATGCTTTTTGAGACCTTTAAAGAAATGATTTCTGAAAGGTGGGTTGTACCAGTGGAGGACGGAGCCGCTACTGACAGACAGTATTTGCCTTTCTTTGTGACCAAACAGGAAAAATCTAGAGTAGTTTTTGACGGGGCCGCTACATTTGATGGCACCGCTTTAAACGATGTTGTTCTCCCTGGGATAAATTTGCTTAATGGACTAGTTGAGGTTTTGACTCGGTTTCGAGTGGGACGCTATGCTTGTATGGCCGATCTTAGCAAGTGCTTCTTGCAAGTTAGTGTGCCTGAAAGTCAGAGTGACCTATTTCGGTTGGTGTGGTTCAAAGACAATGACATAGATGAGGGAGAAATTCAGATTTTGAAATTTACGAGGCATATGTGGGGTGTGAACTCGAGTCCCTACATTGCACTTTTTGCCATCGAGAAACTGGTTGCTGAAAACCCTACTAATGCTTCAAATCTGACTTTGTCAGCGGTAGAGAAAAATCGGTATATGGATGACCTGTTGTTGTCCTCTGATTCGTTGGAAGACCTCGAAACTATTTCACGCGAATCGGTTTTGTTATTTCAAAGCAGAGGCTTTAAATTGCGTAAGTGGGTTTCTAACAGTGATTCTAAATCAGTTTTGACTGGGATACCGAAAAGTGATCTTGGGTTAAATATCCGAGAGATTGATCTTGGTTCTCAACCTATGCCAGATTCCAAAGCGTTGGGCTTGGCTTGGGATATTGAAAATGATAAATTGCGTATTTTAAAGCGAAATTTACTTGACATTTTTACCAGACGTGAGATGTTAAGTTCCTTGGCGGGTCAGTTTGACCCATTTGGGATTCTCGCTCCTTGTTTGCTGGAAGGAAAAGTAATTCTTCAAAACGTTGCTACTTTGGGACTAGGTTGGGATGATGGGCTTCCGGAAGATATTGTAAAAAGGTGGCGTAAATGGGTTGCGTTGATGGAGTCGTTTGCTGATGTTTCCATTCCACGTTATTGCTTTGCTGGAGGCTGTGAGTTTGCTTGCAGGGAGGGTGCGGAATATCAATTACATGAGTTTTGCGACGCCTCGAACTACGCATTTTCTTGCATTGTTTACTTGAGACGCTTGGTGAATGGGCGTTCGTGTGTGGCCTTCGTGCAGGGCAAAGTGAGGGTAGTTTTGACCACTCAAACCAGTTGGGTAATTTCACGGAAAGAATTGGAGGCTGCCAAGACGTGCGGTGCCTTGATGCAAGCTGTCTCTAAGTCGTTGCAGCATCTTGGTTGCAGTCTTCACTTCTGGTCGGATTCCCAGGTGGTTTTGAAGTTGATAATTAACCCAGATCTTCATTTACTCCGCTTCGTGAAACGTCGCGTGGATATGATTCATCTTGTGGCTCCAGTTGACTCCTGGAGCTACGTTCATACGTCACTAAATCCGGCTGATGTTGGCCCGCGAGTGGAGGGCGTCAAGAAAGCTGAAGGTCACTCGGTTTGGTTAAACGGACCCGACTTTCTCTTGACAGAGAGCTCAGATCCTCGACCTCGGACACCCGCGGTCTTTGTACAAAAAACTAATATTGCTGACAACTCCTTGTTGAACGGCAGTCAGGGTGGTTTGAATCAGAGCTTTGAAACTTCGCCAGATCTTTATACGCTCAAAAAATGCTTGAAATATCTTACGCTTTTCAAGCAATTTGTAATGGCTAAAGTTAAAAAGGTTCCCTTTATTTTACCTAAAATTGACGCGAGTCTTCTGCACAAAGCCTTTATGGATGCGGTAAAATTTGCTCAGCGCGTTCACTTTGGGGCCACTGTAGATTTACTGAAAAACAAGTCACCTGATGTTTTTGATTCTATCGTAAAAAGCTTAGTGATAGAGCCGCAAATATCGAAGACATGAATCGGATTTCAGAATTAAAAGCGCTAAAAAATTTGCGCCCTTGTGTAAACAATGAAAAGATGTTTCGTATTGATGGTCGACTTGAAAACGCTACACTTGCTGTAGATGCTAAACATCCTTTAATATTGCCGGGTAAACATGCTTTGACTAGATTGGTTGTTCTTCACGAACACGTCCAAGCTGGACATGCTGGACCTTCATATACTCCAATGAAAACAAGATTAAAGTTTTGGATAGCTCATGGAATTGCTTGTGTCAAACGTTTTCTAAACGACTGCAGTATTTGTGCGCGGCGTAAGGCTACCCCTTTCCGTCAACTTATGGCAGATTTGCCGACTTGGCGTGTTACCGCTTCTAACAAACCTTTTAAATTTTGCGGTGTTGATTATTGTGGGCCTTTCATTATCCGCCAGGCTCGTAGCGAGTGTAAAGCGTGGGGGTTACTTTTCACTTGTTTATGCACTCGTTGCATACATGTTGAACTAGTGACTAGTTTGGATTTGAATAGTTTTTTGCTTGCCTTTTCTAGATTTACTAATTTACGAGGGCTTGTGGATACCTTTTTGTCAGATAATGGTACCACATTTTGTACGGCCGCAGAACGACTTCTGTCGCTTCTCGAGTCGAGAGATTTTCAGTGCTCCCTTCGCAAACGGAACATCAACTGGGTCAAAATTACCCCTTAAGCTCCTAGTCAGGGAGGGAGCTGGAAAGTATGGTTAAGTTATTTAAAACTGCCTTGAGTAGGGTAATCGGGGATGCGCGCCTCAAGCCCTCTCTAATTGAACTGCAAACATTTGTTTCTGATGCGGTTTGAATCGTTAACGATCGTCCGCTGACTTCTGTAAGTTCTGCTCCTAATGATTTGACTCCAATCTCTCCGTCGTCGTTTTTGGGTCAGCAGCTTGCCCCCACACTCCCATAAGTGCCTTTCATGATCGGGGAGACTTTAGACGGGATTATGTTTATAACCTTACTCTTGCGCAGAAATTCTGGCAGAGTTGGATTGAAGGTTATCTCCCGACTTTACAGGGGCGTAATAAATGGCGAGAAATTCGCCAGAATCTCACACCGGGACAGCTTGTGCTTGTAGGAGACGCAAAAGACATTAGTAAACGTGGCACCTACCGTCAGAGGTGGAGTCCTCGAGGACGTCCTTGGCCTCGAGGACACATTTTGAAGTCCTTGGCCTTGGCTTTAAAGATCAAGTCCTTGGCCTTGGCCTCGAGGCCTCAAGTCCTCAAAAATTGGCCTGTCCTCGGCTCGAGGACAGCACTATTTTTTGAATTGTTAAAATTTTGTGGAGCGCTTGAAAAATTTTTTGGAAAACGTTTTTTTGTGGAGATCACCTGAAAAATTTTTGTGAAGACCTTTTTTTTTTTTTGAGATCGCCTGAAAAATTTTTGTGGAGACCTTTTTTTTTTGGAGAGCACTTGTGCTTGTGTCCTTGGCCCTTGGCCTTGGCCTCGAGCATTCCTGTCCTTGGCCTCGAGAGTGTCTGTCCTCGGAAAGGCTGTCCTTGGCCTTGGCCTTGGCCTCGGATTTTTTTGTGTCCTTGGCCTCGAGCCTTGTGTCCTCGACTCCACCTCTGCTTACCGTTTGGGGAGAATTCATAGTGTTCACCCGCAAATAAGAAATGGGAAAGAAATAGTACGGCGGGCCACTGTGGCTGTCCTAAACAACTCTGGTTCTGGGGAAGTAGAATATGTTTTGAGAGATCTTTCTAAGCTTGCCCCAGTTTGAACTTGTGGACTGTATTGTTGGAACGGCCGACGCTCCCGTCGCGTGTTTCTCTGTTTTTACTCGGCCATTTTCCAACTAACGAGTGCGAAATTTCAGACTTATGCTTATAACTCAAGAACAGTTGGGTCTAGCTACATGCAATTTTGACAGCTGTTTGAGATTAATGAGTTGGATATTTGTACCTAATTTTGAGGCAGTAGGTCACGTGACTTCGGTTTTAGAACCCGAAAACCGCCCCGCAAGTTTGGCGCAAAAAGCGGTCTCAGTCAAAAACGGCTTAAGTACGGCAAAAAATATTTCACGCAGTTGTATGTCTTAATATACCCTTTTATTCCAACCAACCCACGTTTGGCCGCGATGAGGTTTTTTCCTTTTTTTTTCCTTTTTTTTCTTCCTAATTTTTGTACGCTCTTCTTCTCCTAAACCACAAAACATGGAAATCTAATTTTTGTGTAAAGTTGTTGAGCTGCAAATGCAATTTTTTCTCCCTAAATTTTTTGGGGCAACTCCACCGGGAACCCCCCAAAATGGGGCCCCAAAAAAAACATTTTTAAACGGCTCAAGCTAGGGTGCTAGTTGTTTTTGATATCAGTAGATATTTAACAGACAAATATTTTGACATAGTTTGGGGGTGCCACCCTCTCGGGGACCCCCCCAAATGGACCCCCCAAAAATCAATTTTTTGAACGGCTCAAGGTAGAGTTCTACGTTTTTTTGATATCAGTAGATATTTAACAGACAAATATTTTGACATAGTTTGGGGGTGCCACCCCCCCGGAGACCCCCCTGAATGGAATCCCCAAAAATCAATTTTTTGAACGGCTTAACTTAGAGTGCCAGTGTTTTATGATATCAACAGATATTTAGCAGACAAATATTTTAACGTAGTTTGGGGGTGCCACTCCCCTGGGGACCCCCAAATGGACCCCCAAAAATCAATTTTTTGAATAGCTTAACTTGGGTGCCAGTTTGTTTTGATATCAGCAGATATTTAACAGACAAATATTCTGACATACTTTGGGGGTGCCACCCCCCCAGGGACCCCCCAAACAGACCCCAAAAATCAATTTTTGAACGGCTCAAGCTAGGGTGCCAGTGTTTTATGATATCAGGAGATATTTAACTGACAAATATTTTGACTCTACTTTTCTGGTGGTTCCATAATCAGATATTTTTGAATAATTGCTGATTTTACGGTAGATAAAGAGTACTTTTGAGCGTCACAGCATTAGCTATGCGTCGGTCGTTCACTGGGTTTGCTGGCAACTTCCCATCTAGTTTTATGTTAGTTTTATGTGAATTATTCGTATATGGCCGTATTAATAAAATGTAGTTTTATATTTTCGCCTACTAAAATAGCCATGTTTGTCCGAGGTGCTCCTCTCAAACTTAATTGTCACTGCACTTAATTTCACTGTGAATCTAATCAATACATATTTTCCTTGTGTTAACTTTGGGAATATGTTTACGTTCTACCGTTGCTGTCTTTTTGTTTTGTTTGAAACCGCACTTTCGCTTTAGTTTCAAAGGGGCCGCTATGTTCCAGCATCAGCTTAAAAAGTCTTTCTTTGAGTTTTAGATTAAATCGCTATTTATTTTGTCGTATGCTGGAAGCGATCCCTAATCCTTCGTTCACATTTATTATTGCTTGCTTTGTTTTCTGTTGCAGCTGCTAAAGGCATAAATTACAAACAGCCTTTTTTCAGCTGCCGTTTTGCGCACAATTCATTCGTTTCTTTTTACAATTGTTTCGTTCTTAATCATCAGTTTTTGTTTTTTTTGCGTTGGAAGAAGGAGCTTTTTAATTTTCACAAGAAGGAGAAACCTCGGTTAAATTTGCGATTGCTTTTTAATACTTTGATTGTGGAGTTAGCAGGATTTTATTTGTTCCTAATACTACTATTGAAACTTACAATACTTAATAAAAGAGACTACATCCTTGACGACTGTTTCGAATCTAGTTTACCAGGGATTGTAGATCTAGAAAGCATAGCAAGACTTGGGTAACTAAAGGAAAGCCAACATATGGGAATCTGTTTGATGCCATGAAAAGTTCAAAAAAGCACTCAAGCATTGTAAAAGCAAGTCTGAGCAACACAAAGCTGATGCAATGGCTGAGGCTCTGCACAAAGATTGCTCAAGAAAATCTTTTTTGGATAAAGCAAAGCAGAATAATTTTAAGAGTCCTCTACCTATGTCATTAGAGGGAGTAAAAGGACATGACAACATTGTATCTGTTTGGAAAAAGCATTATGAAAAACTTTTAAATGGTTATACCAATGACAGTAAAATATGCAGGATTGATACTGAATCAACAAATTACAGTTGTACTTCTGAAAGTCTATTACCTTATTTATGTGATAAAAGTATGTTAAAACAACTAACTTTCAAATTGCCGTTAAAGAAAGCTGCAGGTACAGATGGTATTATGGCAGAACACTTATGTTTTGCTGATCAAAGTCTGTTTCATTATCTGGCGGTATTTGTTAATCTCTGTTTGTATCACGGTTTCATGCCAGGCAAGTATGTGGAAACAATTGAATAAGACAGGTAAAAGAGGTTAAACGGTAGGCCTAGTGGTAGGCCTAGTGATAGTTGGTGGTGGAATCTTTTAACTTTTGGTTCAATCCTTCCCCCTCTTTGGTCAAATCCAACATTTTCTTGAAGATTTTATTGCAGTGAAGCCAGATGGTGTTCTGCGGGGTTTAGTTGGCAAAATAATTTGCCGTTTTGAGGAGAAAGGTTTTAGGCTTTGTGCCATGAAAATGACGACTGCCAGTAAAGATTTGCTAGAAATGCACTTTGCAGATCTCAGTTCAAAACCATTTTTCCCAAAACTTGTTGAATTTATGTTGTCTGGGCCAGTTGTGGCAATGGTTTGGGAAGGAAAAGGAGCAGTTAAAACTGATCGTAAAATGCTTGGAGAGACTAACCCTGTTGATTCTCTTCCTGGAACAATTCGTGGAAATTATTGTATTGACATTGGGAGAAACATATGTCATGGATCTGACTCTGTGGAAGCAGCAAAGAAAGAAATAGCTTTATGGTTTAAAGAAGGTGAACTTAACAATTATTGCTGTGCTAACAACTCTTGGGTGTATGAATAAGAAGGCTACTTCAACCTGACACTCAGCACTCTTTTGGTGTTTTGTGCCTACATAGCAGGATCTGACATTTGTAGTTTTTGTATTTTTGTGTACATAGTTTGGATCTGACTTTTTTTTGTTTTTGTTTTTCTGTACCTTTATGTCAAAATTTATAATTACCAGTATAATGAAAGATACTTTTCACCTGTTATCATTTTAAATTCAAAACAACTTTTTCTGCGTATTTTGTGGCTGATTCTAAATTTGCTATTTTGTCTAACTAGTGTAGAATCTTTCATTGGTTTGACTGCTTGATAATGCCAGTTAAATGTCCATGTGAAATATGTTTAAGACCTTGTAAAAGGAACCAGTGTGCTATTCAGAGTGATATGTGTGGTGGATGGATTCATCTCAAATGCACAGTCATTAGTCCCCTTAAATTTCACACTCTTTGTTCTTCTACTGAACCATACTTCTGCCAAAATTGTTACAGTGAATTGCTTCCTTTTCAAACCCTAGATGATTAGCAATTGTTAAATGAAATGAGAAATGATGACAAACTAAACTTTGATATTAATCACACTAATAATTCGTTTTTCCCAGCTAAATGCTTACAGGTAGACAACAAGATAAAAAGCTTACTAAATGATTTAAATTCTGGTTTGGTTGACTCAAAATACTGCTCACAGGCCGAAGCCAATATTATTAACAAAAAGTGTAAATTTTCTTTGCTGTGCTTGAATATAAGAAGCTTAAATGCAAATTTTGATAAATTGAATGAACTTTTAACAAATTATGATATCTTACCTGATATCATTGCTATAAGTGAAATCAAACTTAAATTGTTACAGGTATACAATGCAAAGTTAAGTGGGTACCATTTTTACCACAAAGGCACAACTACAAGATGGGGAGGAGTAGGATTGTTTATTAAGGAGTCTTTATCAATTTCAATTTGCAAGGAGTTTGATTTAAACATTCCTAACTGTGAAGATATGTGGATACAACTAGATTTAGGGAATAACAAAAAATGTATAGTGGGAGTAATTTACAGACACCCTAAACAGAAATTATCAGAGTTTTGCAAGAGTTTTGAATCAACCATTGAAAAATTGAATAGTAGAAAATTGATGTATTATATCGGAGGAGACTTCAACGCAGATTTGTTGAAAAGTAACTCTGATATCAATATTAAAGATTTCATGAATTTAACATATAGCTTAGGCTGCATTCCCTTAATTACACACCCGACAAGAATAACCACTACAAGCTCAACTCTTTTAGATCATGTTTATACAAACAATGTAGTGGGTGAACACAAAAGTTTTATTCTGGTGGAAGATGTAAGTGATCACCTGCCAGTAATGGTGTGTTCTAATTTAAGCCTGCCCAAGAGTGAAAAATCAACTGTCACCCTAATTCGTGATACAAAAAATTTTGAAGTAGAAAAATTTCTAGACAAATTAACTGAAGGAATGGAGCTATTAGGTGATATCAAAGAGGATTGCATTGACATCTACATTGAAAAGTTCATTGACATTTTTCATAAGACATTAAACATACATGCACCATTACGAAAACAAAGCAGAAAGGAAACAAAACTAAAAAACAAACCATGGTTATCCAAAGGAATCCTTATATCAATCCAGCAAAAAAATTTATTGTACAAAAGAGCCCTTAAATTAAATGACAGTAGTACATGGGCGCAATACAAAGTCTATAGAAATAAACTGACTCATATTAAGGAATATGCAAAATGACTTTAAATTAAAAATTTAGTGAATGATAATAAGCATGACACCTCGTCGCTTTGGAAAATTATAAATAAAATTATTCACTTGAAAAATGTGAAGAAAAATAACATTCCTAATAAAATGTATGCTTCCAAAACTGAAAGTGCACAAGGTCCACTGGCCATCAGTAACTTGTTCAATAAATATTTCACAGAGACAGGAGTTAACCTTGCATCTACAATCGAAACACCAGCTATAATTGATGGCAAATTTAATGCGACTGCTTTGATTCAGAGTAGTTGCAATTCGTTTTTTCTAGAACCAGTAGTTGAAGAAGAAGTAGTAAATTACATCAGAGCTATGAATCCATCAAAAAGTACAGGAAGACATGGAATTCCTGCAAAGTATATAAAAATGTCAGGCTCTGTTATAGCTCCAGTTCTAACTAACATTTTTAATGCATGCATATCAACAGGATATTTTCCAAAAGTGTTAAAAACCACTGAAGTTGTTCCAATTTTCAAAAAAGGCGAAAGAGAATTATGCAGTAATTATCGCCCTATTTCTATTTTAAATCCTTTTGCCAAACTTTTTGAAAAGTGTCTGCTTGATCAACTAAACAATTATTTTGTGAGCAATGATTTGATTAGTCCAAACCAGTATGGTTTTAAGAAAAATTGCTCAACAAATGAAGCTGTTTTAGATATTTACAATAAGCTACTTGACAATATGGATAAAAAGCTCATTACATGTTCTATTTTCTTAGATTTAAGAAAAGCATATGATACCATCAATCACACAATACTGATCAAGAAACTAGAAAAGTATGGAATTAGAGGATTACCATTACAGTTACTAGCAAGTTACCTGACTGACCGTCAACAGTATACAATTGTAAATCAGTATAAATCCAAGTCAAGAGATGTTATTTGCGGTATTCCTCAGGGATCAACTCTAGGTCCGTTGTTATTTAATATTTATATCAATGATCTACCCCTTGCTTCAAATTCCGCAATTCATCTTTTTGCAGATGATACAAGCCTTACTCTCTCTCATTCTAATGTTTCAACACTTCAACAAAATATTAATGATGAATTAGTCAATGTAAGCAATTGGTTCAAGGTGAATAAATTATCAATTAACTTTAATAAAACTGAGTTTATGGTAGTGACAACCAAACAAAATAAACCTGAACTCCAAGTATCAATAGATAATAATCCAATCAAGCAATCACATCACATAAAGTATCTAGGTGTTCTCATAGACGACAATCTAAACTGGAAACAACAAATCAAGGAACAATGTTCATAGATAGCAAGGGGATCTTGGGCCCTTAATCAATTAAAACACATTGTAGATGAGCAAAAACTAAGATCTGTTTACCACTGCCTCATATACTCTCATCTACAATACTGCATAAGTAGTTGGGGGACTGCTTCAAAATCAACATTAGCACCTCTCTTTATTCTGCAAAAAAGAAGCATCAGATTGTTAACTGGAAGTGGATATCGTGAGCATACTAATCCTTTGTTCTATCGAGCTAAATGCTTAAAACTCAAGGATATTTACTCTCTGGAAACTGCAAAGCTAATGTACAAAATTCACAATAATGTATTATCTTTTGCAAATTCAGATAAGTTTAACCTAATAAAAAACTGCTATACACATAAGACAAGATTGAGCCACAAAAACAACTTCTTTCTTCCAAGAACTAGAACAAGATTAGGGCAAAAGTCTCTATCATTCGCAGGAATTAAAGTTTGGAATGAAATTCCAAGCAGTATGAAAGAAGTTTCATTCTACAGATTTAAAAAAGCTGTTAAAGCTCATTTTTTATCAACCTATGAAACCGATAAAAGCTAGAATAACAGCTTTCTATCAGCAATGCAGTAGTAATTACAGGAATCACAGTTGCATATTTATGCTTGAGTTCAACAATAACCTATTCTATTGCTTGAATAGCATGAGTTTGGTGCATTCATCTATCACACTTTTATTACAATACGTCATCTCTCATTTTGATGTGCCCTTGAATTATTAGTATTTTGCAATAACTGACTGAGGTTGATGTATACTGGTATTGGAAATTGTACCAGTACTAATGACATATTGGCAAACAATACAAAACAAAGCAAGGAGGTTTTTGTTTTTTTTCACTCCAATTGCTCACTTTAAATTCTATAAAACATAAATAAGCGCTATGAACTTTACTAATTTTATTTCTATCCAATCTGTAGTTACAGCATTTTTATGTTTTAGTATGCTTAGAGTTAGAACAATTCTAATGTTGTCTTGCATTTTCTTTACATGGTGACTGTGAGTTTTGTGTATACACTGTACAAAATGTATATATCTTTGCAATACTTTGTTTTAATTTTGCGTAAAATTTTTTATCATAGAAAGTAGCAGACTGAGAAAATCTAGAAGCCGTTTTTTTTTTACTTTAACTTGGTGAGGTGGCAGTAGACTTAGATGACCTTTCGGTCATTCGCTGTCTCCTCACCAAGTGACTAAATATCGCTTTGACTCTGCAAGTTTATGTGTTTGGTTTTAAAGGAATTGCATATTTCGATGCTTTGGTGATAGACCTAGAGGAAGTTGCAGTTTTTTTCTTGTGATATGACGTCACTTGGTAAATAAATAAATATGATGATGATGATGATGATGACAATAATTATTCCAATACTCAAATGCAGCAATGGAGATGTACAAAGTCTAAATAACTATCGTCCCATTGCAATTTCTAGTGTAATATCGAAATTGTTTGAACATTGTGTATTGTCACATGTCAAAAACTATCTGAGCATTAATGATAATCAATTTGGGTACAAAGCAAGAGTGAAACTGATATGTGTGTGTTCTTGTTAAAGCAGCAGTATCGTCGTACGTTGTACATAAATCACCTGTATATTCGGCGTTTATTGATTTTTCCAAAGCATATGATAGAGTATATTACTCTTTACTTTTTGAAAAGTTAAGGAGCAGAGGAACACCTACCTGCTTCATTCGTTTACTTAAACATTGGTATTCAACACAAACGATGAGAGTACGATGGGCAAATTATACGTCTGAAGCATGTACAGTCTCTAATGGGGTTAGACAAGGAGGTGTATTAAGCCCATACTTATTTTCTGTGTACATGGATGATCTATCAGATAAGTCAAATAATACTGATGCTGGATGCCGAGTAGGAAATTTAACTTTAAATCATATAATGTATGCTGGTGATTTATGCTGCCTTGCTGCGATTGCTGGAGGGCTACAAGATTTATTAGATGTGTGTAGTAATTATGCCAAGTTACATGATATTGTTTTTAATTGCAAAAAGACTGTTGGTATGATTTTTTCTTCAAAGGATATGTACACGTTTATGCCTTGCAATATGAATATTGATGGTCAGAAAATTAAGTTTGTGAATAATGTGGTATGTCTTGGAGTTAGTATTAGCAGTGATTTATGTGATGATACTGATATTGCAAGACAAGATAGATATTTGTATTGTGCAGCCAATAAGCTCAAAACTCGTTTTTTTAAATGTTCAATTCAGGTGAAAAATATTTTGTTTCGTGCACACTGCATGTGCTTTTATGCTAGACAACTATGGTGTAACTAATCCACATCAGCTATAAATCGGTTAAAAGTTGCCTACAATGATGCGTATAGAATTCTACATGGCATGCCTCGCTATCACAGTGCCAGAGAAAGTCAAATATACTATAACATTGATCCGTTCTACGCTCTACAGCGTAAAATTACTTATAAATTTGTTGAACGCTGTCACTTATCTCAGAACCTTTGGCTTAAAATGTTAATGTCTTCTGATTGCTTCTATGATTCTACATACTATGATCATTATTGTGGCATTTTGTTTGTGAATGAATAGAAGATGATGTATGTATAATGTTGCACCATTCAAGAAAAGAACAGCTCCTGCTGTGCAGTGTTTCTTTATTTTTTTTTTGTGTGTATAGTGCTTGTATATGGACTTTATGAGTCTGAAATAAACACTGAATAATAATGTAGTTCAAGAAAGCATAGCAAGGCTTGGGCGCTCCGCCGGGCTCTTGTGGTTTTCGACCAACGAGTATGTATTATCACTTAGCCAATATATTCCACAGTTTTTATTAGTGTACGTCACAAACTCATCCATGTGACTGTGTGTCTGTCACTAAAGCTAACGAAGTCTAGACGAGGAAAGTCCTGACAGTTACAACAGAGTTGTAAACGAACCGACTAGTTCAGGGCCAAATCTGGTCCAAACCCGAAAATATTTGCCCGAACCCGGCCCGAACTGAAAAACTTTTGAAGCCCAAATCATGCCAGAAAAAAAAACGAAAGTTAAGTAACATCTGAAGAAATTAGCAATGTTGCCAAGTTATTTTGATTATATTTTTGTGCACCTAAGACAAAAAGCACGTTTCAGGCCCGAATTAAGCCGGAAATTTTTGTCAAGTTTAGGCCCGAATTAAGCCGGAAATTTTTGTCAACTCACAACTCCGTACAGTATAGCGAGACTCTGAGAGCGAAAGCAGGTTGAGACTTGCAGTGTCACAGAAAGGTAGGCTCAAGAACGTTTTTTCGTTGCGGGTTTGCGCGCAGTAGAAAGTGATCGAGTAGGCTAATTGTTCTACCAAAACGAAAAAACTCTTCGATTGAAGAAAATAATTGATACTCCGTTGGACCACTGAGGATAAAATAAGCTGCCGGTATTTCTATGGAAAAAGATTAGTTCTAGTTAGCCAGGTTGATTATTTAGTTCAGTAGTGGAAGTCGCAACACTAACAAGTACGGAACGGCAGAGGCGTCGCAAGAAGTGTTGGAATCCTGGCGGGCACTTAATGGACGGTGTCATACCTTAAAGTAGTACGGACAGGCTTGGCAAAACAATTTTCAAAGTGGGAAACCTAGAACATAGGCGCATCGAGAATTTTGACCCGACCGCGGCACCTTTCAGAAAATATTGGGGATAAGGAGCAAAGCCCGCTAGTAAAAAATTTTGCCAATTTTTGAAAGAAAAAAACGTTAATTGCAATGTACCGGTATCAATGTATTTTGAGCATAATTGTTGACGTTACTTTTTTCACTAAAGTATCTGGTAAAATTTTGTTTTTTGTTAAAACGACGTTTCCACGAAGATTTAAAAGTTTACATTTTCACAGAGTTGTAAAATAAACTCAAAGGGTTTATATGAATTTACTGTTATTTTAGCTAAAGAAATTTTGCAACTATTTTATGATTTTTTCATCAAAAAGCTTGATTATATCATCATAAAAAGGTGTCACCCTAAAATGGTGTCACCTACAGCGGGCCAACCCCTCTAGCTACGCCACTGCAGAACAGTAGAGCGGAAAAAGTCAAAAATATTTTTAACGAAAAAGTTACTGCAGTTTTATTATTTTTTTATATGCGTATTCATTTTCAATGTTCAGTACACTACCTATTACTGCTTTTCTTGTTTTGCATGTATTAGTGAAGTTTAGCCAAAAAGTTATTCAACATTCCACAAAATGACAAAACCGATCCCGGCCTCAGTGGACGAATGTAAGGAATTGGTTTTGTTGTTTTGTGAAATTTTGAATAACTTTTGGTACTTTTTAAGAATTATCCACTGTTTTTAGGAATGCACTCTATGTTTCATCATTAATGAACCATCTCCACTAAATCGTCATTTTGTACTTCTTTGGTCTGGGTTTGATTCTCTGGACCTTTTTATCAGCAGATTTATTCGTAAAGAAGCGCTACAGTCACGTTACCGTAACGAAGCACCGTAGCAAACGCAAACAAAGTTAATATAAAGCGAAAAGCTTATAGGTAAACTTAGGCCTACCGAAAATAGTTTAATCTTGTAGATTCGTAGGAAAGACGAGAAACAAGCTCTGTACAATGCTACCAAACAAAAGCATTTGTAGCCCTGCCGTTTTAAATCGGCACGAGTCGCCACTGTTGTGAATCTTATGAATTTTGACGCTTTTTACGATTCAGAGTATTTTAAATCATTAAAAGAGCGCTTGTGTGGCAAGTATTAGTGCTTTTTGAACTGCTTGCTTCTTGGAGTGTATTTTTTTATGTGTTTCTTTTGTATGTGTAAATATTTTTTATATGGACTGCCTTTAGTCCGAAATAAATGTTTTTATTATGCTCAGCAGATCCTTGCATTGACAAACCAATGACATATACTTTTGGTTGTAAAATTTTGAATATTTCATCTAACACAATTTTGAAATTTATGTTTTTTTCATATAGCCGCAGCTAAGACTTCTATACTCAATGTGAACAATGTTGGCAACAAAGTGCAAAGGCCCACTTCTGATTAGAGTTCTGGGGTGTACAACCTTTTCACTACTGTCCGCCGCAAAATATTCTATAAATGCACTATAACGGGCGCCACAACGGTCATTTTTTTACAAATTTAGGTTTCACGCTTTACAATTTAACTACACGTGCCAAAGATTAGAAAAAATCAAACTTTCAAGATTGTGGAATTTATTCAATCATAAATCGCAAAAATGCTAGCGAAAAAAAAGAAACGGTAAAAACGTACACTAGAAAATGCTGGATCAAAATGAAATATGCTGGATTTTAATTTCAAAAAAAACTTCAAAAAAACTGCTAAATATGTTTTACGATTGCTGTGAAAATATCTTTTGAGACAGGAAAAGGGTGAACTAAGTATTGCAATCGCATCAATGACCTTCTGCGATTTTAGTTATACGCAAGAAAACTGCGATGCGATGCAGAGTCCAACAATATGCAATTTTTTTTGCGATAATTTAAAGTTTTTTCGTTGCGATAAAATCGCAGCTAATTTGCGATTATTATTATTATTATTTTTTGATTAATTTTGAAATTAAAGTTTATGATCTATTCAGGGGCGTATTCTCCATGCATGCAGGGCATGCATTATATGCATGTATAATGTAAAAATTGTAAATGTAAAAATTTAAAACAAAATCAAACTAAGTTGCCACAGTTACAGGTATTCACTTTCAAGTCGAAGTAGCAATAAATAGTCTCGCTTAATTCATTGATTTCAGTTTCAGTCTGTTTTGAGCATATCGTTAAGTTACAAAAAATAATGGCAACACGCATGCAACTTTTAAACTGCATTCAACGGCTCTAGAGATCGCTATGTTTTGATACGATTACCAACAAAATTAAATGGGTTTGAAAACTTTGATTGGTGCATTGTTTGCTGCAAAAGTTCTTTTATACGTCTAGTTTCTTGCTTTCGTAAAATATGGTCTCTATTTTGATTTTATATTTATAACAATAAATTAGCTTAAGAAAGGCCTCAAGCTATGCACCAAAGCATGCAATTTGAAATATTGCATGCGTGTTGCCATTTATTTTATGTACCTTTGCAATATGAAAAAAGCGAATTACTAAGCGGCGAAACCAAGCCGTGATAGCTGGTAGGTATTGGCATTAAGTAATGTAAATCAGAGTGAGTTTTTAATATGGTACTGTTTGCACTATTTGGGCTAAAGGTTGAGCTGTAAGAGTGAAAGCAACATGTGAAATCCATTTAAGCAAAGAGTTACCGGTAGCTGAATCAGTTAGCACTCAGTAGGCCTGAATAGTTGTAGAATTAGCAGTAAGTTTGTAAAAAAATTTTTAAGACTATCAATAAATTACTGGTTGGTGGTTTAGCTGCTTTGCTTGTGGTTTACTGGTTGTTAAATAAACTACACGAGGCCAGGCCTAACCATACATGCATTGAAGTAGCCTTGAGCACACCAGCCTGCAACTATATATTATAATGACATGAGGAAGATGCTATGAAAGTAGGTTATGTAGTTCATAGGCGTAGCCAGGGGGGGGGGGCGGCCCCCCCCCCAATCAAAATACCACTAACGACAAAAAGTTATGACAACATAGCCTGGCGATGTTTAGTTGCAGTTTTTTTTTCAGTAATTACGCACATAACAGTAATTAACAATAATATTAATGACAACAAGTGAGTCCCGGGGCCCCCAACTAACAACCAGGGGGCCCTTACTAACAACTAGGGGGCCCTGAAATCCTTAACCGACAACCAGGGGTCTGGGACCCCAAACTGAAAACCAGGGGGCCCATAACTGACAACCAGGGGCCCCAGGGAGCCTTAACCAACAACCAGGGGGCCCCTTAACTGTCAACCAGGGGAGCCCAGGCCCCTAACCGACAACCAGGGGGCCCCAGGGCCCCTAACCAACAACCAGGGGGCCCCGGAGTGCCTAACTGACGACCAGAGGCCCCGGGGCCCCTAACTCACAACCAGGTAGCCCCAGGGCTTCTAACTAACAACCAGAGGGCCCCTAACCAACAACCAGGGGGCCAGAAGCTCCCTAACCGACAACGAGGGGCCCCGGGGCACTCCTAACTGACGACCAGGGGGCCCTGGGGCCCCTAACCAACAACCAGGGGGTCCTGGAATCCCTAACTAACGACCAGGGGGCCCTGGGGGCCCCAATTCACGACAAGGGAGCCCCAGGGCCCCTAATTAACAACCAGGGGGCCTGGGCTCCTAACCGACAAGCAAGGGGCTACGGGGCCTCTAACTGGCAACCAGGGAGCCCAAGGTTGACTGACGACCAAGGTTCCCGGGCCAGGGGCCCCTTAATGCAAATTTTTAACAATTTATATGCAAAACCTGTGAGAAATCTAAGAGTTTTGACCTAAAAGTTGCCACCCCAGGCCTTCGTTTAACGTTATTATGAACTTAATTATTTACTGCAAGTATTGCAGGAGGCAATGTTCGTTACTTCCCCCTATAGACCAAATCACTTACAATTAAAATTTTACACCATAATGCAAGACTCTAAGCGTGTTTTGGGATTTAATTGCAAAAGGAGGATTGAACAACTAAATTTTTTCGATTGGCTTTGAAATGTTAAAAATCTAGTTTTTTGAAAGGGCTCTGAACTAGTGCGAAATGTGATCCAATGGGATTTAAATATGTTTTTTTTTCCAAAAACTTACAAAAATCGCCCAGCGGCTGGGGGCTTTGCCCCCAAACCCCCATAGCCACCGGCGGCTGGGGGCTCTGCCCCCAGACCCCCGTCTCTGATACGTTTGAGTACACTAGCTTACTCAACACGTCTTCCAAGTTAGACTTTTACGCTTTTTAACAATTAGTTTTCGCCCTCTCCCTTTACCAAAATCCTGGTTAAGTGCCATCAGGCTACGGCTTCAGATCTTCCATTCTACGATATCTTTGCCCCACAAAAACTTTCTCTTCCGAAAATTTCTGATGACGTCATTGCGTGTGATTTATGGTTTGGGCCCCCCCAATCAAAAATCTTGGCTACGCCTATGATGTAGTTGCTATTCAGCAAGTTGGCTCAGCTTAGTTCTGCGATTAATATTTTACTTCAACGTTGTTAAGCCTTCTTTACTGTTGGTGTTAGCCTATATGGTACCGGCTACTGGCACATATAAAACTGCAAGACCTGTCACCGTCTGTAGTAACACAAAAACGACTTGTACAGTACTTGGACATTAAATATACACACTAATGTGTACTGGGGAGAGGAGGCCTAGTTGCAATAGTAGACATTTATTAGTGTAAGTTGCTTTTTTATTTAGCTGCTTGATGATTGATGACGTCATCAAAACTGATGTTGTCATCATAACTGCATGCCTTATCTGAAATGTCACGCTACGCCACTGGATCTATTCTATAAATTGAAACTCAGCTAGAGAAAGATTTTACTTTAACAAGTATTGTAATTGTGACGCAACAAACGCTAAAATATTCTCAAACTTCTGCCCAAAATGTTCTTAGTGACGAAACAGAACAAATCAACAAAAATAATGACTAAAATCGAATTAATCGTAAGAATTGCAGATTTTTAGTTTTCAAATTCTATGATGCAATAACGGATGCGGATTTTTTGCGGGTTTCGATGCAAATTTTTGGAAAAAAAAGCGTGCAATGCGATGTACAGTACAGAGATGGAAACCGGTTCAAACACCGGTCAAATCTCCTTTGCAACTAAAAGACATTCAAGCACCAACCGAAATATACATATATATTTTATTATAAATAAAACTTTTTATAAAAAAACTGTATTAACAAACCACATCTTTTGGTAACACTTGTTGAATGGTTTCAAGCAGTGACTGATATGTATAAAAAATTAAAAAATAACTCTTGAAAGTATAAAAAAGTATAAAAAATTTATTCCGTTTAGGCGCGAGATGCTAAAAACATTTTGGTTCTTTATTTCTGAACCGTTAACAAGCCGCCACACAATTTTTGAAATCCTTTAAAATTTTTATAAGTGATTTTGAATTTTTTTAAATTTATAATACAGTACATGATTTTATAAATGCTCTTGAACACATTATTGACCACTTCATATATGGTTATGTTCATTTATTTTCCGACTTGTGAGTATACTGTGCTTTTTTTTTCTTCCTATTTCTTAGTTTATTTCTTTGTCTTCTTCTGCTATCTTCCTTCAAAGTGCAAAACGCAGAGAGTTCATACTTTGATCGATTGTAGAGAGCACTTAAACTGTAAAATTTTGCATGGCGGGGCGCTTTTGCAGCCTTGATCAAACCCATTCGGAATGAGAAAGTACCATAGGTGGGCACAAGTCCGTTAATCGTTAATCCGTTAATAACGAAGCTAACTTTTTCACTAACTCGTTAATCCGTTACAAAGTTTTTTCATGTTAACGGACTAAATTAACTTCCGTTAAGTGCTGTTAACGGACTAAAGTAACTTCCGTTAGGTTCTGTTAACTTCCGTTAAGGTTTTTATCGTTAATATCTTGCAGCTTCGTTGTGCATTTGAACTTGTTTTTATCTTGAAATTAGATTTGACTGCAAAATATATCTTTCAAAACACAAAAAGACTACCATAGCAATAAATATTTTCTTACAATCAGCTCAACAGCGTCAATACGTGTTCTAGAAGCAAAGGAGTAAAACGAAATGTAAATTACACGCAAAATGTTAACGGATTAACGGACTTCATTAACTTCCGTTAATTAAAGCTGAAAATAACGGATTAACGTTAACGGAGGTGTGAAGTTTGTTAACGGACTAGTGGTTAACGAAGCTAACGTTTTGCGTTAACTTGCCCACCTATGGAAAGTACTTTAGTGGAAATTATGTCTTTCCGTTCCCGAAATCGAGTGAAGACCAAAAAAAAAGGTTTTCACCGAAAATTAAAGAGTTTTTATCCCCGGAATCAAGTGAAGACCAAAAAAAAGGTCTTCAAGGCAATTTGCGACTAAATTCGGCCGGAATTTGTAGGACTTATTTGTGCTGCCAGGGTCTTTTTCATCTGTTCAACCAGCGCTTAAACCTCGATGGGGGGACGCTGAATCTCAATGGAGGGATGCCAACTCTCGATGGGGGGACGCGTCACCCCACGTCCCCCCTACAATTTAAGTACTGATTGTAGATATCACGAAAAACTGGTGTCTGTTTGAAATGGGGGGCGCCACGTTGAGGGTACTCCAAAACAGGCAATATGAAATTTAGAATTTTAGAACCATTAAAGTTAGATGGGTCAAATTCTCAGAATAGGTGTAGCCTACGTACTGAAAATAAGTAAAACATAATAAAAAGGGATGTCACATTAGGGAGTTCTTAATTGTAAGAGTTCTTAAACATGGGCTGACGTTTTTGGAAATTAGATTTTATCACTGAACCTTTTACTACTTCCAACCCATAATTGAAATATTCCCCATTCCGGCACCCCCAAATTTTGTCATATTTTATCGTTCTTTCACATTTATTCTGAAAATTTCCCATGTCTAACTTTAGAGATAAAAATCAGGGTGTCGAACCGTTTCAAATAACGGTTCGGGTTCAGGTTTAGCTCCTGCTCAAAATATTTTAGCGGTTCAGGTTTGGTTCGGGTTCACTTGAGCACCATTTTCGAGGTTCAGGTTTGGTTCAGGTTCACTCAAGTAAAATATTACTGGTTCAGGTTCGGTTCGGGTTCAATGACTTAAAATTTAACTGTCGTTACTCGTTTCGTCCAGAAAAAAAAAAGGAGAAATTGCTGATCCTGTTGATGATCACCACTGCTCTTATTGTGCGTGTACCAGCGCCAGCGGCATCCGGATATGGAAAAATATATTCTTACTTTCGCTAGGGGTTCAGGTTCGGTTTAGGTTCACTTGAGCACAATTTTGAGGGTTCAGGTTTGGTTCAGGTTCACTGAAGTAAAATTTTGTTGGTTCAGGTTCGGTTCGGGTTCACCAAAATGAAACGGTTCATTCGGGTTTACGGTTCGGGTTCAGGTTCGGTTCGACACCCTGATAAAAATGTTGAATCTTGGAGTACCCGTTTGATGGAAACTTCCTACTGTGACACCCCATTATAATAATAGGGGTGTCACATTAGAGAGTTATCCTCAAAATCAGATTATCCAAGATTCAAAATTTTTGTCTCTAAAATTAGAGACAGGAAATTTTCAGGATAGATGTGAAAGAAAGATAAAGTATGACAAAATTTGGGGGTGCTGCAATGGCGATCCTTTCAATCATGGGTTGGAAGTAGTAGAGGATTTAGTGATAAAATCTAATTTCCAAAAACGTCAGCTTGTGTTTAAGTATTGGCACCATCAAGTCAAGCGAATTTTGATTAGATGCTAAAACACGGAAGGGAGTAAAAAAGCAAATATACGGATTTCGACCGTAAGACTTCAACCCCTGGAAAGGAGCAAAAATAAAAATAATTAATAGGACCCATACAGTTGTACTGGAACTGCTAAGACTGAAGAAAAAAAAAACACAAAGCACACAACATAAACTTGGGGAGACCTATGCAGTGGCAGTACCTAAAATTATGTGTGAGGGGCCTATAGGCTTAGAGCGAGTGAAAAAAATGGGGTGGGGCGGTCAGCCGCCTGGCTTGCCCATGGAAAATGACTACCAGTAGTGGTGATAAGAAAAATAAAAATTAATTACCAGTTGAAATTTTCTAAAAATATTCACTACATCAAATGAATCGGAGTGTTAAAAAAGTTAGTTATCATTACCGTGTTTATTGTTTTGGATTGCTGGATTTCAACGTCAGCCAAAAGACAAAAATGATTGCATTGCAAATCCGGAATTCAAAGTCTTGATATACGTGTGATGTCAAAAATTTGTGAAATCAACCACGAATTCCAAAACGAGAAATATCAATGACGATGCCAATTAATAGGTGCTTTGTCGAAAAACTTTTCACATGAAAACAACACCAATTCACCAAAACAGCAAACTTTATAAAACAATAACATACGAGCAAAATTTATGTTTCTCTCAATTTTCTGATTTGGTTTTCGTGAGATGACAATAGAGTTTAAAGGGTTTTTATACAGAGGGCAAGACAAGTGTTCAATGAAAATAATTTCGTTCCTATAGTTCCTTTACCCAATCAGCTAATCCTTGACCATCTCAAAAAAGAAGGTTAGACTATACGCATACTATAATACCTCTACTCAGATTAGCGTATTTTGGTTAAAATTTTCTCAGGAATACCAAGACAACAAGGGGATGCGAAAGCTTCTTTCACGCTTGGCGTTAGAAAAGCTTTTCTGCAATAACGTGATAATAATTTATTTGCTTTTATGCAATATTGCTAAAACACCTGTCTAGGGTGCTCTAGGCTCAATCAATGGCTAAAAATACGCTATTGGCTGGAATTAATTTTGTGATTAAAAGCACATCCTCAGTCTGCAAAACAAAAAAGTACAAAAAACTAGAGACACTGCACTGTATATTACATCGGACCTAAAGCTATTTTAGTCACGCATATAATCGCTCGACTGCATCTAAATCTGAACCACCCACCTACAACACAGAATAGATAAGTCGTGCGAGATGCAGACCAAAGGTAACTACAGGAAAGCGGAGAAAAAAGCAGTAAAATTCAAAACAGCACCAAAACCAGGTTAGATTCCAAATTGACGGTGTTATCATCATCATATTTATTTATTTACCAAGTGACGTCATATCACAAGAAAAAAACTGCAACTTCCTCTAGGTCTATCACTAAAACATCGAAACATGCAATTCCTTTAAAACCAACACACAAACTTACAGAGTCAAAGCGATATTTAGTCACTTGGTGAGGAGACAGCGAAGGACCGAAAGGTCATCTAAGTCTACTGCTACCTCACCAAGTTAAGGTTAAAAATGCAGCTTTTAGATTTTCTCAGTCTGCTACTTTCAATGACAAAAAAATTTATGCAAAATTAAAACAAAGTGTTGCAAAGATATGTACACTTTGCACAGTATATACACAAAACTCACAGTCACCATGTAAAGAAAATGCAAGGCAACATTAGAATTGTTCTAACTCTAAGCATACTAAAAAAAATAGAAAAAAAATACTGTAACTACAGATTGGATAGGAAATAAATCAATGAAGTTCATAATGCTTATTTATGTTTTATAGAATTTAAAGTGAGCAATTGGAGTGAAAAAAAACAAAAACGTCCTTGCTTTGTTTTGTATTGTTAGCCAATATGTCATTAGTACTGGTACAATTTCCAATACCAGTGTATATCAATCTCAGTTAGTTACTGCAAAATTACGTATAATTCAAAAGCACATCAAAATGAGAGATGACGTATTGTAATAAAAGTGTGATAGATGAATGCACCACCTCATGCCATCCAAACAATAGAATAGGTTATTGTAGAACTCAAGCATAAATATGCAACTGTGATTCCTGTAATTACTACTGCATTGCTGATAGAAAGCTGTTATTCTAGCTTTTATCGGTTTCATAGGTTGATAAAAAATGAGCTTTAACAGCTTTTTTAAATCTGTAGAATGAAACTTCTTTTAAACTGCTTGGAATTTCATTCCAAATTTTAATTCCTGCGAATGATACAGACTTTTGCCCTAATCTTGTTCTAGTTCTTGGAAGAAAGAAGTTGTTTTTGTGGCTCAATCTTGTCTTATGTGCATAACAGTTTTTGATTAGGTTAAACTTATCTAAATTTGCAAAAGATAATACATTATTGTGAATTTTGCACATTAGCTTTGCAGTTTCCAGAGAGTAAATATCCTTGAGTTTTAAGCATTTAGCTCGATAGAACAAACGATTAATACCGTATGCTCTCGATATCCACATATCCACTTCCAGTTAACAATCTGATGCTTCTTTTTTGCAGAATAAAGAGAGGTACTAATGTTGATTTTGAAGCAGAGTCCCAACTACTTACGCAATATTGTAGATGAGAGTATATGAGGCAGTGGTAAACAGATCTTAGTTTTTGCTCATCTACAATGTGTTTTAATTGATTGAGGGCCCAAGATCCCCTTGCTACCTTTGAACATTGTTCCTTGATTTGTTGTTTCCAGTTTAGATTGTCGTCTATGAGAATGCCTAGATACTTTATGTGATGTGATTGCTTAATTGGATTATTATCTATCTATTGATTTATTTATTGATACTTTGAATTCAGGTTTATTTTGTTTGGTTGTCACTACCATAAACTCAGTTTTATTAAGGTTAATTGATAATTTATTCACCTTGAACCAATTGCTTACATTGACTAATTCATCATTTATATTTTGTTGCAGTGTTGAAACATTAGAATGAGAGAGAGTAAGGCTTGTATCATCTGCAAAAAGATGAATTGTGAAATTTGAGGCAAGTGGAAGATCATTGATATAAATATTAAATAACAACGGACCTAGGTTTGAGCCCTGAGGAATACCGCAAACAACATCTCTTGACTTGGATTTATACTGATTTACAATTGTATACTGTTGCCTGTCAGTCAGGTAGCTTGCTAGTAGTTGCAGTGGTAATCCTCTAATTCCATACTTTACTAGTTTTTTGATCAGTATTGTGTGATTGATGGTATCATATGCTTTTCTTAAATCTAAGAAAATACAACATGTAATGAGCTTTTTATCCATATTGTCAAGTAGCTTATTGTAAATATCTAAAACAGCTTCATTTGTTGAGCGATTTTTCTTAAAACCATACTGGTTTGGACTAATCAAATTACTGCTCACAAAATAATCATTCAGTTGATCAAGCAGACACTTTTCAGATAGTTTGGCAAAAGGATTTAAAATAGAAATAGGGCGATAATTACTGCATAATTCTCTTTCGCCTTTTTTGAAAATTGGAACAACTTCAGCGGTTCTTAACACTTTTGGAAAATATCCTGTTAATATGCATGCATTAAAAATGTTAGTTAGAACTGGAGCTATAACAGAGGCTGACATTTTTATATACTTTGCAGGAATTCCATTTCTTCCGATACTTTTTGATGGATTCATAGCTCTGACGTAATTTACCACTTCTTCTTCAGCTATTGGTTCTAGAAAAAACGAATTGCAACTACTCTGAATCAAAGACGTGGCATTAAATTTGCCATCAATTATTATAGTTGGTGTTTCGATTGTTAATGCAAGGTCAAATCCTATCTCTGTGAAATATTTATTGAACAAGTTACTAATGGCCTATGGACCTTGTGCACTTTCAGTTTTGGAAGCATGCATTTCAGAGGTGGAGTCCTCAAGGACGTCCTTGACCTTGAGGACACATTTTGAAGTCCTTGGCCTTGGCCTCGAGGCCTCAAGTCCTCGAAAATTGCCCTGTCCTCGGTTCGAGGACAGCACTATTTTTGAACAATTGAAATTTCGTTGGAAAAAGCCAGAAACCTTGCGGAAAATTTCCGAACACCTTTTTTGTTTTCCTCACTTGGAGCATTAGCGTAGGCAAGGGGAGAGGGGGCAGGGTCCCCCCAATTGAAATTTTACCAATGACAAAAATGTGACAAAAAAGCCTATTGTTTCTTCAGTTTCAGTTTCTTTTTAGCATTTTTCGCTGACAACAGTATAACTAATTAACAATATTGAATTTTGATGACCAAGGGCGCCGGGTCCCCCTCAATTCAAATTTTGCCAGCCAATTTAAACGTATAACCCGAAAGAAATGGAGAGTTTTTGTCCTAAAAGTCGCTATCTCAGGCTCACATCTAGCCTTTTTGTGAACGTAATGCATTAATCAGGGCCTGATTTACCATAATATGACACAGTACCAACTAGGGGCCCCGAGCTGAAACCGTAAGATCGTTTTTGGTCTTCACCTATATTTGCCTAAAGATGTTGCAAAAATCTCCAAAGTGCCAAGGGCCTAGCGCGATGTAAATCCGGCCCGGCAATAACATGGTTAGTAGACGTAATCATCTATTGTACCATTTTTTAAAAGCAATTCAGTATTTCACCTCCAACCTCGCCGGTTTTTACGCACAAAATACTTTTTAAAAAAATTAGCCACGGAAAATGCTGATTGAACGAATCATTGAACTTCAATTGAGGGGGCCTGGGCCCCCTGGCGAACGTGTACTCCTATAACTGGTTATTTTCATGACAAAACAAAAGTGTCTAAGGAAAGTCTTCGAGTGGATTATTATTTACTGCTGCAATGTAGCCAGAGACAACGCACCTTGCTTCCCCCTACCTGAACCAAATCACTTGCAATTAAACTTTAACACCAAAATGCAAGATATTAAACGTGTTTTGGACTTAAATTGCAAGTAAAAGGAGAATTAAACAATTTGATTTTTTCAATTGGCTTTCAAATGTCAAAAGTCTAGTGCTTTCAAATGGCTCTGAACACTTGCGAAATGTGATCCAATGGCATTAAAATTGCTTTTTTATCCAAAAAATTACAAAAAATCGCCCAAAGCCTCCGGCGGCTGGGGGTCCCGCCTCCAAACCCCCGTCTGTGATACATTTGAGTCATACAAGCTTTCTCAACACGTTTCCAAAGTTAGATATTTGCATTTTTCAACTATTAGTATAAGCCCTCTTCCTTTGCGAAATCCCGGTTACATGCAAACAGGCACCAACAATTTCAGATCTTCCATCCTACGATATCTTTGTCCCACAAAAACTTCCTCTTTGGAAAAATTTTTATGACGTCATTTCATGTGATTTGTGGTTTGGGTCTCCCCCAATCAAAAATTCTGGGTACGCCAATGAATTGGAGATCGCCTGAAAAAAAATTTTGAAGACCTTTTTCTTTGGAGAACGCTTGCGCCTGTGTTCTTGGTCCTTGGCCTGGAGCATTCCTGTCCTTGGCCTCGAGAGGTTCTGTCCTCGGAAAGGCTGTCCTTGGCCTTGGCCTCAGATTTTTTTGGTGTCCTTGGCCTTGGCCTCGAGCCTTGTGTCCTCGACTCCACCTCTGAATTACATTTTATTAGGAATGTTATTTTTCTTCACATTTTTCAAATGAATAATTTTTATTATAATTTTCCAAAGCGACGAGGTTTCACGCTTATTATCATTCACCAAATTGTTTAGGTAAAGTCGTTTTGCATATTCCTTATTATGAGTCAGTTTATTTCTGTAAACTTTGTATTGTGCCCATGTATTACTTTCATTTAATTTAAGGGCTCGTTTGTACAATAAATTTTTTTGCTGGATTGATTTAAGGATTCCTTTGGATAACCATGGTTTGTTTTTTAGTTTTGTTTCCTTTCTGCTTTGTTTTCGAAATGGTGCAAGTATGTTTAATGTGTTTTGAAAAATGTCAATAAACTTTTCAGTGTAGTTGTCAATGCATTCCTCTTTGATATCACCTAATAGCTCCATTCCTTCAGTTAATTTGTCTAGAAATTTTTCTACTTCAAAATTTTTTGTATCACGAATTAGGGTGACAGTTGATTTTTCACTCTTGGGCAGATTTAAATTAGAACACACCATTACTGGAAGGTGATCACTTACATCTTCCACCAGAATAAAGCTTTCATGTTCACCCACTACATTGTTTGTATAAACATGATCTAAAATACTTGAGCTTGTAGTGGTTATTGTTGTTGGATGTGTGATTAGTTCTTTATTTTGTTGTCACAGATCAGTAAAATCAGAGTAGGTATGAAGTGATCAGGGATGCCATTAGTTTTAGTCCAATGTCATTATCTCATCATAGTAGATTAATCCTAATTTAAAGTACAGTATAGGCTAGCCTACCAATGTCTTATTCAAATAGAATCAATAACTATAACTGCCTTATTCAAATAGAAATAATTAATTATTATAAATAATCATGTCATTTGAATTTAAGCATAAAGGCGTCATTCATATTCAGCTTTGCATTAATTTTGGTGATCGAAAAATTTTCATTAATGTCCGAATGGCTCGGGTTCACTTTTTTCACAAATTGTACAGTATTATAGCCAGTACTTAAATTGTAGGGGGGACGGGGGGGACACGTCCCCCCATCGAGATTGAGCGTCCTCCCATTAAGATTTAGGCGTCCCCCCATCGAGATTTGAGTGGTGGTTTATGGGAGGAAAAACTTACTGTTTTTGGTCGCGAAAACCGTTTGAATTCTTGATTCGGCCAGAAAAAGCCTTCGGATTTCGGCGAAGACCTATTTTTTTGGGGGATCACCTAATTTTCACTGAAAATTCGCCTCAATCCAATTCAGGATTAATGAAAATTTGGGTCAAGTTCGTTTATGGAACACACTCCCAAAAAATCCTGGCTACGTGCTTGTTCTTTACTAAGGTTCAGTCAACGCTGAAAAAGCGTCCCCCCATGTACAATTTTTCAATTTAAGTACTGATTACAGTCAACCCTCGATTTAACGGACCTCGATTTAACGGACTTCGGATTTAACGGACTTCGGATTTTACCGTTCCGTAAGCATAGACTGCTGTACATGTAATTGTTACAAGCGAAAATCAATAGCCGACGAAACGAGAAATCGTGCTACGTTGTCGCAGAGACATAATGATTCCCCGTTTACTTGCATTGTGACATCACAAGACGTATCAGTCAGCTTGTTGAGGTGCACACAATTGTAATAGAGTGAGGAACACTGCGTTTTCGTTTAACGGACTTTTTCCAACAACGGACTGTCGTTGGTCCGCATTTGTCCGTTAAACCGAGGTTTGACTGTATAGCAATATGCAAGTCAGGTTTTGTGGTAGTTCAGATTATATTATGATGTTCATTGCAGTACTAGTAGACCAGGGCAGCTTTGTTCTCTCGTTGTTCATTCTTAGTGTTAAGATAAGTTTTCTAGACGTGTCTGTGTTGTGTACGCCTTACAGAAAAAGTTGACAATGCTTGTCGTACGTGTTGCTGGTAGCATATCGTACAGAAAGCAACAAAGATCCCAAATTAGTTGCAACTCAACGTTTGTTTCCGTGCAATTTTTCGTCATCGGTTATAAGGTCTGTATCACTAGCACCATGGATGCACGCTTTTCTCTACGTCCACAAAGTCCGCTAATCTTGTAGGTTATCATTGATCTGTCAGTATGTTTTTTATTTTTGTTCAATCCTTTTGCTGTAAATGATATTTGTACAATAATCGAATAATGGCAATTATTGATGACAATCCGATTATTTCACAAAAGCAGCTACTACATTATAATTCCATTACCGGTATTCAAAAGAAAGTTGTTGCATTAGGAAATCCATCCAAGCTGAGTAGGTGCAGTGATCATGTATTAAAACAAAATTGAAAAAGAGCACCATTCCAAAAGTACATCACAAAAGCTTAGCACTTTGAATGTTAAGCGTAAAAGAAGCTTTTGCATCTCTTCGTTGTCTAGGTATCCCTGATTTTACTTCATTCAACGCAGTTGCTCGTATAGCCTACTGTACAAATAACTCAACACTCAATCTGGTAAATGCGAAAAGCTTAAAAGGTTTTCAGAAAATACGGATATAACATGACCAAAACTTGACATCGAATACTTTTTAAAGCTGCAATTTTGTAACTCAACTAAGATTGAGCAAAAGACTTAGTATTAACGAACACGAGTAAAATATGACTAAAATATTCAAAACCAAAATATTGATAATACACCTCCACCAAGAAAAATAATACCGGCAGTAGACAAAACTGCGCTGAGGCAAAAAAAAAGCCAAAGCAAAAGAGAAAATAATATTTAGGCTATTAGACAAAAAGTAAAAGCTAAAAAAGCAGCAAAATCACGCAGTTTAAAAATTATCAAATGACGCAATTGCGAAATACCAAAAATAGCAAAATTAAACTACACAAACACAAACTGTTTAAAACAAAAACAACTTAAATTAAGTAAACACTCCACAAACTAATGGTGGAAAAAACTACCGGCATCTAAAAAACACGTTACATTTAGTATTTACCTCAATAAAAAATGCAAAAGAAAACTTAAAAAAACTTTCTGCAAATTCAATAAAAACAGCAAAACCAGTGAGCCACCGCTTGCACCCAAACCCGGCTCTCGGGGCGCGTCGGAAAGTTAAATGGAAAAAATTGAAAATTTCTCCCCAAAATGGCGATTTTCGCCAAAAACTGATGGCCTCCTTTGAACCATTCTGCTGGGGCCCCAATTTGGGATTGATTTGGGAATTGTGCCTGAGTTAATGGTGAATTGCATCTAATCTTTGGTAGTTTGCTTTTGTTTTTTTTCTTATTGTATTATGTGTTTTTTGGGGGGGTAAGGTTAGAATGCATATTATCAACCCTTCCAGTCACATCACGTGATCAAGCCAATTTTGGTGAAACCTCCCTTTTTTGTCCAAATTAGGGTTAGGGAAATTATATAGAGTATATTTAATCCCCCCAACTCTATTTTATCCCCCCAAACCCAAAATGAATGAAAAAAAGAAGGGTTTTAGCAAAATTGGCTTAATTACCAGATGTGACTGGAAGGGTTGGTAATATGCATTCTAACCTTACCTGTAGAAAACGAGGAAGGACTTAACTCCGTAAGGGGGAGACAAATTTCATAAAATTTTGAGCAATTGCTATCATTCGGTATTGATTGATTGCCGCTACGTCACAGCTTTTTCCCGCCAAAACGATTGGACGTCAAAATGCCATTACAAAGCATTGGACGTTACCGTAAATCAACGCATAATTCCTTCAGTGGGCATATTTAGAGAATTTGATTGTAAAGTAATACTTCTGTAGATAGCCTGGCCTTAATGGGATATTACCAGGAGCGATTTAAGCAGCTTACATAGCTCAGCGGATCTAAAAAGTTACGCTTTTTGTGAATTCTCATCGTCCATTTCCTGCTATTGTCCACTTTGACCGGTTTTTAGCTTTGGTTCAAATCGTAAATCCGGCCATATCCTAAAATACTTATAATTCTATGTCACAGCAGTAACACATGGCCGAATAATGTTTAGTTTAAGCACTATTTATAAATAATATTTAACATCACTAGCTCAAGACAAAGTAAATGCAAATTAAGACTCGATCAAAGTTACACCATTACACTGAGGTTAGTTAAATCATTAGTTTAAATAACAATGACATATCTACGAAATAATTTAATGAAAATAACTGCTAATGTATTTTAACTCCTAGCAACCAATAATCATAGCGATAAGCCGCTAATGACTACACGAAAAGCAAAAAAAATCACCAAGATCCTACAAAATAGACTTCTGAAACTACAAAAGTTTAAAAATGCGCTAATTTTAACACAAATAAAGAAGATACAACTGTTCCATTACAGCGCCATCAATAGTAAGTCACGAATTTGGTTACCAAAACTAGCTACCACCATCCATATTACATGCATGATTCTAATGGGTTACTTAACAGCAAGCCGAATTTAGGTCACTAAAAAAAAGCAAACAAAACCGAATTCTTACTAATTAAAATCTTTTTCAGTTTTTTGCAGGCTTTTGCCTAGCAATTAACTTTAATGTTACAAAGAATCAACTCATTTATAGCCTGAAAATATGCTCCATATCTTCGCTGTCAGTGTTTTTGCACGCATTTACATTGCGCCGATTCGCGATTTTGACGTCCAGCGGTTTGGCTAGCAGGGTGATGACGTCACGTGCAATCCATCAATAATTCGATTTCGTTCCCGCTGTCACTATTATGACGTCATTTAATTGGCTCCAAAATTTTGCTTGGCTTTAAAAAAATGTGGACACTTGTCATAATTGTTAATTGAGTGAACCTACTGATCCCTATTTTTATACCGCGCGATGGCTGAGGTTAGTATCGACTGGAGGAAGTGAAAGTGGAAGATCATAAAAAAAGATTTTGCAATGCCTAGGCTGTTTCTTTTGTATGTTTAGGTTCAAAACCTTTCAATAACCCCTTGTAGGATTTATGACTAAAAGATATAATAATAACTAGATGGGAGTTTGCCAGCAAACCCAGTGAACGACCGACGCGTAGCTAATGATGTGACGCTCAAAAGTACTTTTCGTCTACCGTAAAATCAGCAATTATTCAAAAATATCTGATTATGGAACCTCTAGAAATCTAAAGTCAAAATATTTGTCAGCTAAATATCTCCTGATATCATAAAACATGGGCACCCTAGCTTGGGCCGTTCAAAAAATTGATTTTTGGGGGTCCATTTGGGGGTCCTCGAAAAGGTGGCCCCCCAAACTACGCCAAAAAATTTGTTTCTTAAATATCTGCTGATATCATAAAACACTGACACCCTAAGCCGCAGAAAAAATTGATTTTCGTGGGGTCCATTAAGGGGGGTCCGTGTGTTAAAAATCTGCTGATGTCATAAAACACTGGCACTCTAAGTTAAGCCGTTCAAAAAATTGATTTTTGAGGGGTCCATTTGGGGGTCCCTGGGGGGTGGCAACCCCAAACTATGTCAAAATATTTGTCTGTTAAACATCTGCTGATATCAAAACAAATTGGCACCCTAGCTTGAGCTGTTCAAAAAATTGATTTTTTGGGGCCCCATTATGGGGGGTTCCATCTGGAGTTGCCCCCAAAAAATTTCGGGAGAAAAAATTGCGTTTGCAGCTCAACAACTTTACACAAAAATTAGATTAAGATGTTTTGTGGTTTAGGAGAAGAAGAGCGTACAACAATTGGGAAGAAAAAAAAATGAAAAAAAGGATAAAAAAGGGAAAAAAAGGAAAAAAAAAAGAAATGAGCCTCATCGCGGCCAAACGTGGGTTGGTTGGGATGAAAGGGTATCTTAAGACATACCACCATGTGAAATATTTTTTGCTGTACTTAAAGGTGCGTTTAGACTGGACGTGAAAGCAATGCGAAGCAAAGGTTGGCGACCTTTGCCTACTTTCGCGAGTGGTCGATTACAACACTGGTGAAGGTTGCCAACCTTCGCAAGTGGTTGCTAATTTTCACAACTGGTCGCTTCATAGGCTAATTTTAATAACTTACTTTTAAAATGTATTCAATGAGCAGAAAGCTTTGTGTACTTTATTATTGAAGCCCTATTATAGTAATCACAGGTTCTGTTTTGTCATAGCGCGCTGGAATTACCGGTAAAACGAAGATTGAGTTTATATTATGCAGAGGTGGGCAAAGCGCAATTAGAAGCGCTAAGCGCAACTTCCGCAATCTCCGCAATTGCGTAAGTTGCGTTGCGCTTTAATTTTTTATGTTGAAACATTGCGGAAGTTGCGTTGCGGAATAAAGCCTTTAAAACTTGTTGCTCTTTAATTGCGTTGCGCTTTCAAATTTTTTTTTGGTTAAAAGCGCAATTCTATGCATTAAACTTAATTTTGCTCCATTTCCATTGTAATATTGATAAATTTCGGGCTTGTTTAGCAAATTATTTACACTTTTTCAGTCTAAAATTGCAAAAAACGCAGAATTTGCTTTATGTTGTGAAATTTCAATCGCGGAAGTTAGGTTGCACTTTAACTTGGCACGAAAATGCCGTTCCGCAATTGCGGAATTGCGTTGCGCTTCAACTGAATCAAAAAGTTCATTGCAGAAGTTGCACTGCGCTTCAGAAAGCAAAAAAATTAAATTGCGCATTTTGCGCTGCTCTTTTACTGGTTGAAAAGATCGTTGCGCTTTGTTGCGTTGCGCTTTTGATGTAATATTATTTGTGCCCATCTCTGATATTATGTTATCACGTAATAATCGTGAAGAAGAGTCTAGACTAATAGCTCAGGTAACAAAACAATCTTGAGGAAAAAGTTTGTGAAGCATAAGTGAAAAACGAAGTACAGTAGATCGAATTTGGAAATGAAAAAACTAGTCATTTCTTCAAAAATGTAGTAGTACTTAGCCTATTGATGGATTGCAGCTACATCATAGCTTTTTCCCGCCAAAACGATTGGACGTCAAAATGCCATTACAAAGCATTGGACGTTACTGTAAACCAACGTATAATTCCTTCAGTGGGCATATTTAGAGAATTTGATTGTAAAGTAATACTTCTGTTGATAGCCTGGCCTTAATTGAAATTTCCCAGGAGCGATTTAAGCAGCTTACATAGCTCAGCGGATCTAAAAAATTACGCTTTTTGTAAATTCTCATCGTCCATTGCCTGCTATTGCCCACTTTGACCGGTTTTTGGCTTTGGTTCACATCGTAAATTCGGTCATATCCTAAAATATTTAAAATTCTACGTCAAAGCTGTATCACAAGGTCGATTAATGTTTCGTTTAAGCACTATTTATAAATAATATTTAACATCACTAGCTCAAGTGCAAATTAAGGCTCGATCAAAGTTACACCGTTGTAAACTGAGGTCGGTTAGATCCTTTGGTAAATAACAATGACATATCTGTGAAATAATTCAATGAAAACAACTGCTAATGCGTTTTAACCCTTAACAACCAATAATATCATAGCGGTAAACCGCTATTGACAAAGCGAAATGCAAAAAATCACCAAGATCCTGCAAAATAGACTTCTGAAACTACAAAAGTTTAAAAATGCATTTTATTTAAAAATGCATAAAATGAGATACAACTGTTCCATTCATTATAGCGCCGTAAGCATCGAATTTGATTACCAAAACTAGCTACCATCACCCATATTACATGATTCTAATGGGTTACTTAACTGCAAGCCGAATTTACGTTACTGAAAAAAAGCAAACAAAACCGAATTCTTACTCATTAAAATCTTTTTCAGTTTTTACAGGCTTTTACCAAGCTTTTAAATTTAATGTTACAAAGAATCAACTCATTTATAGCCTGAAAATTTGCTCTATATTGTCACTGTCACTGTTTTTGCATGCATTTACATAGCGTAGATCCGCGATCTTGACGTCCAGCGGTTTGGCTAGCAGTGCGATGACGTCACGTGCAATCCATCAATTTACTAGCTATGAATGATTTGTTTAGATCCTTCCACTGAAAACTTGCCATAATCTATTTTGACGATGACAGTTCTGGGTTTTAATGCAGAAACGCAAAAAGCTGGAAGCAGATGTCAAAAGTTCTCTTTAGGTGTTTACTCAGTTAACAAATTCTTAAACGCTTTTACCATCCATGTCTCTTTATGGTAGTGGTTGATCAACCGGTATCTTGTAGAGTGTAGACCAATAGGCTAGTCTACAGGTACATTTAAAGCATAAACTATGTTGTTTGTTTGATGTGATTTTTCTTTTTTAGGCAAGCATGTTATGATACCTGTAGTAAGCTTAAACAGTTGTTTGTATTTGTTATTTAGTGCTGTTTATGAAGACTCCCAATGTTAACGCTATGAGTGAAACTGAAAGCTGGATTTGTCATCAGTTATATAGTGGATTTTTTGCTTATTGTGCAATGGATTGCTGTGTTGATTTGTGGGAGAAAGCAAAAAGACATTGCAGTTGATTGATTGATTGATTGATTGATTGGTGCATCTTTATCCTCCTATCACGAGAAAGCGACGGTGCGCTATAATTTGGACGAATCCGCACCCGCTTAGGAGTTGACCATTTTCCAAGCTTTCCTGTTGACGTTTTGACATCTTCCCAAGTAAATTTGCTGCTTGTTTGAAGCCACCAAGCAGAGATAATTATCGTAAAGCGTCTTATCCAAGGACGCAACAACGTGACCAGGGTGCGGGTTGAACTCATGATCCTGCGATCAGAGTCGTCGTGAAAACGACGCCTTTAGCCATTCGGCCACGCTGCCGACAACTGCTAATGCGTTTTAACCCTTAACAACCAATAGTTTTAACCCTTAACAACCAAAGTTTTTGCATGATTTGACACTATCATCGAAGGACAAGAATTTAGCACAGTAATACCAGCAGTTGCTTTGAGGAAAAGTCAGCCTCTAAAACTAAGTTTGGTGTTTTATTCACTAGCGGAGCGCTTATCGATGTTAAGTGCGAAGTTATATGCTTTTGAGAGCATTTTATTAGTTTGCGTTTTCTTGCGGTACCAGTAGGCTACGTTGCGACGATCGCGTTTACCTCAAAGGGCTTCGCTCCAAACCACCGTTTGTAAGATACAGACAAATTTATAGCTGTAAAGTCAAGTTCCCTCTTAGCAAGTTTTTGGTTATGCCCCTGATAAAAAACATTTAGATTTTTTATGTGAAAATTGTTACTCAAGCATCTGAATAAAAGTGTCGTTAGTTCTCACATTTTCATGTAACTGACGCTTCCTTCCCCAGTTCAATTATTTTTATTATAAATGCTGTATCAAGTTTTTTGTTTAGTGGTGACTAATGAGAATGGAACAATATTAATGAACTTGCTTGGCAGGTACTTCTCTACCAATAATAGTAACCTCAGCAAAAAAATAGAACTCACTTTCTACTGGTTAGATATATTGATGGATTGCAGCTACGTCATAGCTTTTTCCCGCCAAAACGACTGGACGTCAAAACGCCATTACAAAGCATTGGAAGTTACCGTAAATCAGCGTATAATTCTTTCAGTGGGCATATTTAGAGAATTTGATTGTATACTAATACTTTTGTAGATAGCCTGGCCTTAATTGAAAGCTACCAGGAGCGACCTAAGCAGCTTACATAGCTCAGCGGGTCTAAAAAGTTACGCTTTTTGTGAATTCTCATCGTCCATTGCCTGCTATTGCCCACTTTGACCGGTTTTTAGCTTTGGTTCACATCGTATATTTGGTCACATCCTAAAATACTTAAAACTCTACGTCACAGCTGTAACACATGGCCGATTAATGTTTAGTTTAAGCACTACTTATGAATAATATTTAACATCACTAGCTCAAGTCGAAATAAATGCAAATTAAGGCTCGATCAAAGTTACATCGTTAAACTGAGGCCAGTTAAATCATTAGTTTAAATGACATCTCTACGAAATAATTCAATGAAAACAACTGCTAATGCGTTTTAACCGTTAGCAACCAATAATATCATAGCGGTAAGCCACTATTGACAACGCGAAATGCAAAAAATCACCAAGACCCTGCACAATAAACTGCTGAAATTACAAAAGTTTAAAAATGCGCTAATTTTGTCTCAAATAAATGAGATACAACAGTTCCATTATAGTGCCGTAAGCCTCGAATTTGATTACCGAAACTAGCTACCACCATCCATATCACATGATTTTAATGGGTTACTTAACAGCAAGCCGGATTTACGTCGCTGAAAAAAAGCAAACAAAACCGAATTCTTACTAATTACAATCTTTTTCAGTTTTTACAGGCTTTTACCTAGCTTTTAAATGTAATGTTACAAAGAATCAACTCATTTATAGCCTGAAAATACGCTCTATATCTTCACTGCCAGTGTTTTTGCATGCATTTACATAGCGCAAAGCCGCGATTTTGACGTCCAGCGGTTTGGCTAGCAGCGCGATGACGTCACGTGCAATCCATCAATATTGGCTTTCTAGTTCATCTAAATACACTGACTGTAATTGTAATGATTGAACTTCAGACTTAAAATTGTTTCCTTGTCACTTTATTCACCATGTAAAGCAGTAAAATTTTAAGAGACAGTAAAAATGCTTTGAAATTCACAAACAACTAAATTCAGATATTACACAAGACAAAGTAAATGAATATTTAGCACACTTGACACTTCTATTTTCATCACATAGGACTGGAGTGAAAAATCACTACCAGACTACAATATTCATGATCATAAAACTTGGGGGAGTCCAAAACCGTTGCTTCCAGTTCAACTTGATCACGGTCACAAACCTTCAGAAACAAGAAGACTTTTAAGAAGACATTCAGAAGAAAAAATTCCAAGTTTGTAGCTATTCAAAGAAGTGACTACTAATTCGGCCAATCCAAAAGTTCATAGAAATGTTTCGAGTTTTTGTATCTACCTAGCTCTTGTATGTAGCAGTGTAGCTTGAAACTAATTCTAAATACAGTTTTATTCATCAAGTTGGCTTGGTCAAGTAAACAGTGAAAACACTTTTGCGAGTTTTCCAGTATTCAAGGAATTGTTCAATTGTGGTTACTTTTAAAACAACAAGCTAACAAACAATGGGTAAAAACACTATCAACACATTCAAAACTAGCTTGTTGGTGGGTTACTTTATATTCTAAAAAAACAACAACACCATGTTAGTTTAAGTTTATTTTAAACCAAAAAAGCAAAAGCTGCTCAGCTAAAAGAACCACTGGACTGATACAATAGCTTCTGTTATGCAGCACAGAATAAAAAGTTTGTTTTAAAAGCTAGACGCCGTTGGGTTAGGCCTACTGCTTTGGTGTATTCATTATAATGAAACTCTGAGATCCAGCATAGCTATGAAAAATCACTCTAGGATTTCATTCATTCATTCATTCTTTTTTTATTCTTGACCACCACAACAATAGCAAATGCATTGTAACACAGTAATAACACGTAGAGTCAGGAAAAGGAAGTAGCGACGCAACGTCATACGTTTAGACATGCAGAGGATATTGAAGACAAAAAAGCGATTTTTATTTGCATGGTTGCTACACCTGTCACACGAGCTCAAAGTACATTGTAGCCTAATCAATCACAATCAGCAACATACACGCAGGCACACAAGATGGAAGTAAAACTAACGGCTGGAGTAGTTGTTCGAATGATTGATAAAGAGAAAAGAGAGGGACAGTGACCAGTGCAAGGCCAGGCACGGTTACGTAGGTGGTTAACGGGTGGCGCAACCGGCCCAAAACTATGTTTAGCTCAACGGAGCATGGTGAGGAAAGAAAAACCACCCTAAAAATGAAACCTCACCGGGTCCGGAAACCCTTTCAAGTAGCAGCTGGTCATAGCATAAAGACAATAACAATTTTGCAATCGATACATATGCATCAAAACAATTATACACAACATATAGCAATATGAGTCACACCATCCACATTGCGTCTAAATAATTAGCTGGTACAAACTACCACAACTTGTGATCTCTCCGATATCTAAGTCAGAACGAGGGTATACCCACGAGAGGAACTAAATTTGTGTTTATGCAATGTTGATGATGTGTATCTCACACCAGTTAAGGTAGAGTCCGGTGATACTCAACTTAAACGGCAATGGCTTTAGTTACCTTGCTGTGCGATGTACTGGAATTCACCGGCAAGCAGTTAATTGCCTATTTATCATGAAAGCAGTTTTAAGTTTTAGTAAATCAAATCATTACCAAGTCATCAGGTTTTATACTAGCTTTTGGCACCCCAGAACTCTACCAAGGCGTTCAAGCAGTAGTTAGAAATAGTAACGTAAAAAAAAAAAAAAAAAAAAAAAAAGGCACAGCCAAAAAAAGAAAAGAAAGTAAGCTACAACAAACGACAGATAACGAAAACAAGTAAGGACAATTGCTGCTACTTTTACAGGCGGAGCAATAAGATTATGGTAAGAAATGGATCAATGACAATCTTTTCATAAGGTATAATTAAACATGCCCAAGCAAAATTTTATGTATGTGATGGTATACTGATTTGATGTCAAATAGATCTGAACCAAGAATTGATAAACATAATATCTTGATTTTGAGATCAATAACCAGCATAAGAGAATTGTTCGTATTTAAAGTTCAAGTCGATAATTTACTACACCACTTCAGTTTTTGTTGCCTTGCCCAGTCGAACGTACACCTTGCGTAGCCACCATCATCCAATCCTGCTTACTGCTGGGGTTGTAGACTCGAAGAAAAACCTGAAAGAAAGAGAACAAAGCAGGAAAAGGAAAACAAAAATAAATAAATTGACAAAGGAAAAAATGCAGATTTTCGAGGACATAGAAATGGGATTTTAAGATTAGTGACGACAACATAATATAATCTTTTAGCATACTTCGACCAGTTTATTCCGACCCAAAAACTTTCTGAGTTTTATAGAACTTTTGTAATAACCACCAAGCAGAGTCACTTTTCGGGACTAATCCTGTCCAGAGTGTAACAAGATTAGCAAAATAGCACTATAGTATTACACATAAAACGCAAACAATGCCCTAGAAATCAGACTTGTACTAAGTCTTTACATAAAATATTTCGCATTTTTAAATTAAATGATGCTATCGTGAGATCCTGGGACTTGAAAGAAGTTGGAACTTTACTCCAGAGGGATGGGCCACGGTGAGAGATAGATTGTTGGCACATATTCGTTGAACAGAACTTTGGAATTATTTTAGAATTGTTTCTAGTATTATATTGCGAATGATTAGTGACAAAGATTTTGCTGAATACCAAAGGATTTTTATTTTTGCTCTGCTTAAACAAAAATACAGCAATGTCTTTGAATAAAAGTTGATCAATTGTTAGTATTTCATATTTTTGCCTGATGTCTGTGATGTCACTGTTACGGTTTCGACCACATGCTAACCTAATAAATTTGTCACACAATTTCTGTAACTTGTTTGTAATTGTTGTGTTACCAAAGTACCAACTAGAGATGTAGTACTGCAAGTGACTGCCCATCAATGAATGATATAAGGTGATTAGTGTTCCTTGATTCAAAAAAGGTTTTACTCTTCTCGCAGCTGCCAAGCCAGATCTCAGTTTGTTGAGCACATGTTTAGCATGAACTGACCAAGTTAGATGCTCATCAATATGGACACCAAGAAATTTTAAAGAGCTAACTTGTTCAATATCAAGTTTTCTTAATGAGATGGATTGATCAGAAGGTGGAGTTTTTGATTTAGTTGACCTGAACAACATACATTTTGTTTTGGATGCATTGATTGATAATTTGTTAGCAATCATCCACTGATCATTGTTCTGTAGATCTTGCTAAGCATTGGCATAAAGTGAGTGATAGTTTTTGTTTTGAAAGAATACACTTGTGTCGTCAGCAAACATGATCGAGTTACCATATTTTAAACAATTTTTGAAGTCTTTAACATAAATAAGAAAAAGAAGTGGGCCTAAATTTGACCCCTGTGGTACGCCCCGTTTCACGGGATTGACCGACTTCGAAAGAATTCCAGAGCATTCCACTTTTTGCGTTCTTCCGGTTAGATAGCTTTTAATCCAGTCAAGAGCTATGCCTCTGATTCCGCTATGTTCCAGTTTAGATAACAAAATGCTGTGATCGATCGTGTCGAAAGCCTTTGATAGGTCTAAAAGTACTCCAAGGGTAGGTGTTTTGTTAGCAAGTGACTCAGTTATGTTGTGAATTAAGAAGGACAAGGCATGACTTGTGCCGTGTTTTTTTCTGAAACCAAATTGCTGTTGGAAGAAAAAGTGGTGTCGATCTAAAAAGGAATATAACCTACTGTACATGATTTTTTCTAGGATTTTTGATACATTGGACAATAAGCTGATTGGTCTGTAGTTGTTGATATCTTTTGCATTTCCCTTCTTCAAGACAGGACATACTTTGGCAATTTTAAAGTCATTTATGAATTCACCTTTACTTAAAGATAAATTAAATACATGGCTAAGAACAACTAAAATATTGTCTGGAGAAGCATTTAAGACCTTAGTTGGAACTAAATCTAAACCAGCACTTAGTTTGTTTTTGAATTTTAGTATAACTTTGGAGATTTCTGAGGGACATGTAGACCAAACATACATTGAGGGCAAGGAAGAGATGCTTAAATATTCAGAGAAAATAGTGTTACTTGAGGGGAGAGTGTCGACTTGTTTTTTAGCAGCAGTAGAAAAATGATCATTAAAATGATTTGCAACTGACTGTGGATCATTTAACTCAGTGCCATTAATTAATAAAGTAATGCTATTGGATTTGCTTCGTTTTCCAAGTAAAGAGTTGATATATCGCCAAGTACCTTTAATATCACACTTGTGCATTTGAAACTTGGTTTTGTAGAAAGCCTGTTTTTTTTCTTTAACTGCTCTGTAATAAAGATTTCTAGCTTGGGTAAATAATGCTTTTGTTCTAGAAGTTTTGTTTGTCATGTATTGTTTGAATAGTTTTTCTTTGCACTGCAGTAAATTTTTAAGCTCTTGGTCAAACCATCTTTTTTGCGGTTTCACTGTAGAAGGTCTTTTTTTCAAGGGAAAATGCTCCTCAAACTTGTTTCTGTAATCTTGGTAAAATTTGTTATATGCATTGTTTGGATCAGTTTCGTTTAAGACAGGGGTTATGTCAAGTTCAGAGAGAGGTTTGGAAAAGGATTCAATTTTTGAATCACTGAACTGGCGATAGTACTCACTACCTGATTTAGAGCTTTTACATTTCTTTACTGCAATGCTCATCATTGTAGCTAGATGGTCTGAAATTGAGAAAGTTATGATTCAACTTTTTACTTTTTGTAGTGTGTTACTGTTTGTCCATATTTGGTCAAGTAATGTAGAACTATTATCTGTTATTCTCGTTGGCCTATTGATTAAGGAACTGAATCCATGATCATACATAACATCAATGAATTTTGTCACATTTGGTTCATCGCAATCTAAAATGTTATAATTGAAATCTCCAAATAAGAAACTTTCTCTTTTATTTATTTTTCTCAGAATATTGTCTAGATCAGCAAGGAACATTTTTTGTGCATTACCATTATTACAAGGAGAATGATATATGTTCCCACAAGTTCTAACTTTATCTTGAAATTTGATATCTACAAAGATATAGATTCAAATATTTTTTCATTCATTATATCTAAGTCCATGCGGTGAGTGAACTCAATGTCGTCTCTAATGTAGAATGCAACACCACCTCCCAATGCAACACCACTTTACAGCCTTAGCCGTGTAGATCCAAATTAACTAGGCTAGCCTAGGGCTATCGCGAATCTAACTTTGCCAACAACCTACTTTTTGGACTGATAAATAGGCGCTAAACCATACAAATATACTATTTGCATTATTTTCTAGTAAACTGCAATCGTAAAAATCCGATCAGTGATTTAGTAGGTTATCTTACTACAGCCTGCAAGAAAGTGCTGTTGCGCAACTGCTCGCGAAGGTTGCGACCGATTGCAACCTTTCGCGAACTGTCGATGACGTCAAGTTTTGGTAGCTTCGCATCGCTTCACGTTGCTTCGCGTCCAGTCTAAACGCACCTTAAGCCGTTTTTGACTGAGACCGCTTTTTACGCCAAACTTGCGGAGCGGTTTTCGGGTTCTAAAACCAAAGTCACATAATCTATTGCCTCGAAATTAGGTACAAACGTGCAACTCATTAATCTCAAGCTGCTGTCAAAATTTCATGTCGCTAGACTCAACCGTTCTCGAGTTATAAGCAAAAGTTTGAAATTTCGCACTCGTTACTTGGAAACTGGCCGAGTAAAAACAAAGGAACACGCGACGCGAGCGTCGGTCGTTCCAATAACTAGATGGGAGTTTGCCAGCAAACCCAGTGAACGACCGACGCACAGCTAATGCTGTGACGCTCAAAAGTACTTTTTGTCTACCGTAAAATCAGCAATTATTCAAAAATATCTGATTATGGAACCTCCAGAAAAGTTGAGTCAAAAGATTTGTCAGTTAAATATCTCCTGAAATCATAAAACACTGTCACCCTAGCTTGAGCCGTTCAAAAATTGATTTTTGGGGGTCCATTTGGGGGGTCCCTGGGGGGGGTGGCACCCCCAAACTATGTCAAAATATTTGTCTGTTCAATATCTGCTGATATCAAAACAGACTGGCACCCAAGTTGAGCTTTTCAAACACTTCATTTTTGGGGGTCCATTTGGGGGGTCCCCAGGGGGGTGGCACCCCCAAACTATGTCAAAATATTTGTCTGTTGAATATCTGCTAATATCATAACAAACTGGCACTCTAAGTTGAGCCGTTCAAAAAATTGATTTTTGGGGGGTCCATTTGGGGGGTCCTCGGGGGGGTGGCACCCCCAAACTATGTCAAAATATTTGTCTGTTAAATATCTACTGATATCATAAAACACTAGCTGGCACTCTAAGTTGAGCCGTTCAAACAATTGATTTTTGGGGCCCCATTTTGGGGGGTTCCCGAGGGGGTGGTACCCCAAACATGTCAAAATATTTATCTCTTAAATATCTACTGATATCAAAAAAAAAACTGGCGCCCTAGGTTAAATCGTTAAAAAAATTTATTTTTGGGGGGTCCCCGAAGGGGTGGTACCCCCAAATTATGTTAAAATATTTGTCTCTTAAATATCTACTGATAACAGAAAAAACTGGCACCCTAGCTTGAGCCGTTCAAAAATTTGATTTTTTGGGGCCCCATTTTGGGGGGTCCCCGGGGGGTGGTACCCCCAAACCATGTCAAAATATTTGTCTCTTAAATATCTACTGATATCAAAAAAAACTGGCACCCTAGGTTAAATGGTTAAAAAACTTGCTTTTGGGGGGTCCATTTGGGGGGGTCCCCGGGGGAGTGGTACCCCCAAATTATGTCAAAATATTTGTCTCTTAAATATCTACTGATATCAAAGAAAAATGGCACCCTAGATTAAATCGTTAAAAAATTTATTTTTGGGGGGGTCCCCGAAGGGGTGGTACCCCCAAATTATGTCAAAATATTTGTCTCTCAAATATCTACTGATAACAAAAAAACTGGCACCCTAGCTTGAGCCGTTCAAAAATTTGATTTTTTGGGGCCCCATTTTGGGGGGGTCCCCGGGGGGGTGGTACCCCCAAATCATGTCTAAATATTTGTCTCTTAAATATCTACTGATATCAAAAAAAAATGGCACCCTAGGTTATATGGTTAAAAAAATTTGTTTTTGGGGGGGTCCATTTGGGGGGTCCCCGGGGGAGTGGTACCCCCAAATTATGTCAAAATATTTGTCTCTCAAATATCTACTGATATCCAAAAAAACTGGCACCCTAGCTTGAGCCGTTCAAAAAATTGATTTTTTGGGGCCCCATTTTGGGGGGGTTCCCGGTGGAGTTGCCCCAAAAAAATTTCAGGAGACACAATTGCGTATGTACCTCAACAACTTCACACAAAAATTAGATTTCTATGTTTTGTGGTTTAGGAGAACTCGAGCGTACAAGATTTAGGAAGAAAAAAAAGGAAAAAAAAGGAAAAAAAAGGAAAAAAAAGGAAAAAAAAGGAAAAAAAAAGGAAAAAAATAAGAAAAAAACCTCATCGCGGCCGAAAGTTGGTTGGTAGGGATGAAAGGATATCTTAAGACATATAACCATGAGAAATATTTTTTGCCGTACTTAAGCCGTTTTTGACTTAGACCGCTTTTTACGCCAAACTTTCGGGGCGGTTTTCGGGTCATAAACCCGAAGTCACGTGACCGATTGCCTCGAAATTTGGTACAAACATAAAACTCATTAATCTCAAACTGCTGTCAAAATTTCATGTAGTTAGACCAAACGGTTCTCGAGTTATAAGCAAAAGTCTGAAATCTCGCACTCATTAGTTAGAAAATGGCCGAGTAAAAACAAAGGAACACGCGACGCGAGCGTCGGTCGTTCCAATAAGCCGATCCAGTGCCGAAGCACCACTGCAAAATACATTCAAAGCACAAAACGTCCATCAGATTAGTGAAATGAAGACTTAAAGGCGCAGTTGCAGAGTGTGGGATGGAGCAGAGCAAATCAGTTTTGTTTGTCATCATTGTGAAATTTTATAGTCCAGAGGAATAATCACATGAAGTATTATGATTTCCATGCAGCAACGCGTTCAATAATTCAAGACCAATTTTACATGTAATCCAGTTATAATATGAACCAGTAGGCTAGTTAAACTATAAAGGATAAAAAAACTAATTGAAAAGGTGATTAGTTCTTGAAATAAATATGACAAATAATGTCTTAAAATATCTGCAAACTTATATGATATCAGTACCACTGTACCATACCTAATGAGAATCAAAAATATCCATGACATTTTACCGTATATTGCCTACTTACCCGTTACCGGTAATTAACCTAACACTGCACAAGTAGAGACCTGCCTCTTTTAACCTAACAATGCATTAAATTCATCAAAACTCAAAAATGGCAGTGTAACCTGTACCTTATACTAATAGGTGGGCAAGTTAATGCAAAACGTTAGCTTCGTTAACCACTAGTCCGTTAACAAACTTCACACCTCCATTAACGTTAATTCGTTATTTTCAGCTTTAATTAACGGAAGTGAATAAAGTCCGTTAATCCGTTAACATTTTGCGTGTAATTTAGATTTCTTTTTATTCACTCGCTTCTAGAACACGTATTGACGCTGTTGAGCTGATTGTAAGGTCATATTTATTGCTATGGTTGTCTTTTTGTGTTTTGAAAGTTACATTTTACAGTCTAATCTAATTTCAAGATAAAAACAAGTTCAAATGCACAACGAAGCTGCAAGATATTAACGATAAAAACCTTAACGGAAGTTAACAGAACTTAACGGAAGTTACTTTAGTCCGTTAACAGAACTTAACGGAAGTTAATTTAGTCCGTTAACATGAAAAAACTTTTTCACGGATTAATGAGTTAATGAAAAAGTTAGCTTCATTATTAACAGATTAACTATTAACGGACTTGTGCCCACCTATGCTTATACCCTCAGCAATGTATATATCATAACACACACAGTATAACACATTTCAGCTGTTTGGTGTTGTTCTTGAGTAACCCAATACACCAATGACGCTCTGGAAAGTAGTATACCGTATTTATAAAGAAATTTCCAGACAATTACATGCAGGGCCATAAGGATCAATAGGACTTCAAAATCACAAGAAAGCACTCGTAATGTCAGATGTGTTCCAAGATATGAAGATAGTTTTCAGTTCGCAAAAACATTCTTAACATGTTGCAATAGCATTGAGAAGATACAGTCACAGGTTAAGGTAAACCTAAGTTACCTGGTTACCGTAGTTAACAAAATACTGATAATCTGATTGAAGATTAGCATTTACAGTAGCCTAATTGAAGTTACAATATGTCGGACAAGACCACAAAGGGTGAGTTTTGTTTTTATTTTGTACTATTTGCATTGCAGATTGTACTTTTAGGTTTTTATACTAGGTTGCAATGGGCACAGATGAGCTTTTATTTAGAAAAGCTTTATTTCACTAGAAATTTTTGTTTAGTGTTTTATTACTGTAATTCTGACTCGACTCTAACCCAAACTCAAATGCTTACTCTAAAACTATCCCTAAATCGAACTCTAAACCCTAACTTAAACCTAAATCTTAGCTCCTAAAAAAGCAAAGGAAAAAAGCACATATGAATATTTCTCAGTTTTGTTTATTCTCTTTAACTTCAAAAATTCGCGGTGGAATAGTCACTACCAATATGACTTTTTCTGGCCGCAGGGGTGCTGAAACCTGGGGGGGAGGGGGGATATACATGACTGTATCCCCTCCAATAATTTGAGTAGCCTATGGTCTACATCTGCATCCTATCCAATACTTTGACTCTAGTGGCACAGTAGCGTAGCCAGTTTTAGTCAATTCCAGTGCAAAAAACAGTCTCAAAAGAGTTAAAAATGTGGTACCGTATTTTTCTTATTTTGCATTTTGGTTGACAGGCCAATGGGGAGGGCTTTCCTGGAATTGACTAAAAAGTATGGTCTACATCTGCATCCCATCCAATACTTTGACTCTGGTGTGCACAGTAGCGTAGCCAGTTTTAGTCAATTTCAGCGCAAAAAGCAGTATCAATATCAAAAGAGCTAAAAATGTGGTATTTTTCTTGTTTTGCTTTTTGGTTGACAGGCCAATGGGGAGGGCTTTCCTGGAATTGACTAAAAAGTGATTTAAAGCATACTTTGAAACATATATTCAGGGGGGGCTAATTGTCAAAAATTAAAGTCACAAATCAATGAAAACTTCAAAAAATGCCCAAAAACAGACAATCAAATTTGATCACTAGTGTAAAAACGTCTATGGGATATACATGACTGTATCCCCTCCAATAATTTGAGTAGCCTATGGTCTACATCTGCATCCTATCCAATACTTTGACTCTAGTGGCACAGTAGCATAGCCAGTTTTTATCAATTCCAGTGCAAAAAACAGTCTCAAAAGAGTTAAAAATGTGGTACCGTATTTTTCTTATTTTGCATTTTGGTTGACAGGCCAATGGGGAGGGTATGGTCTACATCTGCATCCCATCCAATACTTTGACTCTGGTGTGCACAGTAGCATAGCCAGTTTTAGTCAATTCCAGCGCAAAAAGCAGTATCAATATCAAATGAGCTAAAAACGTGGTATTTTTCTTGTTTTGCTTTTTGGTTGACAGGCCAATGGGGAGGGCTTTCCTGGAATTGACTAAAAAGTGATTTAAAGCATATTTTGAAACGTATATTCAGGGGGGGGCTAATTGTCAAAAATTAAAGTCACAAATCAATAAAAACTTCAAAAAATGCCCAAAAACAGACAATCAAATTTGATCACTAGTGTAAAAACGTCAAACATAGGTTTTATGTACAAATATATTATAAACTCAGGAATAAGGAGAGGGGGGCTATTCAGTGTTAGATAATTACCAATCACTTCTCTCAAATATCTTTTCATTAGCCCCCCCCAATTATTTTTCTTTATAAAATATAGACAAAATAGATTACTTCGTGTGAGTCTTATTGAATAATAGGATTTTATTATTTATCAGCATGTACACAAGAGAACTGCAATGTTATTATTAGCCACTTCCCATATAGCCCATTAATGCAACCAGTTGAATCATGTTGCGCTGCCAATTTCTATGCCACATTTTAGTAGCATTATTTTTCATTAAAATAGCTCTAAAATTAAGTTTTTTTTGCAAAAAAATGCAAACTTTTCAAGCGCTGGGGGCTCTGCCCCCAGACCCCCGTGCCTCCAGCGGATGGGGGCTTCGCCTGCAGACCCCCAAAACAACCCCCCATTGCAAATTTCTGGCTACAAGCCTGGGTGTGCGTTTGAGCGCATGTTTCCACTAGAATTCGGGGAAAAACGTGCTTCAGTTTTGGCGAAGACCTTTTTCTTGGTCTTCACTTAATTTGCTCAACTGAAAAAAATCGTGGTCGAGTTTCATCCCCCCAATGTTGAAAATAGGGCAAAATTATGGTAAAATTGCAAAATATCCCCCCCCAATGCTCAACAAAGATCGGCACTCCTGTCTGGCCGATATCAATATTTCAGAAATTTTTGGGCCGATACCGATTTTGATAACCGATATATTAATTTATTAGCTACGAAAATTTGTCATTATTTTTCAACTCACTTAACGCTAAAAGCTTCACTAATTCCCATTCAAAGAAAGACTATTGCAAACACAAGTCACACTCCAGTATTATTCATCAAAAAAAACAGACAAAAAATACATTGATTTAACAATCAATAGTCAAGAGCAGTTGTGCTTGCTGTCAAAAATAAACACTTTGAGGTAATTGTTTATCGGTGGTAAACACCCATATGATATATCGGCTTGATCCTGATATTGACCAATATATATCGGCTGACCAATGTATTGGTTGAGCTCTAATTCAATTATTGATGGAATTCTTCAATGTTCTTTGATTCCATAATTACCATATACGTCATCAACATAGCGAAATTAAATGCAAGGAGGGGAGTGAAAGCTGTTGTTGGCTCTTTCTTCTAGCTTTTCCATTACCATGTTTGCAATGATGGGAGGTAAAGGGTGAACCCATTGGAGTGCCAAATACCCTGTTGATATATATATGGTTTGTTGGAAGGTGAAAGTGGTCGAACTAAAGCAGATGTCCAATGTGTCCACTAATTCAGAAACGCTTAGTGTGGTACGATCCTCTAAGTGAGAATCAGTACTAAGGCTATCAAACACAATTTGCTTTGCCAGATCAAGTGGTATGGTGGTGAATAGACTAACAATGTCAAACAACACTTGTTTTTGCAAATCATTTATGCTAAAATCTTTAATACTTCTAACAAATTCTGTCGAGTTTTTGGTGGTGAAATTTGTTTTGCCAATTAAAGGACTTAATATACACTTATATATATATCAGACACTTAGACAAATGATACATAGCTGAGCCAATAAACGGCACAATTGGGTGCAAAAGTACAGTTGTATTGTGGATTTTGGAAGACCATAAATCCTAAGAAGCACAGAGTTACAGCTTTAAAGGTTTTTGTAGTTGGAGAAGGATATTTTTTCTCCTGCCTTAACTTCCAAATAAAGGAATTAGACGCTTTTCGATCACTGGTACAGGGTTTCTTGTTGGAATTTTGTGCATTTTTCTGTCATTCAATAATTCCATCGTTTTCGTGGTGTTATCGCTCTTATTCATGACCATAGTACAGTTAGCTTTATCAGCTTCCTGAATAACAATATCGTCGAAAGATTTTAATTTGAATATGGCCTTTCACTCTGGTGGTGTAAGATTATCAGGTGGTGGAGAAGCGCGCTTTAGAATTTGAGTAATCTTGGCTCTAGCACAATCTACAAACGGTTTTTTATTATGTGGAACTTGTCGTAAGCCCTCTTCCACGCCACAGACTATATCCAAAATAGCGATTTCTTTTGGAGCAAGCGCGAATTTTGAACCCTTGCTTAACAGCACAATCTGATCATGAGTAGGTTATGGTTGGATAAAATTTTGACCCAAGTTTTTTGCACAGAATCGTTTTCTTTTGCAGGCAAAGATAAAAGTAGGAGATTTAATTTATCTCTTTGCACCTCTTTTAAATTTGTTTGTATTAGTTGAGACGTTTGGCACGCATAAAAAATATGTCTTTATGAATGTTTTTTCCAAATTTGTGACGATACTGCTAATGCGGGAATTGAACCAGGGTCAGTAACTTTTCGATCCCTAGCCTCACGCTCTACCACTGAGCTGTTGCCTCCACTAAATTCTGCTTTCAAGTTAAATTAAATTCTGTAATTAAATTAAAAGAAAAAAAATTTAAATCTTCTAAATTTAATTTCGCTGGTATGGTATTGCTCCAAGCCATAGCTGACATGTATTTTACAGCATATCTTTTTTTGTTTGGTATTTAACCGAAAAGTGCATGTAAGTCCTTCAAAGTGACAAAAACTCTACTGTCAGAGAACTTACAAGTCGGATAAGTTTAATTCCAGACGAAATTTAAAATTGGTGTAGCAACACATTCCCTTTAGCAGTGCTCTAGAAAATTGCTATGGATCTCATTACAACTTCTTTACTTTATAAAACATAGCCTATCAAGATTTCTAGCTTAACATGATTGTTAAATATTACAAATTTGTAACATTTAGCAGAGGAAATGCAGATAGTGACAGCATTTCGAAATGAGAAAGCTGACTGAAACTCCACATGCTCAATTGCAGTAAGGCCATGCTACAGTTGCATTGTTCTTTGATGACATCATTCTCACACAAAATCGCAATTTTGAGTTTTCGCTGGCCAAAATGACTTTTCCACGATAAACCTTTAAATGTTGCTGCTAATTTACTTCTTTTTTACATAGTATTAAAAACTGAAACAGCAAATTTACCTTGGCACTTGATCTTGATATGTTCAACTGTACATGACATTTTGATCAACACTGAAAAAAATACTTTTTTCAACAACACCAGTATATTGTACAACTGTACATGACGTTGTCGTTTTGCGACCAACACCTGCCAGAAAATTGATTGAAAATTGCCATGTGATCAAATGAAGCATGTATACTAAACAAAAGTTTTTTTATTATCAAAGTTGCAAAAATGTGTGATTATTTGGATTTGAAATTTTCATAACCAGCTTGTAAATGAAAACAATTTTTAACAATGTTTGATGATCTTTGCATAGTGCTTTTAGGTACAATTTTATCAGTGAAACAGTAGTAACATCTAGAAATTTACCAAAAAGCAAACATGCATGAGCACAGATTACTTGTCAAACCTTGTTGCAAGCATAACATTGCCAGTAGAACACTATCATGAAATCACAGTGCAACAATTTTTTAACCACTGAATAGCTAAAATCTATGCTGAAGTTGTACAATTAAGAATTTTGAATAGTAGTACATGGTGCAGCTTCTACATTGTGCAGTTCAAGATGAGTACAAAATTTGTTGCTGTTCAAGACAAGTGCAACTTATCACTAATTTGGTGGTAGCTGATATTCTATGCTAAATGTACTTTCAGTTATGGGAGCAAATTGTACATCGACTAAAATTTATGGAAGACAGTATTTTCCACGATAGGCTCTACTCTATCTTCTCTCAAGAGATCTTCAGATCGGGGTGAAAATGAACCACCACTGGTCAAGAAAAAAATTAGTATGTCGTTTGGACCAACCTCATCTCTCCAAAAGATGGAAGCTGACTCATCAAAGAAACCTCCTGCTGCAGCATCTGGGCTTTCGATAAAGCTGGCTTCCGTATGTTATTTTTTATTATTTATTAAAAAGTTTATTTTTGAAATTTAAAATTGGTCTATTTATGCAATAATGCTATTGTATATAAACCCACCACTTTGCATTTGTCTAACCAAGCCAACCCTGAGCACCCTTTTTGGGATCTGTTAAAGTAAACTGCTTGGGAAAGTAGAGTACGTAAAGTGTCTTTCCCAAAAACAAAAGATACATTTTCAGTTTTGGTGTTGAACAGGGAGCCTGCAACCTCTCGATTGCTATCTCAGTGTTCTCCCATCTGAGAAATGTGCATGAGGTCTCAGTTGTAGAGTTTAAATTAGTATGCTCTGCCTGATATTTTTCCAATTTAGCATAACTCCTGTGATGTATTACACCAATCAAAATTTGAGCAATGAAAAATTACTCCTCATATTTCTCTGCATTTCACTCGCTGCAATCAAACTTAAGAAGTATGTTCTTTTTGCAAGTACACACTGCACAAGGATCAATGGCATGTTTACTCTAAAGCCGCATTTACAAGGGCGACTTTTTTGCGACGCGATTTGGAGATTTTTTACGCTTAAAAATTTATCTCGCAGAATGGTTACTCACAGGAGGCGAGACTCGCTTGTCGCAATTGCGTTTGGAAAGAATTGCTGTCGTGTAAGTAACACCTCCGATTTGCGATGCTGATTATATTCTGTGCGACTCGATGCAAGAATCGTTCTCGCTCGTGATCACTTACACGAGGTCAATTTCAACGTCTCGAGAGTCCCAGGGCAAAGTCACGCTCGTATAAACAGCAAATCGTACATGTCGTTTACGAGTCATCCAGGCATAGCACAATGCACAACTGCTTTGCAAGTCGTTGGCCACGATTATCCTAATATTGCTTCATAAAATATCGTGTTTATAGTACAAAACAGTCTGTAGTGCTTTTACTGCAATTAATTGTGATTTCGATACTAAATTTACTTTATGTTAGTTTGAAACGCAGAAGGGATAATTTTCTTGTTGATGCTGTACTGGTATACTGCAGATAGGGCAGTCATGAGCTGATAACTATGAAGCCAATCAAGGAAAACTTTAACCGTCTTTAAAATGTATGATAAATTAGCCACAGGTAACAGTGCCTTAATGGTATTCTGCTTTATAATATCTTAGGTGCACTTTTTTTTTATAAAAACCAGTAAATGTTGAGTTGAGGCTAGCTGTTCTTAATTTTTTGCCAATGTTGATCCTCAGTTGCTCTTAATTGGTTCTTAAATTTTGAAAGCATTGATGTCAATTATATGGCAACCATGTTTGTTAATTTCTAATGCTCTGTTTGCTTGAGTAAATGCCTTTATTTGCTGTTTTTGCAGCATCGTAAAATTGCGGAAAGCAAAAAAGCGAGAATTAATTTTCGTTTGAACGAGAGCCAAAAAGTTTTTTTGTTACCTGCGCAGTGCTTATTAGCACTCTGTAGTCTCGGAATTGTTGCAATTTTGCTTGTAAATGCCAGAAAACCACTCAAGCTTTATTGTTTTGATTCAGCACAGAATTTAGTTTCTTTTTTGATTTGGAATTTATTCTTTTTTGGTTGTTTTTAATGTTATTTTTTGTTGCTGAGACTGGTGTTGTTCCTAATTTGTTCTTTAATTTTGAGCAAAAGTGAGCCTTGTGTTTTTGCAAAATTGTTCTTGTATGAAAAAGTATAATCAATTTTGTCATTGCTAATATTGTGGCATAGCAAAACTCAAAGTTAAAAATCTGAGAACTCTAGAATAGCTAAGAGCATGAATTCACAATAATGGCATTTGGACAATATATTTTGGAAATGGAGGTGCTTGTTACAGAAGCCCTCCATAACACTGCTGACTGTAGGTGCTCCAGCAAAACTCTGTATCCTTCACTCTGTCCATCTGGCCAAACCACAATTGAAATTCTTTAACTTAAACTGTATTGTTCGGACAAAATAAATAATGTGGAACAGTATGGCATGGCATAAAATAACTGACATTTAACCAGAAAATAATGAACTAAAAGAGTGTCATACGAGCGGTCTTCAAAATAAAATACGTCCGTTTGCCAATTACTTGAATGAAAAGGAATGTCAGAGCAGAGGTAACTCGGCCAAACGCAAAGTCGTGCACAAATTAGCGAAAAGTGATTTTTAAAACGTTTGCTGCCACTGGCAACAGGAAATTAAGTGATGTGTGCAAACTAAAGGGAAAAAGCAGCTGAGTTTGAAACTAGAGCGGGGAAGCTCAAAAAAAGGTCAATCGATGCTGTAACAGTGCTAGCAGTGTAGGCTCACACTCTTCGCTCACTTGTTGGGTCCAGCACCTTGTATACAAGTACCACTGGTGCTTGTCGGCTAAAAACATGTTAGCATTTGCTTTCTTTGCTGACCAGAGATTGCTAGTATGCTATCGGTATCTCTTGTAGTTAAAATAACCACAGTTAAATGGAGAAGCACAACACCTACTGCTCCACATATTCTAATTAAACATTCATTTCATGAAAATGCTGTTTCTAATCACATCATGCTGTCCATTTCAGTTGCACTATTCTTGGAATTTGAGTGGTGTTATGGGCCTTATTTGAATAATGCCAGGAGTGAGTTTTGACCTGAAGTCACTGAGGTATTTATGCACTGTTCATAATAATTCATCCTCTGCACTATACTTACTGTAATTGCCAAGCGTTTAGGAAATGCATGCGCTTTTTATTTTATTATAGTGAATATTGGTACATTGAAACAGTTGTGGTTTAGTAGCACCATGACAAAATTACGTGAAAACACAAATTATATGAATGCTAAATAACTTTTTTAAATGTTGGTTTAATCTAAAGAGAGCCAGTATCGATACTTCTGCAGCGACAAAAAGCGCCTGCCTGGTATCACTGCAGAAGAAGTCAAAAAGTCAACTTATAAAAACAAAAACAAAATTTAACAATTAGCATTTCGGATAATATTAGAGCACAGATCTACTATGAAATACAAAATAGTTATGCACTATTAGGAAATAAACAATATGAATTTGTCAGTCACACACGCTTGGAGAAAAGGTAATTTTAGAAGTGTTTTTAGAATTGGCTGCACTAAAATGTTGATAAATTTTATTATTTTATACAACAAAGATTATGTAAAACCAAACAAGAAACACAGTCAGAGATGGGTTGTGGTAGAGAAAAACCAAGACTGAAAGGTAAATGACAGAATTTTATAAAAGCTCATGAGCATTATTGCCTGCTTCACTTTGCTCCATCCCAGCCAACTCAAAATGATGCAGAGTAAGTAAGCTTTTTCGATTAAGTTCAAGCGTTTACGTATCACACATTTTTCACGAGCAGCACGCTGCCCTTGCTGCTTCATCTTTTACCTTGCATTTTCATTGCAAATTTTGGCGACAGCTGCTTAATGGTATTCATTGTATTTCGTTTTACGCTTGCGTCGGCTTTGTACATTTTCGTTTCAAAATTCCAAATCGGGATTGTTTCAGATGCAAAAGCTAACAAGCAGCGCATTTGAAATGCTTTTGCAATTTCAAAACCAGCGAGCTTCGCTTTGAAACTATCTCGCACCGTGTAAGTGAACCAGTGCGATAGCGACTTGTCTGCCGACTATGTTTTGTGAGAATCACTGGCACACAGTATCAATGTGCAAGTGACTTTTGCGAGTTGCAATTGTATGCGAGTGTTACGTTGAAATCTCTACAGTGTGAATGACTGCTGTGATTTGATTTTTTGGGGGGCGTGTCTGGCGATATTGCGCAGACAAAATGTCTTGTGAATCTCGCGCTGTATAAGTGACCTTCGTGATTTGAGAAAGAAAAAAGGCAAAATGTTGATTCTCGCAGCTAAAAGTCGTCTGTGTAAATGCAGCTTAAGAGTGAGTGAAAGTAGGTTTTTGCTCTGTGCCAATGCAATTTTGTGAATGCAAAATGCCCTTCTCTCTTTTTTTTTGTTTTTGTTTTTTTGTGATAAATCTCCTGGACAGAAAAACTTTTTACTGAAAATCAACTTGATTTTAATCAAATTTATTGCAAAACTCCTGAAAATTTGAAGTTGAAAGGTGAAGGAAAGTTTGTCAAAATCTGAACATTTTTTGACCAATTGTAATGTAAATGAAATCGTAAGACATTCTTGCTCCCACTCACTTTGACTTAGGCATCTTATGAATAAATGTCAAAAACCAAACTTTTAGCTTTGAGCTGCCTATGACTCCATTGAAAAAATACGTCATTTTTCGAAAGTATGGCTGTGACATCATCAACTCAAAATCAGCTTTTTAAAAAAATTTTGTGAACACCAGCACAGATGCTGAGTTTGGTGTTCATATGACTTTTTGTTTTGAAGTTAAATAGTGTTGGGCAAAATGATTTTGTCGAATATCACATCAAAAAATAATGTCAAAAACAAAGGTAATGATTGAAAAAAGTTGATACAAGCATCAACTGTTTTAAAGACCAGTAATCTTGGCTCTAGTAAGTATACTATGTACAGTTGCAATCTTTGAAAATTGCTATGAATTTAGAAACAAGAAAAAACATCAAATAAAGTTCAAGTGATTCCTAAATCAAAGAAGACTGCATCAGTTTTCAATGAAAGCAGTGATGTAAGTTCTATTGTGTGATCTTTTTCTTGCCATATTCTGCGGTGATTTGAAACTGAATAGCTTTAGCTTGCAGCAGAGATGTTGTTCCTCTTCATACTGGTTGATTCATGATCGCTAACATTAGCACCTTGGATTTTTTTGTTACCTGATTTTTTTCCTTTTTTTGACCAACACTCGACTAGCTTAGAATTTAGAATCATTTTTTTAAGATGAACAGAGATGACTACTGACTCAAAGTTTTCATCGTTGCTAAGTAGCTCCTCTGTCGCTGCTCTCATCCAACCTGTAATTATTATCTTGTTGATTTTTTATTCAGTTTAATTGTACTGGTACCGGTAGTGTTGCGGTTATGACCTGTGCGGTGCTATAATAAACTTGAAACAATAAGTAAAGTGTTCGTTTAAGTTTTGGCTCTTTGCTTTAGGTTGAGATAAATTAGTTAAACGTTCCTGTCAGTCACTCTAAAAATCACATTTTGTTTATCATTACTCTCAGCAATGATCATGATTTCTCTGAGTTGTTGCAATCTCTGCAAATCAAAAACTGAAATCATGGACCTTCAAACATCTCACATGGGTAAGCTTAAATTCAACAAAAACGGATCAGTGAACAAATCTGCATTTCTAAGAAGAATGCTGCACTATGAAGATGATGACTTCTACATTAAAGCCAGCATTAAAAACTTATCCAAACTTTTAAAAAAGAGGAAGTTGGTACATGGGTTTATTTGTGAGCTGGGGTGAGCAAGTTTTACAAAAATTCAGAAATCTCACCATTCACCTTTTGACCATTTCATATTTTATCAAGGAACCACAGCACAAGGTGCATCCACTACAATGCAGTGTATAAGAAGCAGTTGAATAGATTATGCAATTTCTTGACAGAGTGTAGAACGACAGATCTTTACTTATCAGAAGTATGTTATATTTTAAACATTTTTTTAAATATCAAAAGGCGGATTTTCTTATGTTACTTGGGATAGAATTCCAGGCCTTAGCACTGGTAAATTTGATTGATTTTTGATTTATTTGCAGTTTAAATAACAGCATCTGTAGGTTTTTGTTAGTAAAATAAGAATTTTTTGATAGTATAAAAGAATTGAATAGATTTAGAGGATAGAATTAATAGAACAGATTTACAGTTTGGCCGTTTCATATTGAAATAAGAAGGGTTAAGTTTAAACATTTTTTTCAGCAAAAAAAGAGCACTAGTGTTGCATCCTCCACAGGTCACGATTCTTATTGTTTTATTTTGCAATCTGTTTAGTGTAAGAAAATACGAAGAATAGGTGTTTCCCTATGCTAATGCTTCATGATTGAGATGAGAGTGAATTGAAATATAATGAAGTTTAGGAAGAGCAGCTTGAGGTAGAAAATATGATTATTTACTTGGAATTTCCACAGATCAAGCAACCTTATTTTCAAGAACTTTGATGTGGTCTGAAAAATTTAACTTAACATCTAAAAGTACACCAAGATACTTTGCTTTGTTAACTAATGTAACAGTACCATCCATACATTGAATATCAATATTTTCAGAAGGAAAATTGAGCTTTGGAGTTATTATTAATAGGTTGGTTAGATTTTGCAGGATTGAGTGTTACTTTGTTAGCTTGCACCCACGTACTAAATCTCCTGATTGATGCATCGACGGATGTGTTGCCGTAAAGCAGGTGTCATCTGCAAATAACTGTGGTGTGCATTCAATTCTGTTGGATAGGTCATGACTATATAACAAGAATAGAAGTGGACCTAACGTTGATCCTTGGGCTACCCCAATATTTAATCACGTAGAAAAGAACGAGTTATCAATGCTAACAAATTGAGATCAAAACATTACTAATCTCATCATCAGCAAATAAATGATGAGCAAGGCAATAACAATTTGTCACCAACAAAAGCACAGAAAAAAGACAAAGTAGCGGCATAAAAATGTTTCCTTTTTGGGATATTTTAATTACTAAAGCTTCAAATGGAATTAAAGCACAGTACAAAAAAAGTCAACATTCGCGGGGTTATATTCCAAATGGGACTGTTACACACCAACCAAGTACAAAAGTACTACTGTAATTTACAATTTCTTTCAGCACTCTCACAAATCTGCATTCTTCAGTTGCTTTAATTAAAATGTTCATGTCTTCAAAGCAGCTTTTCGTCTGACTCTTGTCCAAAACAAATCGTCAGAATGGAGACAGCAGCTATTTATCGGAAAAAACTGAGCCATGATTACCCGCAAAAAGACCAATTAAGAGCATCATTAGTGTACACTGCACAATAGAGTGTCCCAAAAAAATGAAAGTTGGTGCTTCGTCAGCAATTTTGGGATCACATCACTAAAAAACTCCTCCCAAAAAATTTCAACCCAATTGGATGATGTTAAGGGGCAGCACCACCCCCTTTTTTAATAGTGCTTACCCCAAAATTTGATAATCAGTTATTTTGGCCAATTTTTGAGATAAACATGTGATGTCACCATTCATTTTCAATGATTTTTGATCAGGAATTCAATTATATTGTTAAATAAGTTCTAATGTCGACTTTTATTTTACCTGATTTTCTTAGATAGAGCAGAAAGGTTCTATGATAGAGCAAAAATGTCTTATTTTGACATATATTTGCTGCTCTACTAAAACTGCAGCCAAATTTATTGAAAGAAGTACAATATGCATCGGTAGCACATGCTAATTTCCAGAAAAATAGTTGTGCTAGAATTAACAATAAAAAACAAAATCATGCATTATCAGTAGTGCACTTCAAACACATCACAAATAACCCAGTAAGCCCAGCAAAGTACAATAACATCCTCAGTATTAAATTCACCATCAGGATATTAATATTATGAGCAATTGAGCATTATGATCAGTGTACACTTAATTGCAGTGAGCGCTTCTGTTTGAACGCGAAGCTCACTGCAATGCGGTGTTTACAGCTACTTTCGAAATACCATCAACCAGGTACCGAATACAACAGAATCAAGACAAAAAAGTTTAAAACAAGCTACTTCCAGAATAATGATGCGCCTGCAGTTTGCGTTTGATTGGTTATTTTGACTGCGAGCTGAATTAATAAAATCACGTTTGCACGCAAGTTGCTAATAATTCACACAACAGCAATGTTAGCTAGGCTAGATAGGTCCTGATAAGATAACTTTAACCTGTAGAAAATTATCTTCAGTCAATTGCTGATTTTTTTTTTCGCTTTCATAATTATTGTAAGTTTTTTAGTAATTGATTAGCTGGACTGTACAACGCCACAGAGCTGCCAACTATACATAACTTACAAGCTGGAAGATTTTATAGTGACATGTGTAAAGACAAAGATCAGCACTAAAGTTTTTCAAAGAGCAGAGCATATACAAAAACATATAGCAAAAATCAAAATCAGCTGACATGTTATCAAAGCATTCATCAAATGCCCTAAACGACATGGTTTTCTTTTTCGCATAAACAATTATACCTACTTTCTGATATTTTTAAACTTTAAAAGTTCATTTGTTGCTTTTCTTTTTTTTTTTTTGAACACAAAATAATGCTGCATATCATTTAATAAAAGTATGCTCTGCTTTTTGAATATTACCTCCAAGCTTACTTTTGACTTTGAACATGACAGCTGACAAGCTAAGTTCATGGAGAGAAAGCATTCAAGAAGTGAATTTATTGGGTTCATATCTATAACCACTTATACTGTAATTGTTCAACCAGTTGCTTAATTTTGCTAATTACTGTATCCCAGCCATAGAGTACATTTTAAATTCTTAAATGTTGATATATGATCATTTCTCAATGCCATACTTCATTTGGTTACTGTAAGTATGTTACTGTAGGTGTATGGATAATGCAGCTACATCGGTCTCAGATAAAATGTTTACTTAGCACAGCAAGATTAAATGTGATAGATTTGCAGTTCAACATGGTTCAACACTAAAAGTGCCTAATCAACAGTTACTGAATTTGACAAGCCATTTCATTCATTTATTTTTTAAATCCACTAAAATCAAACTTACAAAATGATTGCAGCTTTGGTCATGGATTGGACAGGCCATACGATTGGATCGTTAGTTCGTAGCGAGTTGTTTTAATTGTTCAAACGGGACTCAAAAATATTTAAACAGGGCTCAACATATTTCAATTGTAATTATGAAGACAAAAACTAAAACCATCCTCGGCAAAAATTTGCGCCAATTTTCAAACATGAGGTAGAGAATAAAAAAGCTAACCCTAGGCCAAAATAGGATATGCAGTATTTTGGTTCTAAGATAATCGGAGACATTATTTATAGCTGATATAGTGTGCCACTAGACAGCACCACCATCATGTGAAACTTTTCCAGGCAGGGCTCAAGTTTTCCTGCTTGGCCCTGTCCTCTGGGTATGGGCTTAAGATGGGAATGGTCTAGGGAACACTGCAATTGAGTGGATTGTTAGCAACTTGCATGCAAACGTGGTTTTATTAATTCAGCTCGCAGTCAAAATAACCAATCAAACGCAAACTGCAGGCGCATCATTATTCTGGAAGTAGCTTGTTTTAAACTTTTTTGTCTTGATTCTGTTGTATTCGGTACCTGATTGATGGTATTTCGAAAGTAGCTGTAAACACCGCATTGCAGTGAGCTTCGCGTTCAAACAGAAGCGCTCACTGCAATTAAGTGTACACTGATCATAATGCTCAATTGCTCATAATATTAATATCCTGATGGTGAATTTAATACTGAGGATGTTATTGTACTTTGCTGGGCTTACTGGGTTATTTGTGATGTGTTTGAAGTGCACTACTGATAATGCATGATTTTGTTTTTTATTGTTAATTCTAGCACAACTATTTTTCTGGAAATTAGCATGTGCTACCGATGCATATTGTACTTCTTTCAATAAATTTGGCTGCAGTTTTAGTAGAGCAGCAAATATATGTCAAAATAAGACATTTTTGCTCTATCATAGAACCTTTCTGCTCTATCTAAGAAAATCAGGTAAAATAAAAGTCGACATTAGAACTTATTTAACAATATAATTGAATTCCTGATCAAAAATCATTGAAAATGAATGATGACATCGCATTTTTATCTCAAAAATTGGTCAAAATAACTGATTATCAAATTTTGGGGTAAGCGCTATTAAAAAGGGGGGTGGTGCCACCCCAAAATGTCATCCGATGAGGTTGAAATTTTTTTGGGGAAGTTTTTTTGGAGATGTGATCCCAAAATTGCTGACGAAGCACCAACTTTCAAAACTTTTATTTTTTTGGGATGCCCTACAGTACAATATTTAAGCTCTACACAAATTCTTTTTTGTCGGCAGAGGGTGGGGTTAGAAGTTTTGATAAAAGTAGCTTCAGAGCAGATCGTTGAAAAGAGAACAGCCTTGGGCAAGAATAGAGAATCTAATGTCATGATGATGTTAAGCACAGGTAAAATTTTGCAGAAGATGAAGTTCAATGACTGAATTAGAAGCAAAAGACTGAGTAGAAGATTTGCACTGCTGGGCAGAAAGTATGTGTTTCAAGGAAGAAGAGCAAGAGGTAATAGATTTGGTAATGTGTTGTTTCTGTCCTGCAGCCATTGGGAGGTTCGGCCTACATACCAATTGTCGCAGTGGCATGAGAATTAATAAATCATGTTGCTATTCTGTAAAGCAGGCAGTGCATCCTAGCTGGTAGCAGAAAGAAGCTCGTTGGTAGATGAATCAATGCGTGCTTCCACAGCAAAAGCATTGTTTGACTGCAGATTTTACATAATTTTCAAACTTTTTAGAAACAGAACCAAGCCATGGAAGACATAGATTGACAGGGCATCTTTTTGGTCAGAGTGTTGCAAACCATGAAATTGCTTTATCTTTTGAGTCAAAAACAACTTGATGGCGTTCTCCAGGTATGCATTAGTCTGTAGAATAAACTTGATTTTTTCTCTGAGTTCAGATGGGAATCTTTAAGGAGAACCGCTTGCAGCAGTCTGGTGAGTTAAGTTCAGGATTAAGTTAGTTTTGCATTCCTGTGGACTGAAGGAATTCCAAGTGTAGATATTGATCGGTGAATGTAGGTTTCTGGTAAGTGGATGTGATTTTTGAACCAACATGTCCAGAAAAGGAAGAGCGAGGTTAGATTCTTTTTCAAAAGTAAAGTGAAGAAAAGGAGAGGCGAGTTGAGATGGTGTAAGAAAGGATTGCACTCATATTCGTTGCTAAATGCTGCAAAAGTGTCATCCATATAGCAGTAATTTATCTCCGGCTTGGAAATGGTCTAAAAAAGTTTCAATTCATAGTAGCCTACAGAATATTGGCAAGGGGTGATCTCATGGTGACTTAGTCGATCTGGCGATGCATGATATCATTGAAGCTTAATTTGACAGAAGTACCCATCTCCATAAGTTCAACAAAGATTTGGCGAGAAAAAGGTGCAGTAGAGTGTTCTGAACTGTAGAGGGTGTCAGCACAGATGTGAAGAGTCTCTGCTAGAGGGACATTAGAAAATATACTTGAAAGTCAAAAGAGCAGAAAAGTTCAGTTCAGTTCTTGTATTTGCAAATCATAAAAATATCACAGGTTAAAATTACGTTTAGCTGGAGACGATGCAAAAGACCATGCGGTCATCTAAGGCAGTCGCCACCACCACATTGCATACAATTACACTATAGCCCTATATATGTACATACAATATAATTAAAATGAATGTGTTGAAAAAAATGAAGCAAAATAATCACCCATGCACAATAACAAAGCAATAAATAAACATACTCAAAAGAAAAACAAAAGAGAGAGAGAGAGAGGAAGAAGATTATAAACATGATGTTAGTACAAGGCACCATTTTGCCATCAACCATGCAGTCCCTGGAGCTTTACCCCACTCGAGAACATTCGAATTTAAATTTAGTTATATTTAAACTTTAAAATTTAATCTTAGTTATATTTTTGAAGTAAGCTATTTTTGTACTTGGTTTTGAAGCCACCTGGTGAAATTGATTTCACATCACTCGGAATCTCTTGCCATACCCTTAGACCAATAAAGGTCAGATTTCTTTTGTTGCAATTCTAGTGCTATGCTGATGGGTATTCTCCACGTTGGTGAAATTTAAATTAAATTCTGGCAAAATTTTGTAATGGATAGAGTGCATAAGTATTTGCAATTTGAAGTTGGACAATATCATCAAACTTTAGAAATTTTAGATGAAAGTATAGGGGTAAAAGAGATTGGCGATGGTAAGTTTTGGAGATGATTTTCACAGCTCTATTTTGAAGAATTTGAATTGGCTTTAGGGTAGATTTGGAAGCTTGACCCCATACAGAGGCGCAGTATTGAAGATGGGGATACACCAAACTATTGCAAGCACATTTTAAAGTTGATAAATTAACATACTTACTTATACTAGCCGAGGCCCAATTTCCCCTCGCAATTTTTGTGCATTGGTTTTGAATATGAGGGGTCCAAGTTAAGTCATTGTCTATTGTTACTCCCAAATATTTTGTTTGTTTTACTTGTGTAATAGTATTATTTCCTATTTTTATGGTTAGTCTACTGCTTCGTGATTTTAACTTGTTAGCTACCAAATATTCTGTTTTTTTTATAATTTAGAGATAGCTTGTTGGCTTTCATTCAGTCATCGACCTTCAGAAGCACCTCATTCATTTTTTGTTCAAGTAATGCAGTTAATTTTCCAGAAAATGTTAAATTGTTGTCATCAGCAAAAAGCTTACTTAATAAGCTACATGCAGAGGGCAGATCGTTAGTGTATTTGAGAAATAACAACGGGCCTAGTATGGACCCTTTTGGCACTCCGGGGTTTTAGATTGGCTGGGGTATTATGAATTACACAGATACTGATGTCTGTTGCTTAAATAACTACCAATTAATTGTAAAGGTAATCCTCTGATTCCATAACACAGCAGTTTTGCAATAAGGATGTCATGATCAACTATATCAAATGCTTTCTTTTGATCTAAAAATACTGAGCAAGTAACGTGTTTATTTTCTATCCCAGTAATGAAATCTTCATAAATTTGATGTAAGGCAATTTCTGTTGATAAATTTTCTCTAAAGCCAAATTGATGCTTATAAAAGAAATTATTGTTTTTAAAGTATTCATACAGTTGGTCACGAAGACACTTTAATAAAAGTTTTGAAAAAGGACATAATAAGGATATTGGCCTGTAGTTGTTAAGGGACTGCTTTGACCCTGATTTAAAAATCAGAACAACTTCAGCAGTCTTGAAGGCAGTAGGAAAGGAGCCTTGCTTTATTGATGCATTGAACAGTTTTGATAAAATCGGAATCAGGAAGGGTCCTGCTAGTTTAATGTATTTAATAGGAATACCTTTGATACCTGTGTTTTTAGAACAATCAAGTCCAAGCAAATGATTAGCTATCTGTTCATCAGTTACAGGTTTTAGAAAGAAAGACTGAAGTGCGCAAGAGATTGAGGAAGAGGAGTAGCAATTATATTGCTTGGATGCATTAGGGATAATTGCAGCCAGAGAATTTGCTATTGATGTAAAATGGTTATTGTAGGCTTTGCTGATTTCGGCTGGACTGTTTGTTATTTCATTTGTCGTAAGGATTTGTGTGGGTGAAGATGATGATTTACGCTTGAATTTGACAATGTCGTTTATTGTTTTCCTTAATAAGCCTGAGTCATGGCTATTTTTTCCTACAAGTTTTTCATAGTAGTTTTTCTTTGCTAGTTCTTTTATATGTATTAATTTGTTTCTGTACTTTTTGTATTGTTGAGCATTTCCTTGAGCATAATTTTGTAGAGTTTGTTTTTATGTTTTATGGATTCTAAAAAACCTTTGGTGATCCAGAGCTTAAAGGGGGGCATGTTTGTTAACACTGTTAGAAAAAGTGGAAAGGAACTGAACAAATAGGTCATCAACTGGTATCTTGTCATTTGAATGAAAAAGCCGTTGCAGAAGTCTGACACCTCTAATAAAAAATCATCTGAAGCAAAGTTACGAATATCTCTTTTGTAGGATCTAAAGTTGGATCTAAAGCTAAATCAAAAGAAAAGTTCAAACTATTAAATAAAGGAATATTTAATAGTGTGAAATTTTTTATTAAAGCAGTGACTAGTAAATGATCAGAAATGTCGGAGATGATTGCATTAATGTTGATGTTTTGGGAAGAGTTGTTTGTGTAGATATGATCTAATAGTGTAGAAGAAGTGGCAGTTATTCGGGTTGGATGTGCTATAACCTGAGAGCAGCCTAAACTACTTAGAGTGTTAAAATAATGCGAGATTTTTACATCTTGATTAGTCTTCAAAAGATCTATGTTAATATCATCGATGATATAATATGTAGCGTAGTTTGAGTTCAATAGTTCGATTGTGTTTTCCATTGCAGTCTGAAATTCTTGAAAGTTAGTTTTTGGGTGTTGTTGTGTATTTACTACGTCATTGCTTTTTGCACAGTTACTAAACGTTTGTTCACCTTATTTGGTAAACAGCTGCATCACTTTGCGGTTTGCATCTTGCACGCAGCGATTTTTTGTTGAGAGCTTTTGAGGGTATCAAGCCGGCTGCTTGCTCTTTACTAAAGTTGTTTACTAAATGTTTACTAAAGCCTACAGTAGATTAGTATATTTGTTGTAAACGTTTGGTTAGATTATGACAATTTGGTAAACATTAATATGGAAGTACAGTACGTACCAAAGCCTAAAGACTTGACAACCTCTCCCAGGGATGTTTTTTTCATTCTCCCAGCTGTTCTTTTCATCCCACAAACCTGTGCCCTGCTGGTGAAAGATCTTGTCATAATTGCGGGAAACAAGGACACTACGCCAAAGTGTGCTGCAGCAGCCAGTCTCAAACTTCTAGTAAAGTCTCATCTTTGGTGACTTCAACTAGTGACGCACAAGACAAACGCCATGTAGTTACGGTTTAAAAATCTTCTTTTACGGCTGGAGCACTGAACCGCTTACAAAGAACGGTTGTGGATGCGGCAATATCAGAACATTCTGTAAAAGCTCTTCTTGACTCCTGGGCTTCCAAAAACTTCATAAACAAGTCGCTGGTGGAACAATTGGGAGTTCAGTATGTCAAAGACTATTCCAGTGTCACAATGGCTTCTACTCAGCTTCATCTTTGAACACAAGGGCAAGTGCATTTGAATTTGGAAGTACAAGGACGTACGTATGAAAATACCATGTTGGAAGTAATTCCTCAAGCTTGTGCCGATGTCATTTTAGGCCAAAAGTTTCTAAGTGTGTACGAGGTGATAGTTTTTGAGTTTGGGGGGAAAGCAAGATCCGTTGGTTGTTCATCATACAACACCAGAAAAAGCATTGTGTCTTACTGCAGCAAAAGTGGAGGCACCACGTTTATTCGAATTTATGCTACCCAATTGCAGGCCCATAGCTATACTGAGTTGATCTTACAGCAGGGAAGACCAGACGTTTATTAAAGAAGAAGTTAAACAATTTCTCGCAAGTGGAATAATTGAACCCTCCAGGTCTCCATGGCGATCACAAGTACTAGTTGTAAGTAATCCAACAAAATTACGTTTCGTCATCGATTATTCTCAAACATTGAATCGACACTCTCTATTACATGCATATCCTTTGCCTAAAATTGATGAAATTGTAAATAAAGTAGCCAATGACCGTTTTTATACCTCCCTGGATCTTAAATCAGCATATCACCGAGTGCTGCTTTTGGAAAGAGAAAGACCCTTTACTGCATTTGAGGCGATGGGAAAACTCTTATCAATATCGACGTCTACTATTTGGTGTATCTAACGGCGCTTCGGCTTTTCAAAGGGTAGTAGATGATTTTATCCTGCGTCACAACCTGAAAAAGGTATATGCATACTTAGATGACCTCACAGTCACATGGTCAACACTAGAAGAACACGATCAAAATCTACAAAAATTGCTAGCTGATGCTGAGCAGGATGGTTTGACCTTCAACAAAAAAAAATCAAAAATACGACAAAAGAAAATGCAGCTACTCGGGCATGAAATTTCGCAAGCTTGTACTAAGCCTGACCCAGATTGTTTAAGACTGTTGCTAGAGATGCCACCTCCACAAACACCTAAAGAGCTGAAACGCATATCAGGCATGTTCGCCTATTACGCAAAATGGATTGACAATTTTTCATCTAAAGCCGGACCCCTTTTGAGAGCTGAAACGTTTCCTATGAAAGGCAATAGTATGGATGCATTTGTATTATTGAAACAAGAGCTTGCAAACACTTGCCTTGGTGCAATATGCGAAGACATCCTGTTCGTTATTGAAACTGATGCGTCTGACTATGCAATTGCTCTCATCCTATCGCAAGAAGGGAGGCCAATGGCTTTCATGTCAAAAACACTTAACACTTGTGAGCGACGTTATCCCGCTATTGAGAAGGAGGCAACAGCCATCATTGAATCTGTGCGAAAGTGGGCACATTTTCTTAAAGCTGGGGTCTTTACATTGGTCACCGACCAAAAGTCGCTGTCCTTTATGTTTGACAAAGAAAACCATGGCAACATAAAGAACAAAATTATGATCTGGCGGTTAGAATTAAGCCAGTATGATTATGAAATTCACACACCAAGAAAAGAGAACATTGCTTCCAACGCTTTTTCTCGAACTTGCGCAACGGTTGACTTGACCAAGAAGCTACAACTGCTACATGTTTCCTTAGGCCACCCAGGTTACATAAGGTTGTATCATTTTGTGATAGCTAGGAATTTACCGTATACTAGGGAGGAAACAAAGAGTGGTTGCCAGTCCTGTACAATTTGTGCCTAGTTAAAACCAAGATTTTTCCATCGGGAAACTCAAACTCTCATAAAAGCTTCAAGACCCTGGGAAAGGTTGTCAATGGATTTTAAAGGTCTGGTGAAAGGGCCACGACCGTACCTTTTCATCGTAGTGGTTGAGTTTAGTCGATACGGTTGAGTTTAGTCGATACGTTTCCTTGCAAAAATAATATGACGTCTCAAACTGTGACCGACTACTGTCTGTCTACTCTCTTTTGTGTGTTTGGTTTCCCCACCTTCATACACAGTGATAAGAAAACTTCCTTTTTAAGCTGGGATCTGAAGCAATTTCTGCCTGAACGTGGAATTTCCACCAGCCATTCCAGTCCTTACCATCTGCAGGGAAACTCACAGTGCGAGAGGGTTAATCAAACTATTTGAAAAATGGTTAAATTGCTTCTGAAATCTATGAAGGCCGCTGAAGGTCAGTGGGAAAGAGTACTTCCCAAAGCATTGCATGCAATTAGATCTCTACTTCGCACCGTGACAAATCAGACACCGTACGAAAGAATGTTTTTGTTAGCTTGTCGAGCAATTTCAGGAATGGCCATGCCATTTTGGTTTTTAGACCAAAATACGACCGTATTGTTGTGGAGGTTTGTTTGCAGCAAAGAAGAACCAATTTGTGACCCTGTGCATCTGTTAGATGCTAACTCAACCTATGCCAAAGTTAGGCATGCCGATGGCCGAGAAAGTACTGTATCAACTTCCGATTTAGCAATATTTCCTAATGTGTCTTGCAATCGTGCTCCTGATGCATCAGTGAACACATCTGCTGAAACTTCATCCGATAAAGATTGCAAAGCAACAGTACCACCAGCTACTTCAAATTCTCTTGTTCCAGATGCTTCTGAAGTTACATCCGATGATAAGCTGCCGATTACAAAAGAGGCTCAAAATGTTGAACTCAGGCGCTCCAGACACCAGTGAAGACCACCAGAACGATGGGGTTATCATTAATCGTGTTGTCTGAACACATGAACTTTTATCAGATCATAAACATTGACATGATTATTTAATGAGCAATATGGACTGTTTGCCCACGTGTGATATTATATGCTCAAGCTTAACAGACAAAAAAAATGTTTGTGAAATCGTATGTGGGTCTTCGCGGTGCAGCGATATTGTTTGGTGCAGTATTATGTTGCTTGAACATTTTGTTTAATAAGTTTATTTTCGTCAGGGGAGAATGTTGTGTATTTACTATGTCATTGCTTCTTGCACAGTTACTAAACGTTTGTTCACCTTATTTGGTGAACAGCTGCATCGCTTTGCAGTTTGCATCTTGCACGAAGCGATTTTTTGTTGAGAGCTTTTGACTGTATCTTGAGCAACAAATTGAAAGTATCCAATATTACTAAGCGTTACAACTGAATTTATGTTCACTACAATTTGTTAGTGATTCTATTTGATTTAGATGTTTTAATTTATGTTTACTAAAGCCTACAGTCAGTTAGTTTGTTTTGTTGCTGTTTGTTGCAAATGTTTTGTTGCTAACGTTTGCTTAGGTTATTACAGGTGTCTATATATCACACCTATAATAATTAATCGTTTAATTCCTTGTAACGAAATTTCAATCCACAAGTCCTCAACATTTGCAAGCCTAAAGGCATAATCAACAGCTAAAGAAAACATGAAGTCACATTTAATGTAAAGAGCTACACCTCATGCATTGGTTTTTAAAGTGGTTGCAAATGAGGTCATAGCATGCAATGTTTTAACATTGAAAAAAGTCCCATCTTTTTATTAGGTTTCTGAAATAGCAATGATCTCTGGATTTTTGTCCAGTTCAGCAATAATTTCATTTACATGGTCCTGATTTTTAGTTAAACTTTTGGTATTAATGTGCATGAGAAAAAAAGCCTTGGCATCAGTGTACTCAGTTTTAAATTGGGAAGGTGTTAGGTAGAAGTTTGATGTATCTCCATCACTCAATTGAGGCACAGGATCAGAGAATGTAACCACATCCTGATTGGTTAAAACATTTTCAGAAAATTCATGATTATCTAAATGATGCTAGGGGAAAATATCAGCATTGCAATTTTCGCGATAGTATGGCATAGATGATTGACCCAGGGATGTGAATTCCTTTGAAGTTAATTTTGTACATTTTAAATGTACCCTAAGCAAACAGATATCACAGACTATTGCTTTCTGGTTCGATTTACAGAGTTTGGAGCAAGGGGCACATACATACTTAAGATTTGGCATGAATAAAAATAGAACTGATGAGAAAAAGAGCAGTCACAAAGAAAGCTGATATGCATGTGCAGTTCAAACAAAATAAAATAATAACTGAAAAAAAGGTTTAACTATAAGGCATAAATTTGAAGAGACAGCAGTTTATTTTGATTTTTAAATTAAGGTTTTTAGAATTAATCAGTGAAGTTTGGCCGATAATTATACCAAAACAAAAAAGAATTGAGATGATGGTAATATAAGAATCAATCAGCAAAAATATGATGAAATTAACCGTAGAAGAAATACAGGATTGCAGGTGCACACCAGATTACCAAAATATCAAAGAATCAGTATCATCTCAACTAGGGTTGTACAAAGTAGAATTTCGAATCCTTGAGATTCGAATCTCCAAGGAAACAAATCTCAAATTGCATTTTTTATCGGGTAATTGGATTTGAAAAAAATCTTTTAAAGCATTGCCAAAGCATAAAGAATGGTGCGTATTATGCAATTTTACGCTACCTAACTGTCTAGTCGCATTTCATTGATAGCGCATTGTACTCAAGCAAGCGTGCACGCACTCAAGAGTCAAGAAGTGACAGTTGTCTAACTTAGACAGAGTCAGAATTGTGTTTTTAAATTTTTGCAATAAAACTGTATTGTCACAATTTGCCATGAGTTATTCTAGAATAGGATTCAAAATTCTAGATTTGAAATGTCTATTCTAGAAATATTCAAGAATACTGCATTATTCTACTTTGTACAACCCTAATCTCAACATCAATACTAAGCAAGATTACTGGATAACGAGTGTTATATTCCTGCAGGTTCAGAGTTGATATATGCAGTATTGACATTCTGTACATTTCTTACTTGAGTTACTATATACACCAATTGAAATTTAAGTGCTGGTACCAGTCATTGCAGTAATAGCACTATGCAGATTATTTGCATTAAACTTGTCCAGGAATGATCAACATTTTATCTCTAATTGGTTAATCAACATACCGTATTTATTCAACTATAAGTCGCATGCGTGTATAAGTCGCACCCCCATTTTTGACATGCAAAAACAGGACAAAATTTTTAAAAACATTATTCATTCATTGCAATCACACAACAAAAAATTAAAAACTATCAAAGTCATCACTGCTGTCACTGTTTTCAAATCTGAATTAGCCCTATTTACCTCTGGAACATCCTCATCAGCATCTAATTAGGGTGGCAAGTGACGCAATGCAATGTGACTAGTGTGAATAGGTGATAACTAAACGTGATAGAATGTGAAAAAAGGTGACAGCATTAAAAGTGCAACGTTACTTGCATGGAAGGCAATAAGTAATATGATTGAATGAAAGGCAGCTGCGTAGAAATTGATACCAAGGAAATATTTCAGAAAAATTTTGTATGGCATACAATGGACTTCATGTATTCAGGTATAAGTCGCACCTGACTTTTTGGTTGATGTTTTGGTACAAAAAAATGCGACTTATACTCGAATAAATACGGTAGTTAGTAAAGTACCCAAATGTAGCCAGCACAAAACTTGAAATATACAGTTTAGTATTATCTTGTATAAATATCACAATTAAAGAATTGGGAATCGATAGATAACGAGTAACTATACCTACCCAAACTACTATTGGTTGATAGTCGATGCTATTAGTTGCAGCTGGTGTATTTTGAATTCAAAACTTAGAATGAAGATACCAGTAATTAGGACATATATTTCGCCATGAATAACAAAGATAAATATTACCATTAATATATCAATAGTACCAGTACACAAATTTTGGCTGCACAAATGCATGTAAAGACAAGGATAACATTGTACAAAGAGAAAGGCATGAATTGCACATCCCATCACAGTTATTATTTATAAATTCGGTAGGTAATGGCACTGCACTAAACTAAACTTGTCCAAGATTGATCAAAATATTATCTCCAAGTGGTTAGTTAATCAACAAAGTTGGTAAATACCCAAATTTGGTCAGTACAAAACTTAAAATATACAGCTCAGTATTATCCTATATAAATATTACAATTAAAGAATAGGGATTGAATTGATTGCAAATAACGTTACCAACTCAACTAATATTGGTTGATAGTCGATGCTGTAACTTGCAGCTGGTGTAACACTTAGAATTAAGATACCAGTAATAAGGACATAAACTATAGAAGTAGTTATTTTTAGTTACATCGCCATGAATAACAAAGATTAATGTTACCTCTAATATATCAATAATATCAGTACACAAATTTTGGCTGCACAAAAGCATATAAGGTAATGTAGAAGACATGGATGACATTGCACATAGGGAAGTGCATGAATTGGATATCCCATCACAGTCATTATTAATAGATTCGATAGGTAATTGCACTTAATTGTTTGGTACTTAATTATAGGTAATTGCACTAACTGCAAGTACAACCAATAGAAAAGTTAATTTTTCATAAGCTATTATGATTTATCACTAAAGTATTTGCTTTTTGGATCAACTTAAGATGGAATTCAGAGGAGGTTTTCAATATCCTCAAATTATGTAATTTTCTGTTTGTTGCCATCAATTGAGACATAGATATCACCCTTCATGGACCAAGTGGTGCATACACCAAAATTTTTTTTGGATTCTTTCAGAAGAAAAAGACGTCTTTTGGTTAATGATTCAGATATAAACATGCCAGAACCCGATAGTAATTTCTTTGAGAAAAAACATCATTTCGCTCAGACCTGTGTACAAATTTAATAATAATTGGAGGTTTACTCTTGCCTTGAGTAATTTCAGCACTGGAATTTCTCTTATTGCCAGCTGACTGTAAGTTATGAGCTATGTCAGTATCCTTTATTGTTACTTTTTCAGTCAGCTTCAGTGAATTATTAAGTTTTTCTGTTACTTTTTCACAAAACACTCTATAATTTCCATTTTGTTCAATGCCACTTCCATGTAATATAATACAGTTAGAGCGCCCATATTGTTCTAGATCATCAAGTTTTATTTCAACATATTTGAAGACTACAGGGAAAAAACGATCAAACTAACAAAACTAACTTTTTGAGGAATTTGAAAAACAAAGTTTGAAACTCCAAAATTGTTAGGTAATAGAATAAAAGTTTAAACTTTTGCGTTGATGTAGTAGGTTACTATTTCTGTATTACGTATAATAGATTTTAAGCCGATTTCAATTTTTTTGCGTTAAAAATTTAATATTAGAAAACAAGTACTTATACAGTTTGATCATTCTTTCATACAAACTTGTTTGGTGTGATCGTTTTTTCACACCAACTTCATAGCAATATATAAAAATTTTGGATCTTCATCGGTAGACGATTTTAATGAAAAGTTGTATTAATAACAGTCTGTCAATAAATAACCAACGCAATAAGGTCAATAGCTGCTGTTAGTCAGAAAAAATCACAATCGTTGCCAAAAATTTTGTGACACTTATAGCATTTGAAGTTCCTAGTCGCAATATTCTTCATCTGAACCGTCATCAGCATGCTCAGCTTTCGATAAATTATCAAAAGATTTTTGAGCAGAAGGTGAGTAAAATATTTTAAGGACTTGCAAGTCTTCAAACTTTGCTTTGCTAATAGGCAACAATTTGACATATAGTTGAGGGATGTTTTGTGCTAGTGCTGTCAAGCAATTATTTGCATTGACGAGACACACATTTTCACACAAGCCATTCCGATTTGTCCGCTTTGGTATGTTTTTCGGGTTTTCTGAATCGAACCAAATTTCTCTGACCGGTCTTGTAGGGAATTGACAATTATGCTTATAACTAGACTTGAAAAAAGCAGAAAAGTTAAAGAAATCATTTTGCTTGCACTCATGCACCATAAATGGACTTGGGTTTTTATGTCCTGCTCGAAAAGCACTCCACCATTCACTTTGAATTTCTGCATCAGTTTTGGCATTAATAAGTGACATATTTTTGTCACATTCAAGATGCAAATGACCCCAAATTGGAAAGCTGATGGTAATCAAGTTGAAACGCTTCTGCTTGTTCACCAACCAGTGACAAAATCTTATCACAGTCCGGTTCTTATTCTGGCTACCTCAAAAATCGCAAAACAGAGCAAAGTCTTTGACAGTTTCACTTAGCTCGTTCATGAAAAAGTGATACAGCATAGAGGCAACATCATCGGACCCCTTTTTTGCAACAGTTTCGTCGTAACAATAGAAATGGGCTTCTCTTGAACTTAGTACATGTATGTTGAATGAATAGCAGCTTAATTGCCGCTTATAATAGACGTCATTCATAGTCTTGTTCGTAACATATAGATTTTTTTGAAAGTCGAATGCCAGAGCGGCAAATTGATCATTTGTTGTTGCCTTTTTGCGAGCATTCCGTTTTCTGTCATAGAAGACTTCACTTTTTCATAAGTGCAGTTGTTGTTGTTGTTCAATTATCTTCTTTTTGTCAGACCGTAGTTTTTCATTTGCAGTGTTATTAGGATCCCGTAACTGGCTTTCATTATGTGCCAACTTTGCAATGATACTGTCACAAAGTACTACAAGTATCTGTTCTTGGATAACCGAAAGATATGTTAAACTCATTGTTAAATATACATCGATATGACTCGTCGGACACTTTAATGTCAGGCATTTTTGCTTTGAAGAGTTCATACAACTTTGTTATATACAGCTCGCTTGGAAGATAGATACGGTTGGACTTGTGAAGACTGTAATGCGATTTACGGCCTCTTAATGATCGAATATGCTTTCGCAGAGCATTTTTGGTGGCATCTGTCAAAGCATGTGCTACATTGCCATGCTTTCCTCTTCCGTCTGTTGGAGGCTTTCCTTAAAACAAAAAATGCATTAAATACACACCCTAAGCATTTTGTCATACAGTAAGCTAATTTGTCAACTGTCAAACTTTGAAACTAACTTAAGCTAACTTAATTTAACTTCAGTTCTACATTATGCAATCTGATTGAAATGCAAAATTTGATAACAAACTTATTAATCATGCTGTATTTTATACTACACAACTAGGATAATGGCAATAGATGAAACCAATATAACAGAAAAAAACATCACTATGAGTAAAAAATTTCAGAGAAACAATGTTATGCATACCTGTGGTAGAAACAGCCAATTTGATAGTTTTGGTCCTTCTATTTGTTATGCCAAATGTTGTCATAAAAGCCTTGTGACACACTTTAACCTTTACAGCGATACCTTCTCTGACCACTGGAACTTGATATTCATAAGAAAAGACTCTTCTTTTACTAGGAAATTGTGATGGCTTTGACCTTTCTGTTGGCAGTGCTAAAATCAAAGAAGAAAGAAAAGCATTTTTTCATTTAAATTGGCAAAATCATTGTTAAAGCTTGACAACAAATGGCTTTTTTCTTCTGTGGAAATTCTTTCAAAACATTTCAACAATGTGCAATTGCATGGAGGTCCACTTGTATGACTCCGCAACCTCTTTTCTTTCTCAAGTAGTTTTTTTCTTGTTCCTATTTTTCTTTTCTTTGGTTTTTCTGTAATTTCCGGGTATTGAGTGTCTTCTGATGAAAGGTTAGGGTAAGATGAATTAGTATTTTCAATACTAACAGTAGTTGCTGGTTGGCTAGTACTGGTTTCAGTAATAGCATTTGAAGTTGATGGAATGTCAGAATTAGTAGTAACCTTTTGTCTTTTGTTGGCATAGGAACTCAGTTGGATGCCTACTCACCCATTTGAATCCTCATATAAATCAGAAATCTCAGATGAGTCAGCTTTATCCATTTGTCAAGACCTTAGTTTTGCATTATCAAAATGTCCTCATCCATAAACTGATAGTTAATTCTAGGTTATACCTGCAATATAAACAAAATGCATATTACTGCAACCTAGTTCAACTGCAAAATTTATGCGGTTAAAAAAATCCATTATCTGCAACCCAATACAGCAGATCTGATACTATAAAAGGATCTTTATTGCTTAGCTACTGGTAAACGAACTAAATATTTTTTGGCATTCATCAGCTTAGCGTTGCATTATCTTTTGATTAATTACAAAACAATATGTGGCTTATCTTTTTTGTTACACCAGTACACTGCTTACTATCTGCTCTTGGCTAGGCTTCTACTAGTTTTAATTTGGATCCTCAGTTCCCCAAACCTTTGGTCAATACAACTGACTGTTAACTACTTTAAATATCATCAACACAAAAGGTAGGCCTAATGTTTATTGCTATTGCAATTAGTTTATTTACTTTATCTAACTCTAAACTACATATTAAGCTACCACCTAGCTGGTTACAAGAGCCTGCATTCATAGACCTACTGATCACCAATGTCAAATCACCTCAAAATTCAACCGATCAAAGCACATGTCAGTTTGATCGTTTTATCTCACAAAAATATCAGTTTGATCATTCTATCGCAGTAGACGTTTTTTTCAAAGTCCAATAACGTGAGTAGTTGATCGTTTTTTCAAAAAAAATCACCTCATAAGAAATGTTTTTCAGCACTTGGCTTAATTTTTCCAAAACCGGAAAATCAATCAATATATTAGTTTGATCGTTTTTCCCCTGTGGTTTTCATTTCCAATCACATTTTAGGTTGGAAATTTTTTGTTCCACGCGTTTGATTGATTTAGAAAGAGCAGTCAATTAAATTAACTTATCACATTGATCACTAATAAAACTAGTAGGCCTATCAGTGATTTGCTCATTATTAAAACCACTGCAATTGGAGTTTTTTACAAGATCATCATAAAAAAAATTTGATTCATATCTTGATTGTTTCATTTGATGTCTTCAAAAGCACCAAGTCTTCCAAAGCACCCATCACCTCCTTCATTTGTTCAGCCACAGAATCTATTGTAATAATACAGAAAAAGATATCAAAAATTCAATATCATTTATTTTATTAAACAATTAAGCCTCTTGTCAGATTTATAACCTAACTATGCATTAACCCTTATTCAAATAGAAAAAGACAAAGGAAGGGTCCAAATTTGAAGTTTTAATGATGTCAGCGAAGTTAAAAGAGTCTCGTATGCAGTTGCTTAAGTACAGAGTGAGAACCGATTTGAGGAGAGAGATGCCAGAGATGGCAAAATATCTGTTCTCCATTCTGTTCTCACTTAGCCCAACACCAACAGACCTAATATCTCTCTACTGAAGCAACTGCATACGGGACACTTTCACCTTTGCTGACATCACTAAAACCACAAATTTGGACTGTTTTTCAGTCTTTCTCTGCTCTTTTGACATTTTGAGTTTATTAACTTATGTTCCTCTAGCGGAAACTATTCAAATCTGTGCTCTCAGCCTCAACATTTCAAAACACCGTCCTACACCTTTTCATCGGCCTATCTTTGTTGAACTTATGGAGATGGCTACTTCTTGCGTCGAATTTTGCTTTGATGACATCATGTATCACCAGATCGACAAAGTTGCCATGGGATTCCCCATGGACCAGCCCTTGCCAATATTTTTGCTGACTATATGAATCTAAACTTTTCCAGACCATTTCCAAACCAAAGATGTATTACTGCTATGTAGATGAAACTTTCATAGTATTTAGCAATGACGATGAGTGCGATCTTTTCTTAGACAGCCTGAACTTGCTTAATTTTCGAACATTTATAAGAAATTTTCGAACATTATAAGAAATTTTAGAACAAATTGACAAAAATGAAAACCCGCACCAAACATCTTTATTACGAAAGGGAACTGCTGAACCGTAGTGGAAATCAAAAAAAAACCTGGGAAACTTTAAAATCACTCTTACCCAATACTGACACATCAAAAAAAATGTTTAATGGACAAAACTACGATCCAACTGAACTATTCCAAAAAGCGAATCAATTTAATAATTTCTTCTGCTCTGTTGGGGAAGATTTAGCTAAAAAAGTTTCTTTGTTTCAAACAGTAGACTACTCGTTATATTTAAGACATCGTGTTCCAAATTCTATTTTTTTTGAACCTCCAACAGTTAATGAAATTATTGCCTGCATTGGTTCCCTCAACGCGAACAAAGCTGTAGGTTATGACAACATTCCTGCTTATTTTCTGAAAGTGGCTGCACCCATCATTGCTCCTTACCTATGCTTTTTAATTGATTATGCTTTTTTAAATGGAATTTTTCCTGATAACTGCAAAATTGCTAAAGTTATTCCCATTCACAAAAAAGGGAAAAAAGATAATCCAAGCAACTTTAGGCCGATCTCAATTTTGACTTGCATATCAAAAGTAATTGAAAAAATGATATATAAACGAATTTTTTCTTTCTTATCAAAAAATAATGTCCTAGCCCCACAACAATTTGGGTTTCAAAAAAATATTTCTACTATTCATGCAATCTTAGAACTTTTAACGGCCACTTACGACAATATCAATGCAAACAATTATACGGGAATACTGTTTCTTGATTTAACGAAAGCATTTGATACAGTCTGTCACCAAATTCTTCTTGCTAAACTACAGCATTATGGTATTCGTGGTCCAAGTCTTCAACTAATAAAATCGTTCCTGGAAAGAAAACAATTTGTTTCAATTAATGGTGTCAATTCAGATCTACAGCATAATAGCTTTGGCGTACCTCAAGGTTCAACGCTTGGTCCTTTACTTTTCTTGATTTATATAAACGACTTACCTAATGCTGTCCTGGGTTCTACAACACTTTTTGCCGACGACACCTGCCTTATGTTAAGGAATTCAAACCTCTTGACCCTACAAAATGATTTAAACTCTCAGGCCTCCTGTTTAAATAAATGGTGTAACTCTAACAAATTGACCATCAATCCACAAAAATGTCATATTCTTGCAATTTCTCCAGAATCGAACAAAAATGTAACTGACTTCTTTATTAAACTTAATGGAACCGTTATTAGTGCTGAAAATAGTGTTAAATATCTAGGAATCAATCTTGACTTGAACCTGAACTTTCGCAAGCACATTGAAGTTATTGAAAATAAATTGTCTAGGTCCTTAGCTATATTGTTTAAACTAAAACCAGTATTACCTCAAAATGCACTTCTAAAATTATATTATGCTATGGTTCATCCTTATTTGATGTACGGACTAGTTGCCTGGGGTTCAACTTTCCCTTCTTACATAGAAAAACTTAACATATTACAAAATAAAGCGGTTAAACTAATCGGTGGAGGAAATTACCTCGATAGGGCTACTCCATACTATTCAAAACTGAACATTTTAAAACTCCCCGACTTATATAAACTTGAAATTGCTAAATTCGTACATAGATTTATGCATAATACCCTTCCACAATCCTTCTCTAATTTTTTTACAAAGGTAGGTCAAGTCAACACTCGTACAACAAGATCTTCTTCTAACCCCAACAATTTATATATACCTCGCTATAAAAGTAACAGGATTCAGCGAAGTATCAAATATCAAGGTGTAAAAGTTTGGAACTCAATTCCAGTTGAAATTCAAAATCTACCCAAGTCACGCTTTAAAATTAAATTGAAATCACATTTAATGCAAGCTTATCTAAAAGAAATAAATTGATTTTGTCTTGAACATTTGCAGTTAACTGGTCAGCATTCAACTTGGTTACGACCTTCTATCCGTCTGTTCTATATTAAACCGTTAAAAAGCAATCCGGGTGGCTGCTCGACTCAAAGACCGAGAAGGTCCCTTCGCAGCCTCCCAGTGTCCATTCGTGTACCTAATTTGCTTGTCAAATCCTTGAATTTGTTTTTTGTTTGTTTTTTGACGCGAGTGGCGACAAATAAACTTCTGTTTCTGTTTCTAACCCTTATCTCCACTTTACTTTTAAAAAAGAATCTAATCTGGCTCTCTTTTTTTCTGGACATGTTGTTTGTCAAATCCCCTTCGAAGTTCATCACTTCTACATACCAGAAACCCACATTCTCCAGTCAATATCTACTCTGGAATTTCTTCAATTCAAAGAAACGTAAAACTAACTTAATCCTGACCTTATCTCACTGGGCTCTTGCTATCTATTCTCCTGAAAGATCGCCATTTTGAACTAGATGAAATCAAGTTCATTCTACAGACTAATGGATACCTAGAGCACTTTAGCAAGTCGTTTTTGGCTGCGAAGGTAAATCACTTTCATGCTCTGCCTAAATTCGGATCTGAAAGATGCCCTGTCAATCTACATCTCCTATGCCTATGTTCGCTTTCTTCTCAGTTTGAAAAGCACGTAAAATCTGCTGTCAAACAATGCTTTTCTGCTGTGGAACCACGCATTGTTAACTCAAGCATCAAGCTTCTTTCTGCTACTTACAAGGATGTATTGCCTGCTTTACAGTATAGCAACACAATTTATCAATTCTCATGCCACTGCGACAATTGGTATGTAGGCTGTGCCTCCCAAATAGCATGTATGCTGGACAGAAACAACACGTTCCCAAATCTATCCGCTCTTGCTCTTCTTTCTTGAAACATATTCTTCCTGCTAGTCAGTGCAAATCCTCTACCCAGTCTGTTGGTTGTGATTCAGCCATTGAACTTCTTTTTAGGGTGGCTGCTTGACTCGAAGACCTAACAGTTCCTTCGCAGTTAAGTGCTAGTGCGTTGGACGCAATAACCTTTGAGTTGAGTTAAGTTTTACAAAATCCTGCCTGTGCTCAACATTATGATGACAGTAGATTCTCTATTTATGCCCAATGCCGCTTTCCTTTCTACTGATCTGCTCTTAAAGCCACTTTTATCAAAACGTCTAAACCCACCCTCTGTCGACAAAAAGAATTCATCTAGAGCTTGAAGAATGTACATTGTACACTAACGAAGCTCTCTAGTTGGTCTTTTTGTGGGCAATCATGGCTCAGCTTTTTCCTATAAATAGCTGCTGCTTTTCCTGTGCTCTCCATTCTGACAATTCTTTTCGGACAAGTGTTGGACAAAAAGCTGTTTTGAAGACATGAACATTTTAATCAAAGCAATTTTTATGTTCTGTACCACCAACGAACTTTTCAAATCTGCAGTTTTTTCACATTGCTTCACCAAGAATTTTCTCAAATTTCTTTAGCTTTACAAAAAAATAGCTACCCAAAAAGTTTGTTTACTAGCACATTTGTTGTTTTTTTGGGAAACTACTATGGTGAAGACAGCTCTAAACAAGAATAATTTCAAGAACTGTCAAGTTAAATTTTTTTTGTGTGAGTACCGTTTATTTGTGAAATTTTTTATGAAAATAGAAAAATTAATTTATTTGTTTTACTTATTAACTGTTAACGTTAAAACTAAATTTTAAATTAATTAACAACATTGTGTAAAGAATTTGTTCAAATATAAGGAGCAACAATGAATTGTCCATCAGCATTACATTTTGTAGGAAGTAAGTTGTAATTGTGGCAGTTCTTACATTGGCTAAACATCACTGAACGTAATAGACCGTTTTAGTGGTGCGTCAAAATGCCCATTGTCTGGTTCTTACTGGAGATTGTAGTAAAATTCGCTCATTTAAATCAATGGTAAAATTATTACATACACGCAACTTCAAACAACCACTGTAGGTTAGTGGGTGGCGTTTTTTGTTTGATTTTGCTTTTATTTGAAGGGCCAAAGCTTTGTAATTCCATTTCAGGTTATTTCCGGGGTTAAAAGTCTTTATAAAGCATATTAAACTCATTTTAAAAAGGTTACTATTATCACACAGGATAGCGTTTTTAGACAACTTCACAGTACATACTGTACAGAAAATCAATTGCTAAACAATCATAAACATAGCGAAATGTGAAGTCAAGAACAATCTAAGACCAAAAAAAGGTCAACAACAATTTTAGAAATGAATGAAGGCTACAGCTCTAAATTGACAGCTCATAGCGTAGAAAGGTCAAAGCAAAGTAAATGATTTTGTATTATTTGTGAATGCAAAATTAAAGTCGCATATACAGGCGTATACGGTAACGCGGCAGGGCCTGCAGGGGTAAGGTCTAGGAGAGCTAAATCCACCTACATCCAGTCCCATAGTAATGTCACTTATGATATTTAGTAGAGAAAAGGGCTTTTTTGACAAAAAATTGCTATTATAATAATTATTCTTCCTTAAATTACACTCCGCCACGAGGCAGCACAAAACGCCTAAGTAAAACCAAAAGATGCCAAAGTAAAACCGAAAAAAAGATTGTGAAGTTTTGGACCAAGATGTCAATTAAAGTCACCTTTTTTAAACAAACGTATCCAAAATTTTTGAAAGCTGGGCGAATGCGACGATAAAAAAGCCATTAGATCGATTTATTTGACAATATATTAGCAAACGAGAACGAAGTTAGCTAATTTTTGTCTGAAAGTAGAGTGGAAACCCCTATTTTCAGTAAAAAAGGTCAAAAATTCGGCAGGGAAAGTATTCCGTTTTTGAAAAATTTTCCCCTTCCCTCTTTGAAACTTCTGGGTGCACCACTGGGCCGGATTGATGTTTTAGCGGGCACTTCAAGAACGACCCAACCTAGTTGCCCTATTCTCAAAAATAAAAATATTACCGGCAGGGATCTACCTCTACTGTAGAATACCTAGGTCGTACTTCAGATATCATAATTACAGGTCATCACTGAGGAAGTATTTAAAGTTTTTTGAAAACCACTTATTAAAGCAAAAGTGTCTTTGCCAAAAAAGGGAATAAAACTTAAACAAAAAAGATCATTACTAGGGTAGCGAGGCGCTCCAGTTTCGGACCTGGACTCCTGGCGCTCCAGCTTTGGACCTGGACTCCTGGCACTCCAGCTTTGGACCTGGACTCCTGGCGCTCCATGCTCGTTCTTTGTGCAAGGCTTTTGGCAGAAATTGAGACTAGTCGAAAAACCTACAAAAAGTGTGCCCAATAAATAAAATTAGAAAACTTAACAGTTTTCCTTTTCGTCAGGGTTAGGGTCAACTTGCCCAAGTCCTTCTCCATCGAAGAACCTGGTTGTTAGCTAACCACAGTGCTTTAGACCATTGTTCCTGCAGAGGACCAAAAAAAGTGAACCTAAATAATATTGCTTGAAATTCTCCTAATCTTTTATCGAAAAGCTTGACTTCATATAGTGATTAGTTTTGATTATAAAACAAGCTTACCTGCAGCGTGATTCTCATTGTGAAGCCAAATTGCTATTCTTAGGAAATCGGTAGAATTTGCAACTACTCTTTTCGTTTGTATGATCGCATCCTGGTGCAAAACACAATACAATTTTACACTTTTATCCTATATGCCTATTGCAACGCTGCTCAGAACTATCACATGTCATTAAATAAGCGTTAAAACGCTATTTTACGGTGCAAAAGTGCCCTTTTTAAAATGAGTTTAATACGCATTTATAAAGACTTTTAACCCCGGAAATAACCTGAAATGGAATTACGAAGCTTTGGCCCTTCAAATAAAAGTAAAATCAAACAAAAAACGCCACCCACTAACCTACAGTGGTTGTTTGAAGTTGCATGTATGTAATAATTTTACCATTGATTTAAATGGGCGAATTTTACTGCCATCTACAGTAAGAACCAGACAATGGGCATTGTGATGACATCACTAAACCGGTCTATAACTTGCATCAATAACCACAAACCATCTTCAGGAATTGCGCAGGATACTGACGTCACTCGACATTTGACGGATAACCTTAATCACATCGTTTGTTTCAAAAATCCCATCATTTTGGCCAGTTCAGTCCACTGGCGGAAATAATTAATTGAAGAAACATTAATCATTCAATTAAAAAGTCCAGATCTAAATTGCGATAAAGCCTGATTTTGTTTGTATTTTGTAGCACCAATAACACGTGTTATTTTATGGCATCAGTTTGCCTTTTTCAGGTCCACAACTTTTCGTCGCGAATTTTTTTGGCTACAAAGTACAGATCTAAATTGCGATAAAGCCTCATTTTCTTTGTATTTTGTATAACTTGTAACACCAATAATGCTTGTTATTTTATGGCATCAGTTAGCCTTTTTTGGGGGTCCATGACTTTTTGGCGCTGACCTTTTTGGTTTACCACTTTTCGGTGCAGGTCCTTTTCTGCGCCAATTTGGAGCCCTTTGACAGTTCAGCTATTTATGCTTTTCTTATGTAGTTTATTTTGAGTAGTTTTATTTTAACCACTTTCAAGCAATGACCATATAATTTTTTTGGTTTAACTGAACTTTTGAGCCCAGATTTGGCTTTTAATTATTTTTTGAGGTTCTGCCTTGTATTTTCAATTTCGGGCCTGCGTTTGTCACCCTTTTACAGCTCTGATATGCGATGCTCTGCCATGTTAGTCATGCAATTTGATACTACTTGCTTTGCTTTGTTCAAAAAATAAACTAAACGTTTGTTTTGTTAACTACAAAGAAAAAAAAAACGCAAAACAAAAACAAGCAAAAAAACATTTTTTTACATTGCTAGTTTTGATACAAAACAAACAGATAGCAGTTTTCACCAGGAAAACCTCTTTCTATTTGAACAGCAAATCGCGCTGTTTCCTGCATAATTTGTGCCGCTTTTCTTGTTTGCACTCTTTATAAACAGGCCTCACTCTACCATAAGTAGTCAAGTATATACCAAGTTTGTCACTATTTAAACAATAAACAGGAAAATTCGTGCTAATGCAAACCATTTTTTTGTTAAAAATAGCAAAATAAGTCAGAAAGTAATCTAAAATTTTCGTTTACTCTCATATATACTTACCTAGAATGTAACTTTTTATACCAAAATAGTTGAAAGCATGCCTCAGTATCAAACAAATATGCGACATGAGCGTGGTTAGAAAGTGCTCATTGCGATTAGTGATGTGCATGCAATTAAATTACTGTAAGTGGTAATTGCGATAAATGCACTAAAACCAAGGAAGAAAAAGTTTTCTTGCATTTTATTTAATTGCAACAAAAGCGAAATTTGCATTGCTAAATAATCTTGTTCGAGGTTGTTTACTTCATAATTCATATGCTGTATTTTGTTTATTGACAAGCGAAGCAGTCTAATGCAAGTGTTCATTTCGAACCTTGGACTAGTAATGTCTTGAAATGTTGAGTAAAATTTTGCTCAAGTGTTGACTCTTTGGTGTATGTTAAGTACTGTGATTTTGTTTTGTGTTTCATAGAAATTCGAGTTTTATGTCACATAAAATCAGGGTAAAACAGTGTTCCTCTAACTTTTTGGCTAATCGACTAGTGCCCAGATTTTTTCAAAAAAATAACGCTTAAGCTGTTAAAATTCATTTATGTGCCCTAAATTTTCACCAATCAATTACTGGTATTTAGTATGCTAAAAGTCGTATTTGTATAAATTTTTGGACTATGTTTATCATGTTTTCAAAAATTATTTACCCTCAATCCAACAAAATCACTGATTCACTGACAAAAATTGGTTTAGTGAGAACACTGGGGTTAAATACCTTAATTGACAATTGGAAATGGTTTTTCATAAACCAAAACTTTGATATTTTTAAGAATGTGATAATACACGAGTTTGAAAATCCCAGTGATTATGCTTTCAAATTTCATGCTTGTTTTGCAGAGTGAGCCGGAAGAGATGCCTCTAGAAGCGCGAATGAGAATGAAAAATATTGGCAGGTAAACAATTTGGCCAACGCTGGTAGAAAATTATTCCTGAAGTGAAATAGGCAGAACTAATTTAAAAGTTTACAGAGACATCACGTCTTACAGTCCTACTTACTTTGATAACACCTTGTGCTTTCTCCACGTTTAGAATAGGTAATTGTTTTAAACCCTAATGACACAGGTTAGGCAAGCCCCTATCATGGGCTTATTCTTATGTTTCATAGTCAGCTGACTTCACCATCAGAGTAAAGAGGAGTCGACACAGTGTAGAGAAATGTATGATCCCAGATTTACCATACTTTTTGGACCATAAGGCGCACTTAAAATACTCGAAATTTGTAGAAAAGTAAAGGTGCACTCAGGGCCACCAAGAGGGGAGCAGGGGGGTACAATGACCCTGAGCCCATGGACTTTAGGGGGCCCATGGGCTTCAGGAAGGCCGTTGGCTTTAGCAGGCCCAGCAGAAGGCTCATGAGCTCGAGAGGGGCCCATCAACATGACACTGAGAAATCTTGAGGTCTAAAGACCTTTTTTTTTGGAGATCACCTAATTTCGATCAGAAGAATCGTTAGAATTTCGTTGAAGACCTTTTTTTTTGAGATCACATCATAATTTGGACAAAACTGTGGCATTTTCTCCGTCTGTTGTGGAGTTCACAAAACCGAAAATCCATCCTATTTGAGCTGGCCCTGGGCCTACGTCCGGCTCTCGACGCCCCTGGGTGCGCCAGGTGCACCTTATACTCAAGTGCACCTTATAAGTATATGGCTTCTCTTTATGATTTAATTTCGAGTTATTTGGTGCATTTTTACAATTTTTACAGCTTTGTAAGTTGCATTTAATTTAGTCTGCCTTTCGCAAGGAAATAAAAGCAATTAACACCAGTTATTGATACTGTGCTTTATGGTTTCAAAAATATGGTAAGCTAACTCAACTGGTAATTTTAAACACCAAAGTTGTTGGTATAGGCTAACATTCTCTGGAACTCTTAACTTCTGCTATTAAAATGTTTAACTTAGAAATGCAAAACTAAATTTTTTCCTTAGTTTTGTGCTGGAATCGAGTTTTGCCTAGTGCGAAAGCTCATTGGTTGGAAAATTTCTGGAAAAAAGGAATTTCTTTTTAACTTTTCATCAGACAGTATTAAACTTGGTATAAAATTGTTGTAAAAAATCAGTTTCGTTAAATTGAACATAACTTCAACCTTAAAACACGAGCCAATAGTTACTAAGCCATAACTGTTGACCAAACGAAGTTAGGCAGCAGCTTGACTCGTATATTGACAGGTCACTTCGCAGCCCTCCTTGTCTGCACTCAGTAACAAACTGCTGCCTGTATTCTAAAAGACTTAAATCCATTTTTTTCATTGTGAGAAAATCGTAAAAAACTGTCCACAGCAATGTGCTTTGCAGTTATTACTTTTATGTGGTTTAACACACCAACACTTACAGTGCTTTAATTTGAAGTAGTATATGTGCCATGATAACTCACAAAATGATTTTCCACTTGGTGGTGCTATAGTATTTTTTTGACAAGGTGTTGGACTTAGGTCTTTCTTGCTTTGAAACAACTTACGATTTCAATTAGAAATTGTTAAATCCTGTAACATTGACAACATATCTGATTTGATTTCTAATAACGATAATCTTTTTTTGTTTCTCTTAAATATTCAGTCTCCACAGAAGCACTTAGATAGTCCAAAAGAATTACTGCATCAACTCTCGACTCCTCCTGATGTTGTCTGTACTACAGAATCTAAACTGAAAGATGGTTTTAGCTGTACTGTTTCCATTCCTGACTACAATTTTTTTCATGCTAATTCTCCTACTAATGTCGAGGGTGTGGCCAATGGATGCCAGTCAGTTTGTCATCTAGACACTTCGTCATGGTCACTTCATCATCTAGTGACTTCAAGTAACAGCAGTCATAAAAATTCTACTATCCCCAGAGCTGTCTTGCCCTAATCCTTTCTTTGTGGCGAAATCGCTGTGTAATGAGATCACACGGTAATTGTTTGGGTTAGGGTTGGGGTTAGGGCTAGGAACTAAATGATGGAGTGATCGTGACAAAGTGTCTAGATGACAAACTGACTGGCATCCTGGCCATTTATGTGAGCAAAGACATAGGTGCCAAATTAGAATTTGATTTCCAGTTCCAAATGGTTGGTTGTGAAAATTTATTTCTCTCACTAAAATGGGCAACAAAAAATTTATATTAAAAGTTTTTTATAAACACCCAGATGCAAACAAAATTCTTGTTCTTGAACATCTCAAGGAAACATTTCAGCTAATCAACCAACATCAGTTGAATTGCGCAGTTCTTGGTGATTTTAACAGTAACTTTTTGTCTTTTGATTCTAGTGTCATCGCTTACAATATCATGTTAACTTCTAATTCCTTCTTTCATATTGTTAGTGTACCAACTCATGTGAACAAAAGTTCAGCAACGTTAATCGACCACATACCCACAAATTCGTTAAACTCGAATATTACTTCCGGAGTAGTTCTGTTTGACATCAGTGATCATTTTCCTATATATGCAATTTTTTCTAACTTTCCAAAAAAGCTAAGTTCAAAAACTATTATCGCAGGGATTTTAGAAATTACAATTATGAAACCCTAACCAATAATGTTGAGTCGTCCTTGTCTACCTTTTTCTTTAATAGCGATTGTATAACTCGTGCAAACTATGATGAAAGTTTTGAAACATATATTGCAATCATCAACACTGAGATTGACAAACTTGCGCCTGTCACTAAATTATCCAGAAGAAAATATAAATTAGCTGTTAAACCTTGAATTTCAAAGGGAGTTAGGATTTCAGTTAAAAAGAAACAAAAATTGTACAAAAAGGCTTACCCAAGTGGCTCACCCCTTGATATTTTTATTTACAAAAAATATAGTAATTGTCCAACGAGGGTTAAAAAAGCTGCAAAAAGAATGCATTATATTAAACAATTTGAAAATTGCAAACATGGGGGCACATGACAGAAATTTCCTCGTTTGCTTTAATAACAAGTTTTTTTTTAAGAGGCGCTAACGAACGAAATACTCGCTAAATGTAAGAAGTCATTTTTGCACGTGTATGTAAAGCCTTGCGAAATCCGTTACGTCATTCTTTCTCGCTAAATTTCTTCGAGCGATTGCGGAAAACAGTTCGAGTAAAAAAGCGTCGCATTTTTCTCACCAACTTATAGAGGATTTTGAAGCACTCTTTAAGCCGCTTTTACCGAAAGTCCGTATTTACGCATATGCGTAAAAAATACGGATATGCGTAAAAAAATACGCTTATGCGTATAAAGTTTTTACTCTCGTTGGTTTATTTTATATTGCCTTTTACCGAACATGCGTATATCTGCATGCGTATTTTTACGCTTGGCAAAGAATAAAATACGGACACGGTATGCGTATTTTTCAGGCTTTTATAAAGAAATTTTTTTGCGGTGTGACGTCACAAGGTTGCTTAGTGTAGTGGTTATGATACTTGTCTTTGAAACTTTGAACCTGAGTTCAGTTCTCACCAAAATCAAAACTTTTATTTTTGCACAAACTGAAGAGATTTTTTTTCAATCATTTTTGGGATGTTTTGTTTGGAAATTTTTGCAAAGTTTCTACGACTAGGCCTATAGTACTTGACTAGTAGACGTTTTTCTTTAATTGTTTAGTTCCGCATCAAATCATATCTTTCGTTCTCGCTGCAATACGCCGAAGCGTGAAACAAGTTAGCGGGGCCTATCTGTTCGGCAATGAAAGGTTACTTGTAGCCTACTACTACAGTATTTTTGCTTGCAGATCTAACTGAATTCTACGGAAGCAACTCAGTCAATGTTTTGATGTTTGAGATAAAGTAGTTGCTCTCACGGTAAATCACTAACTAGGCGTTTCCAAGTTTTAGTTGTTCAGCAAACCACAAACAAATCAACCACAATTCACAACAAGATGCTATCAATGCGTTTGTAAAATAATATCCTTTGCTGTTGCAAACATTTAAATTATGCAATTGTAAGCGTAATGAATGAAGTCCGAGTGGACGATGGTGTACGTCCCTCTGCTACAAATTGTTTTTGTTCTGGTTTGGACTTTTAGGTTCAAACACCACCGAGGGCAACAACTTTTTTACAATTAGTTACAGAATTTTAGAAAATAAAAGTTTTTTTTTAAAAGATGTATGAAATTAGGATGAAGCAAGTTTAAGGAGAACTTATTCAAGAAAAGTTCCTGATATTCTGTTGCTCGTTTCAGGTTTTGTCATACCAGTATTCCAAGGCCAAAAAAAGTTTGGCACATGGCCCAACTTCGGGCCTAGCATAACTCTTAAAAATCAGAAGCTTAAAACCAAAGTAATAATATTCCTTGGAATTATTGCCAAGGGCTTCAGGCTGCGAATTCGATTAAAGATTTATGCTAGGCTTTTATAACATGTAACGTTAGGCTACAGCTTTGAAGCTCCCGATAGGCTAGTGCTCAGACGGGCAACGAGGTTGCTTAGGAAAAGGAGGTTTGCATCCAAAGGGTCCCAATTGAGAAGGCTGTTGAGCAAAGTAACGCAACTAAAGTTTTTACTTATGGACAAAGCAACTAAAGTTTTGAACAAAGTAATGCAACTAAAGTTTTTACATTTATTTTATGCTTTTGAGATACGCTTGTTGAAATACGTATACGCGTATTTCCGCATATCAATAAATCACCCTGCGTAAATACGCATATCCGTATTTACGGATATGCGTTTTTTATACGCGTATGCGTAAATACGGACTTTCGGTAAAAGCGGCTTTAAGCGTGCGAGAAATGTTTTTGGTTTAGAAATTTAATGGCAAAGTGTTGAAAACTTCTAACTCATGTGAATTTTTGCTGAAAATTAATTCAAATTGTCGCCATGTTTGCTATTAGACTGCTAAAAAAAAGTGAATTGCATTGAGAACCATTTGCTGTTTCGATTGATAAAAAAATGCTAAGTAGTGCAAGTTGACAAAAATAGTTACACACTCCTTTTATAAGAACGATTTTCTAAAACACGTGGCTCATTTTTGCTCAAAATTTAAGAAAAAATTAAAAACACTGCCAGCCCCGCAGCAAAACAAACCAAAAAAAAATTTAAACTAATCAAAGAAACCAAAATTCGTGCTGATTTAAAACGATAGAATTTCAGTGATTTTTTTGTGTTTGCAAGCAAAATTGCAACTATTCAAAATTATAAAGCTCTGTTGCTCTGCACAAGCAATGGAGAAATTTTTTCGGCAGTTGTTCAACTTGAAAAAAGCTTGCTTTTTCGCTTTTGCAATTTTACGATGCTGCAAAAGCAAGAAAAAAGCCTTCACGTTAGTCTTAAGCAGACAGAGCTATAGGAATTAAACAGTGTTTCAAACATGCTCGCTGAAATTGACATCGATGCTCTCAAAATTTTTACAAAATCAAGAACAAATGAGACTAAATATTGGCAAAAAATTATTAAAAACAGCCAGTCTAAACTCAAGATTTACCGGTTCTAAAAAGGAAGAGTGTGCTTCGACTTGCTCACTTTTGAAAAATTTTGAAACCTTAAGACCTAAAGTTACTGTTAACATATGAGTTTACCCACCAACAACCTCAAGGGCCCTTTACTTCATTTAAAAAATTATAGTATGGAAAAAGTTGTTCTTATTTTACATTGATCCGAAAATATAATTAACTTCAGTCGTTCATTTACTAATTATTATCAGTTGAAGAATTTGCTTGCGTAGAATAATCACGCATAGCTGAAAGCATCTTTTTCCATAACAATGTAGTACATACAATACGCTTGAACGCATTATTTTGAAGTAGAAATGCATCTGACGTCACAATGGGGTATTTATTACGTACAAACACAGGTTACAAACATCTCGCAAAGAAATCCGAATGAGCCGTTTTAACGGGTGTTGGGCGAGACGGCTCAGAAATGGCAGTTAGTTGACGAAGATTTTTTGCTCGTTACTGCTTTTTAGCAAGCGAGAATGGCCTTTACGAGCTCGTTAGCACGTTCTGTCATGTCGCCCATGATCAATTAAAAACCTGGAAAATTTTTAGAGAGCTTGTATATACTGAGAAATCAAAAGAAAATGACTCTTTTACTTTGCTCAATATTAACATTCAAGAAATTGATTATCCTTATACAGGGTGAGTCACGGGAAATGGATATTTTTAAGGAAGACAAAACTCTGCGAATATTTAAATAAAAATTAAATAATGTACACAAAAAATTCACTAAACTATGCCATTATGGAATACTTGTGAGTGAAAAACTTTGACAAATGATGGCCATTTTCATGAGCAAAAATTTGAAGTCGGTTTCTACAGTTAGCTTCCACTTTCACTAAAGTTTCTTCACCTAATTCTTGGATATTTTCACGTATTGCAGTCTTCAATTCTCCAAGTGTACGGGGTTTCGCAGCATAAACCCGTGGTTTCAGAAATCTCCACACACATCACCCCCTCCCCCACACACGCGTGATTCACCATTTTTCACGTAGGTGTCATAAGCAAATATACGGTGCTTAAGACTCCACGGTAGCATGAGGGAAAGCAACTTAAAACTAAAAGCAAAACTAACAAGAAAAGCAATTTAAAATTAATGACTAACGTACAAAAATTAACGTAAAAAGTAAATAAACGGCGACCACTAAATGGCATCTTAAGCAGGTTTAAAGACTACCTTCATCACCCCCTAACCACTTACTCTAAAAAAGCAAGGGGCATTCTAAAAACATTCATTTCCAGTGACTCACCCTGTACTATATCAGAAGCATTTAACGTATTTTTCTGTAGCGTTGTAGAAAAGGTGCTACAAGCCTTGACTAATCTCGTTAGCGAATTTCAGTATAAACCCTATTTAACCAGTCCCGTACTGACCTCCATTTATCTTGGCCTGCCAACTCCACATGAAATTTGTAATATTACAGTTAATCTAAAAACAAAAAATCAAGTGGGACTGATGAAATTCCTTTGTTTTGTGTTTGTAAACTAGCTTCTGTATTATCGCCATATTTGTGTTTTTTATTTTCTTTTGCATTCAAATTTGGAATTTTTTTCAGTTGCCTTAAAATTGCTCTAGTTGTTCCAATCCTTATGGCAGGATCCGAAAACGAAGTTACAAACTACCACATAATATCGTTTCTTACCTGTTTCTCCAAAATTTCAGAAAAGTTATATCAAAACAGGCTACTGAAGTTTTGCCAAAAGAACAAAATATTTTACAATCGACAGTTTGGCTTTTAAAAAAATCATTCAACCATACAAGCTATAAATGACATAGTTTCCCAATGTTATGATGATCTCAACTGGAAAAACATACTTAAACAAATCGAAGCATTATGGTATTCGTGGGGTGGCTAATGACCAACTTCATAGCTACCATTTAAATCCCACCCAATTTGTTGATATTTCTGGGTTCATTTCTCCTACTAGGTTAGTTGCTAATGCAGTCCACCAAGGGCCGATCCTAGGACCAATACTTTTCTTGATTTTTGTAAATGATCTGGCTAACGCTCTAAAAACGTCCCCTCAATTATTTGCAGATGATAGTTGTCTTTTGATTAGTGATACTAGTCTAGATGGATTGGGACGATTCTGTAACAGTGAATTACTACACATATGCGAGCGGATGACTTCAAATTGTTTGGCTCTTAATCCTTATAAACGTCAAGCTTTGCTAATTTCTCACCGTAAAATTAATTTTAAGACTATTAGCTTGGCTATCAACAATATCCCGATTAATATTACCTCAACAGCCAAGTATCTGGGCATAGAAATCGATCAACTTTGTCATTCACAAGTCAAATTAACAAAATTGAGGCAGAAATATCAACAGCATTGGGAATTGTATTTCGTCTTCAACATTTTGCCCCTAAATAGATATTGATCTTGGTTTACTATTCTTTAGTTTTCCCTCATTTATGCTATGGAATAATTATATGGGGCTCTACATCAAACTATCTTTTAAACAGACTTCAAGTACTGTAAAATAAATGTCTTCGAGTTATCAACGGGTGGCAATTTAAACAAAGAATTAAACCATTTTATGAAAAGTATGATTTTCTCAATGTTAACCAAATTCATTTCATCGAAGTAGCCAAATTTATGTATTTCTGTGTGCATCGTCTACAGCCTGCGATATTTGATGATTACTACAAATTTGTGACTACTGTTAATAGACATCGCTTGAGAAGTGTAAATGACGAAGTTTATGTGCTTATTATACGTATATGTGCCAGGGTTATATCTTAGAGAAGTGAGTAGCAGGTGGTTACATGGTTGACTTGGGCATTCGTACTGTATTTGGAAAATACTTTTGCTTCAACTGGATTATTATGTTTATTACTGCCTTAATTCTCTTTTGAATCACTACTGCCATGATTCGAGACTAGTGTTGCTATCGACTGTCTTATGGCACATTTCAATTTGGTACAACTATCCTATCGTCATGCAGCCACCACTAATCTTGAAAAGGATGCAATCAGTGATGAATTGTGTGATGTTGCTTATGATAATCTGACCGAACGAAATGGTACCTGCGATTATATTGATTATGTTGATTTTTCTGAATTACGCAATTCTTGTGATAATTTGTCCATTCTTCACCTTAATATTTGATCCCTTCTCACAAATTTTGATAAATTGGAAGACTTCCTTACATCTATTCCTTTGCAACTCGATATAATTGGACTCTCTGAAACTCGAATTAAAGGTGAACCACTCATCAACATTGACATACCGAGCTACTGCTTTGCTCATGTTGACTCACTTAGTAATGCTGGTGGAGTAGCAGCTTACGTTTCCAATGGGTTAAAATTTTAAATATGTGAAGTCTTAATGGGAGCAAACCATTCTGGAGAAGTTTAACGAATTCTTTTCAACAATTGGTGAAAACTTAGCTAATGATTTGAATTCAAGTGATGATAATGCTTACAAACAATTCCTTTGCAATAGAATTAAATCATCCATCTTTTTGGAACCTCCTCGCGTTAATGAAGTTGTAATTGTTATTAATTCATCAAATTCTTATAAATCTCATGGCCGTGATGATATACCACCTTTTTTTCTTCAAGTAGCATGTAGTATTCTTGCTCCTGCGCAATGCTATTTTATTGATAATGTGTTTCAATTCGGAATATTTCCACAAAGCTGCAAAATAGCAAAAATAATGCCAATATAAAAGCAGAAAAAACAAACAGTCTGACAAATTACCGCCCTATATCCATTTTCACTTGCTTCTCCAAAATCATTGAAAAATTGATTCATCAGCGTTTGACGAATTTCTTCAAAAAAATTCAATTCTTTGTGATACTCAGTACGGATTTCAAAGTAACCTATCTACTACTCATGCATTACTAGACATACTAACTAGCACATGTGATCAAATTAATGCTGGAGATTATTCTGGGTTAATCTTATTAGACTTTAAAAAAGTCTTTAATGCAGTGTGTCATAAGATACTTTTAAGAAAGCTTGAACATTACAGAATTCGTGATCAAGCATTGAAGCTTTTAAATTCTTTCCTACATACACGTCATCAATATGTTTCTTACCTAAATAAGCTTTCAAAAATCCTAACCAACCGATTTGGCGTGCCTCAAGGTAGCAATTTAGGCCCACGGTTATTTTTAATTTACATAAGCGATTTATCCTCTGCAATAAATTCAGTACCTCGATTATTTGCCGATGACACCTGTTTGTTGATTCACTCTCCTAACACCTCCACCCTAGCTGAAAACATCAATTCTGAATTAGCAAATGTACATGAATGGACAGTGGCGAACAAAATTACTGTCAACCCTGAAAAGCATTAGCTTTAATAATACCTCCCAAAATTATAACTTCCATCCATGACATTCGACTCCACTTTAATAATAATTCAGTCATTCTAAAAGATTCTGTAAAATATTTAAGGATTACAATTGACGCAAGATTAAATTTTGATGTTCACATAAATACTTTGACGAGGAAAATATCTAGATCTTTGAGTGTCATGACAAAGCTCAAGCAAATTTTACCGCGAAAAACTCTCCGCAGTTTATATTATACTATGATTCACCCATATCTTCTATATGGTATTACTATTTGGGAAAATACTTATGAAACCCATTTGAAAAGACTAAAATCTCTCCAAAACAAAGCTATTAAAGGATTTGCTGGAGGACAATATCTTGATGATTCAACAGCATACTATAAGCAGCTGAACATTTTAAAGATTGAAGACCTCTACACTTTGGAAGTGGCTAAATTAATGCATAAATTTTCCTGCAATAAATTACCCAACAGATTCTCCTCTGTTTTTACTCCAATAAATGCGATACACACACGAACCACCCGTTTGGCATCCTCCAACCTAAATCTCTATATTCCACTGTATCAAACTGTAAAACTGCAGAGATTCTTTAAATTTCATGGAGTTAGTATTTGGAATTCCGTACCTCAAGATATGAAACTATTGTCATTTGACTCTTTCAAAATTCAATTTAAACAACACTTAATGTTTAATTATCAGTAATTAACTTTAAATTATTGCTCTAATATTAATTGCTATTTAAAATCATATCCCTGATCTTAGCTTGATTTTGTATACCATCCACACTATCCCCTCACCCTAGAATAATTTAATACAGAAACAGAGCACCTTGTACTCTTGATTGACTAACTAGGTAGCTGCTCGACTCGATGACCGGGAGGTCCCTTTGCAGCTTTCTGTTACGATTCACTCGACTGCTCTCTTTACTGCTTGATTGTCTTATTCGTTTTATTTTTATTTATTTTTCGTTGTGATAATGTTATTGTCATTGATTATCTGGGTGAATTGAACAAAAATAAATTGCGTACTTACTTAAACATCGATTTTTTAAATCCGAAACTCTGTGGCTTAACGTTCATGAGAGCAAACGAATTTATACTATTGGCATTGTTTATTGTCACCCATCCAAAACCGAAATACCAAATTTTTTAGACGATCTTGAAATTTGTATCAGTAACCTAACCACTAACAACTCTCTTTTCTACATAATGGGTGATCTCAATATTAATACTACTGCAAAAAATCGCACAAAAAATAAAACAAATTTTATCAATCTTTTACTTAGTTAAAGGGACAGGGAACTCAAAATCAATGTTTTTTGAGTTTTGAATCGTGTTAATAGTACTTGCAACACCTTATAGAGATGATCCGGTGATATTTTTATAACTTTTTTCAAAACTGAGCTTTTTTTGGTTTCTTCTCAAGTAGCTGTAAACATAGTAACATTTTCAATCGAGGTATCTATGACGTCATAATGACCTGTGATGCATGGTTCATTTATAATTATCCAGTGGACTAATCGCGTACGCGTAATAACGTTGCACCATTTCGGTCTGTTTTGAAGAAAAAAAAGCACCGTCTTGCTGGAAAAGCAAGCGTGCTTTTTGTGCTAATTCAACAGAACGGGTCTAGTGCAGTATTGCTTAGTGTACGAATGGAAAAGCTGAATGCAAACAATCGCTGATTTCGAGAGAACCTGCATTTTACGCGCTTGCAGAAAGTGCTCAATGTATAAAAACAGAGCTAAAATAAAACGTAAAACCAGATCTAAAGCTTTAGATCTGGTTTTACGTTTTATTTTAGCTCTGTCTTTATACATTGAACCTGCATTTTATGTTGTCAGTGAAAATCTATTTTGTTTTGCAATCTATGCAATTACAGTAGAATTTAAAAGGGGTTTAATTATTATGTATTGATCATTCGGAGTCAACCTATGTAAGTGCAGCAGCACATTTAAAAAAAGATTTTCTGTCGGTCGTTGTGAGGTAGCTTAATTCCAAATAAAATGCAGCACAAAGCAGATATTATATGCATTATCTTCGTCGGGATGATTTGATTTGCTCCACATTTTTGCAGCGTTTCACAATCAGCATATACCTGGGTTCACACTGGAACTTTTTTTGGTTACACACTATCAAAGTGAGGGGCATGGCCACCTTCCCCCACCTGGCTACGCCCCTGCGATTGCATTACCTATTCTAATTGATTGATTGGTTCCATCTTTATCCTTCTTTCACGGGAAAGCGACAATGGTGCTATACGTTGGATGAATCCTCACCCGCTTAGGAGTTACCGGTGTTTTGTCGAATGTTTTATTGCTCCTTCCCATTTCCACCAAGCAGAGATAAGCGTCGTGAAGCGTTTTATCTAAGGACGAAACAATGCCACAAGGGCGCGAGTTGAACTGCAGACCTTTCGATCATGACCACCGTAAAAACGGCTCTCGACCACACTGCCGACCATGTTAGTCGTAGCAAAAACATTCATGCATTCTATTATGCATTATGCGCATTATCTACAACAAAAATCGGCAAGATGAATGAGCGGTAACGAGCTCGACTCTGGTGCGGTAGGTCTAGGTTCAAATCCTGGATCGGTCAAATTGGAGAGTTGCCAACGGCTCGCCACTGCTGCAACTTTTCGTCGAAAGGAGCTGTGTTGTCCAGGCGCAATGTCGTGGCTATGGGCCCCGCATACTCGTTTCACGCTTCGGCGTAATACAGCGCGTGTAATGAAAATTTGATTTTTTGAACATATCTACAACTAAATTAGAGAATAAGAGTGGTTGTTATCACCAGGTCTACCGGGGATGGTAATTAATAATAGGTTAGCCCAGCCTCACTGCTCTTCCGGTAGAGGTATCAAAGAAACAATGAACAACGCTATTTGTTCAACCTAACTTTTTGCTCGGCTGGTATACGCTCTGAAACCAAACTACGTTCAGTAGTTTTACCGTAGCAACGGACCTGGTTGCTACCGCAAAACTATGGCAATCACCAATCAAAATTGTCAGAATTGACCACCAATTGACGCAAAATAAAAGTTGATACCAGAGCGTATATGGCCGAGCATCTTCAGAGGGGAGATAACGAAGTGCCACGCACCCTCCACTACAAGCAAAAACAGTGCATACTTATACTTTACGATCGGCCTACTATACAAAATTTTATTCTTGTTTTCTGACTGTTTTTGCTAGAAGTAGATGGGTGCCTGACACTCCTTTACCTCACCTAGGTTGTCTATTAAAATCAGCAATTACAGTATTTGCATTCAGCTTTTCCGCTAAAACGTACACTAGGCTACATACAGCTGTGCTATACCGTCCTATAACTATACTATCGAATTAGCAAAAAAGCAGGCTTGCTTTCTAGCAAAACGGCGTTTCTATTTTCTTCAAACTTTTAAACTTGTATGCTATGACTACCATCTACACTTCTACTCTACAGGGACTTGCTTACTGCTTCTAATCACTGAGGTCTCGAAGCACAAAAAAATGAAATCTGCACTAGACTTAGATGATGGCTTTTCGAAAAAGCAGCAGCAGAAATCGCAGCACAGGTTTTGACTGACAACATAGGCCTACTGTGTTATGCAGTTTTTCTCTCGAAATCATGTGAACACTGATGCTGTATATTTGTGCATTCAGCTTTTCCATTAAAACGTACATTACGCTACACTGCGCTACCCATTCTATTAAATCAGCAAAAAAGCACGCTTGCTTTTTCAGCAAGACGGTGCTTTTTTTCTTCAAAACAGACCGAAATGGTGCAACGTTATTACGCGTACGCGATTAGTCCACTCGATAATTATGAATGAACCATGCGTCACAGGCCATTGTGACGTCATAGATACCTCGATTGAAAATGTTACTATGTTTACAGCTACTTGAGAAAAAACTAAATAAAACTCAGTTACGAAAAAAAAATTTAAACTATCACCGGATCAGCTTTGTAAGGTGTTACAAGTACTATTTAAATGACTAAACCTCGATAAGAATTACAGTTGTGTTCCCTGTCCCTTTACGGCTCTTTTCCTTTAATTACCCTTCCAACCAGAACCACTCCAACCTCAGCCACCATAATTGACCACATTTTAACAAACAACATTAAACATAATACTAAACCAATGGTACTGCAAACTGTCTTCACAGATCACTATCCAATAATGTGCTATATCAATGAGTTTCGTTTTTCCAATCTTCAACAACAAAAAAAGCAGCAGACGTTCTTTCGTGACAAATCCAAATTCGACCAAAACGAGTATAGCAATGACTTAACCCTATCTGGACTGGCGAGGGGCTATATGTGCACGCATATTTTTTTAGACGGGTTTAGGCTATATGAGCACGCATATTTTTAGACGGGCTATATGTTAAGTACGTATATGTGCATGCAAAACCAATCAGTGGTCGAGTGGATAGAGCGTCTGCTACTGAAGCGGTAGACTCGGGTTCGATTCCCAGTCGGGTCATACCACCAAAGACTATAAAAATTGGGATTCACAGCTTCCCTGCTTGACGTTCAGCAGTTGAAGGGACAGTGTGAAGCCTCCGCCGTGTGTGGTAGACAGGTGGGCAGGTGACATCTTGACTCGAAAACCGAAAGGTCCCTTCGCTGTCTCCTGGCCAAGGCAACTTGGTGAATAAAATGTAATTACAATTACAATATATGTGCACGTGCTTTTTTTAAACACTTACTGTTTTAAAGCTATTTGAAGATAGTCAATCATATTCCTTGACTTTTTAAGTTAATAAATTCTGCTTTCATTGATGAAAATTTGAAGATTTTTTACCAAGTATAAAGCTAGTTATTAACTGTTAAAGTCAGTACTTATGTCAAATTCTGATTTTTGTAAATAAAGAGAAAAATCGAGAAAGAGCACGCATGCTTAGCGACGCATATCTTTTGCTTGTTTTGATTGATTGAAATCATGTATTATTTTCGGCTGTGAGTTGCGTGGGCGGTGACTCGGTACATTTCGTCACCAAAACAGCTGATCTTTTCTTTCAGAAAAATTCTATTGATCTTAGCTAGAAATCTTTTACTACAAAGTAAGATCATCAATCAAACAGGCAGAGAATTTGTGATTCTACTAAACGTTACGGAAAGTTGCATATTTCATTTTTACTACATGCTTCTTTAGGAAGCGCCTTTTGAACATGCTTGAGAAACAAAATCATACCTCTGACTAAATGCTGAGCGTACATTATTTTTACCAATTGCTGATTTCACTATCATTACTTTAGTACATTTTCATGTTTGTAATCACCTCAAACGTAAAATCTGTAATGTTTTGTTTTTGATTGTTTTTTTTTCGTGAATATTTGAAAAGTTTTGCAGGAAAAAAACTAATACTTCTGATATATGATTCTGTGTAGTTAGTAGTAAAATTCTGCAGCATAGCTATTATCATGCATTTTCGTTATTTATCACATATTTTTGCGTTTTTGCTAGTCCAACATTAAACAAGATAATTAAAAAAGTTGTTTCAAAGTTTAGCATTATTATGATTTCTATGAATTATAAATTAACTTATATCAACAGTATTATTTACTTAAATTAACGTAAATATATAACTACAACAAATTAAACAGTAATTACTATTTGAAGTTGTGCATAACTGAAAATGCAAAGAGCAAAACTTTTCACGGAATTTCAGAATTTTCACCATTGATCAAAACAGTCATTCAGCGATTAATTTCAGCTTAATCGAAAGTGCTTTTTTAAGTTGGGTGTTTTGAACTAAAACTAAATTTTGGTTTTAACAATTTTTCATGTATTAAAACTTTTAAAAAATACAAAAAGATTGGATAATAGGAAACTAGCTCTTTCGATAGATTGAGAATGAAAAAGCCAGTTTTTTGCTGCTTCTTTTTCAACTATTGAAATATGATTGAGCCATTGGATGTAACCTAGAGCTCGATCTTCAGGCTAACTGCCACAAATTTGTAAGCTGGTACAAGCCTACTAATTGATGCTTTGAAAATTTAAAAATTTTTAAAGGGATTTATTTTTCAAATTGCAAAAATGATGGGGCATCGCTCTCTCTCTCTCATTTTTTCTGGAAACTTTTATTTTGCTTTGTGGTATTATTTTTTCCATTTTCAAAGTTCGGACTGATAAGCTTATAGTTTCACGACAATATTCGCAGAGGCTCAAAAAAAGCTTGCACTAATTTGAAAAGTGACTGAAAAAGCAAAATTTTACTGACAAGTGAGGATTGATTTAGGGCAAAATAATTTAATACTTTAGACTGCAAGATATCATTTATTTGATTTTTTAAGAAAAACTATAGCATGTACTATACTATGATCGGGCACGCAATCAAGATTTTTCTTGGTAGGGATGGCTTGGACTCAAGGTTAAGAATTTTTGTGCTGAAAAATTAGTCTATTTAGTGACGTACTAAGAAGACTTGTGCAACTATGTGCATCACAGACAGAAGTCTGGCCGCTGGGCGATTTTTGAAATGTTGTGAAAAACTAGCCATTTTAATGCTAACTGAATCATGTTTTGCACGTTGAAAGAACTACATTGTTACCAAACCCCTTTAGCTCTCCTTATTTCCGATAAAGTTCGAAGCACATTTAAACACTTGTATTTGAGTTTTTAAGGTGACTTGGCTAAGGGGTGCTGAAGACCTTTTAGCTTCTCTAGTTGTGCTACTGACCATAATTACTGTAGTTATAGCATATAGTTATAGTGGCCCGAACGACTAACTCAAGATTGATTTATCGCGAGAAAAAGTTTAGAAAATTTTCCTCTCGTGATATTTTGTGACGTATTGGTGAGATGATGTATTTGGAGATAACGCCTGCTATATTTTTTCCTATTTGTTGATTGACCTATGGTTTTGAGCTTTTTTATGTGAGAAAATTGTAAAAAAATGTTAAAAGTTCCAAATAACATGTTTACACTTGTGTTCTCAATCTTTGATAATACGCTTTTTTTTATTTCATAAGAAGACTAATTGTGTTGTTTTTGGTTTTTTTTTGGTAAAGTTGTTGTTTATGGATAAAATTCGGATGTTGACAACATTTTTGCTTCCGATACATGACCCCAAAATTCTACTCTATATAAACGTGTGTCAGGTCTTTTCTAAATTCATTCTAAATCAACGTTTCAAAGCTGCACAGTAAATCTCAGTGCTCCTAATTAGCCTATACGCGGTTTTTATAGTCGAAGTTTAAGTCAAAACTGAAGTGGAGATCACAATCGTTTTTATGACATTTCATTTTTGTACCGGTATGATGTTTTTGTGTTTTATCTGTACGAAGAATTCTGCATGTTCTAAAGCAGTTTAATGAAAGTGATGTAGATCAAAGGTATAACAAAAAATTTGCACTTTTCTCAAAAAACACATTTCTACATTACGCTGCCTGCACCTGTTTCTGTCAATTATTACATTTATTAGGGCGGGTTCGGTTCAACTTCGGTACAAGATTTACATCTTCGTTTTGACTTGGACCCTATTTTATTTAGTTCAAATTGCTTATTAAATTCATTTATTTTTTATTTGGGACAAGATTCCATTTTCCATAAGTAAAAGACGATCTTATTATTTTTTGGTTTCTGCTGGACTGAAGACTCGGCAAGTTGACAACCTTGCCGTGCAAACGTAGCCCTCAGAAATAGTGCTTTAGCTTCATTTCAATATTTATAGCATAGATTCTCAGTGTTGAAGCTGTCAATCGAAAGCTGGTTGCCGGATATGCACGCAGTTGCTTTACTGCAAATCGTTTTGCCTTTGTAAAAACGTACTGAAATGTATTTTTATATTTTACTGTGTACCTGCGAACAAATACAAACCATTTGCCGTGTACGTAACAATCACATCAATCATAACTTGGTCCATTTGTCGCAATAAACGAAACAATATTTATGATACATTTTGGTTTTGCATTTACAGTCTTACCATTTGTTTAAACTTTTAAGTTTTGCTTTAAGTCTGGAGAGTGAATATAATCATTATAATACAATTATAAGTTTTTGAGCAATTATTATTTTATGTTTTGCTAGCAAAAAAATACAACTGAACTGAACTGATTATTTCTACTGTCAATTTTTGGAAATATGGTTTTTGAGTTTTCTTTGAAAGTTTTCTGTTTTTGGCTGTTTTCATGTCATTCTTTTCAGGCCCGACGCCAGAGTAGTGTGTTTGAGAGGGGGAAAGGGGGGCAAAAATTTTGGTTGGGGCACAAAAATTTTCGGGAGGGTGGGGCACATTTTGTAAATCAAATGGACATTTTATCAAGAATAATAACGTAGGTACTCTCAGTTCACTAGAAGCCCATTCACTCAATTTGTCTTGCTGTTTTATAGAAGAGCGTTTGTGGTGGCTTGTTTTTGAGCAAATGTTAGCTGGGGCTCTTGTGCTGATACAAAACTTTATTCTCGCTTGGGGGGCACAAGCAGTGAGTTGGAGGGCACTGCCCTGAAATACTCCCCGTGTCGAAGAGCTTAATTCTTTTATTTTTTATTTAAGAGGCTATAGGTGAGTTGCTCTTCTGCTGCTCAGTGTCAATGCAAATGCTTTATTGCTTGAGTTTTTTATTTAAAATTGGTGTGAATAAAATAATTATATATTCTAATTATATACTTGTTTTTTCCAAAACAGTTCATTATGTGTTACAGCCGTAAAACTTTCTACGATATTTATGCCTCGACTGTAGTGAGCTGCAAAGGATAGTACGTTATATTGAATAACCAAGTGTGGAAAATAACCTACAGTTTTTGCCATCGATAAATATGCGAAAACTTATTGCAATATTTATGCCGCATTTTCATCCCACAATTAAGTAACTCGCAAATAAGTATCTTTGACAAATTAACCTATGATAAAAACCTTTGCGCCAGTAGTCCTGTTTTTTTTTTATCAAGATGTTACCACTGTTGAAATGAGTTTACCAAAAGCACGTAAGCTAAGCGGCAAACAGTGTTTCAAATATGTGGTTTCAATTCTTTTTGAACTTGAAGGCAAACGGTCTTCCAAACAATTGTGGAAAATTTGGGTGACTCTTTTTCAAATATACGGAGGTTAAATTTAGAATCACCCGAAATTAGAATAATGTGCACAAACTTTAAAATAGATTGTGCATTTAATCACAGCTTTACGATGTACTGGAGTCTGGGAACAGAATTTCACAAATCCTAAATTAAATAATAGTGAACACTGTCTATTTATTCGTAGTCATAGTATTGAATAACTGTAAGAACTAATGTTGTTACATACCACTGCAGCAAAGATTTGCTGCACATTACTTAATAGTGACAATTAGAAGAACTGGTTAGTAGAAGCTCTTTCAAAACGGTGTAAAATTAATTCCATTTCTTAACTTCTGTAAACTGCAAAGTAGTGCTGAGGCCTGAATTGGAAAGAAAAATATGTGTAAAACTACTAACAGTATCAATTACTATCATTAATGTAGATCGTAAATTTTGGTTGTTTGCTGTATCAGTGGCGTAACAAGAGAGGGGCAAATGCGTTCGTAAAAATTTTGTCTGAGAGTGCAAAAGTTACTTAGCAAGTTGAAAACATTTTTGTTCTTCACCTTCATTTCTAGACTAAAGTAGTAATTTAGAAAACGAGGCAGTACTTTTTTGGTCTTCACGTACATTTAGCTTTCGGCCGCAAACGCAGAAAATTTGGCCGCAGTACTGCGTTAGCGTTTTTTTAGCTTTAGCCAGATTTAATGTCAATTACCATGTATTTAGGCAAAATACTTAATTGCTTAATGTTACAAACAACTTGCAGGCCAGATAAAATAAAAAATAAATACAGTACCGCCTTCAAAGTAGAGTAATCAAAGTTGCGGAACACAAACCACAAACTAGGTCTATAGAAGCTAAAATTTGCATATCAAAGCTGATTTTGCTGCTGCAAATCTTAATTAAGCAACTGTACTGCATGATCCACTATCAATGTCGCAACTAGAGCACAGTTCTAGGGGGGATCAAAAAGGTCTTTCAGGGGGGCCCAAAATTATTTAAACAAAAACGCACCGATGAAAAGTATATTTCACCGAGTTTTGAGGCGTTCTCCTGAAAAAAAAAAACTCAAAGCACCAATGAAATTTTACTTCCTGTAATGTACAGAAAAAAAACTTTGCTACGTGGTAATTTTTACATTTTATTGGACTATTTTGTGCTTACAGGGAACACTGAATGCCAGCATGATGGGCAGTTTGGAGGGGGGAAATTTTTGTTCGAGGAGCGCCGCTCCCCCTGTGTTTACGACCCTCTCCACTATACTACAGTACGTCCCTGTAGTGCTTCGTTTTCGTCAAATTCTGAAATTGTTTTGCATGTTTTTCTTGTCCTAATAAAGAGTAAAATGAAAATATCCAGTCTACGCGTACCATGGAAAAAGCCTATACTACTACTGCGTGTGCAAAAAGCTGTCAACACCAATATTAGCAAAACATTGATTAAAGATTTACCGTAGTTTTGGTATTTTCCATCCTTTGCTGCATTAGAAAAAATAGCAAAAGAGTTCTTCGGTATCTTTTTTTTTTTTCAATGCGATAAAATTCGGAGTTTTATGCAATTCGTTAAATGTGTAATACCATTGTTGCAGTTCCTCAGGAGCATATCAATGGGGATGTAATCAAATCTTCGATTATTTACATTTCAGAAACATGCTATAAAAATTATCGTAAGTTATTGAAGCAAACTGATAATTTTGTAAACTAATTGTACAAACAATTTTTGATTTTCCACATTTACAGTACAAAAAAGAGTAAATTACATACTTATCTTTTTCATATAGGACGCGGCCTTGATTAACTGCAAAGGGCTGATAAATGTTTTTTATAAAATTAAAATGTTCACTTATCTAAGTGATAAAAATGTCGTCTCAAATGGCAGTGAAAAACCTATGAAAAACAAAATGATAACAGCGAACTTCTAAATGAGTCAAATCGTTAAACAAACAAATCGCTACTATGCGTGAGTTGGGTGGTCTAGCAGTGAAGCTTGGCGCGTCATTGAGTCATTCACAGGCAGCTTGGTAACGCATAACTGCTCTTGACCATTTCTTGTTTCTTTTTTTCTCTTGCTTATAAAAATAACATGATTTTGAGTAGGGTCACAAAATTAATAGTATCATAATTAACATAAAAAGTTTTAAAATCATCAAACTTTGGCAAAAAAGTTTATAAAATTCTTGGCTTATTGTTATTTTTTTTGAAACTTTAGCACGTGTATTTACAAAGATACAAGCGCTCAAACTGCGCGGATAAGCTCGACCCCCCCAGTTTTCTACGGTGACCAAAAAGCCCAGCCTTAAAACGGTTAACATCAACCTTAAACAACTTCGTAGTTAACTCTTCAGCCTTAAGCCCTTACAATTTTAATGAAACTTTTTGGCAGTTTTCCAATATAGTACATCTTCCATCAACCAGCATGCACCATTGAAACCTCTATCTCGTAAGCAAAAACGTTTAAAAAGCAAACTGTGGATAACTAAAGGAATTCACATTTCTATTCGGAAACGACACTCCCTCTTTAAATTGCATTTTTTGTATGGTGAAGACTTAGAAAAATCCTTCTATCGAAAATATTCCAACAAATTGACTAAAATCATTACAATATCAAAAAAATTTTACTTTACCAATCAGCTAGACTTGAACAAAAATAATCCCTAAAAACCTTGGAACATACTTCATTCTGTTTTAACTGGGAAAAAAAAAGAAAGCCAAGATCTAACTGACGCCTTTGGAGAAAATAATGATCCTAAAAAAATCGCCAATAATTTTAACCATTTTTTCTGCTCCATTAGAGAAGAGCTTGCCAGTAAACTCTCCAGCCAAAATGATCACCTTTTTCAAAAATTATTGAGTAAACGCATCGCCTCATCTATTTTTTTAGAGCCGCCAATGTCTACTGAAATAATTGCTGCTATTCGGTAGCTTAGCATGAACAAAGCCATAAGGCCATGACCACATACCTTCGTATTTCCTGCGTATTGTTGCTAATGTAATTGCACCATACCTGCAATACTTCTTTTAGTTTTCGTTCATTGCAGGTATTTTTTTCGAAAGCTGTACAATTGCAAAAGGGTCAGTCCATGCTTAATTTACATTTTTTTTGTGAAATGTCAACCCATGTTCTAGAATCCTCTCCAAACTTGGCATGGAGGTGGAACAGTTTGTTTAAAAACCTGTTTGCAAAAAATTTCACCTTTCTAGCACAAGCCATTCCTGAGATTCGGCCTTTTTAAAATTGTGCGAATAAGTGAATTTTGAGGATACGCATGAGTGATTTTGACCTCTAACGTTCAAACTTGACTTGGGAGGATGCAGTAAATTGCTACACCCCCTTTTTTGACGATGCCAAATCCAATAAAACTTATTTTTAAGCAAAACGGATTGTTTTTTGAGTTATTTAATAATTTAGGTGTTTCTCTTTGGGCCTCGATTATGGGGTGCTCTGACTTTTTTTTTTTTTAAATGTTTTAACACCATCTTGAATGACTACTTTTCATGGATAAAATGAAACCAAGCTTTGTTAAGCTGATTTAAAATGTATTACAAAGCATCAAAATTAATGAACCATGCATTTCTTCAGTTTTTCATTTTAGAAGCATGTCTCTTGCAATAACCAACTTTTCCAATGCTTTTTTCTTAAATTTAACTCTATTGCTTTTTAATGGTAGCATTTCTTTGTTTAAAGCATGCATGAAAGGCAAGTCTTTGCTGTTTATCAAATTGGCTTGATATTTTGCAAGCTGTGCATGGTCATGCTAAACATGTTGACCTCTATTAGACACAATACCGGTTGAAGATCACCATATAAAACTTCAACACAATGTCAGAAATAGTGTATCAGTAACCAAAAGCATTTAAGTCCATAACCTGACTTTTATATCTTTTTAACTCACCATTTCAGAATTCGATTAGACATAAGAAATTGCTAGTCTTTGAATGAAAGCTAATAAGCTCTCTAGTAACGCTGCAAAATCTAGTGCAATAGTTACATATGCATATAACTCAAGGAGCTAAATCTGCCATACACAAACCAGAAATCTTATATGATGGTCGTCCAATAGCTTTAAATAGTATTGTCAAGTACTTGGGACTATGGATTGACGAAAACCCTTAACTTTGACATTTATCTCAAATTTGTTGAACGTAAAATCGCCTACGCGGTGGGTATATTCAATAAATTCCCCCAAGAAAAAATTTTTGCAGCTCTAAAATGCATTATTTAATCCTCATTTTCTTTATGCGATTCCCATATGAGATTCTACCTAGAAATCTTATCTCCATAAAATTTCAATCCTCCAAGACAAAGCTGTTAGGATCGTTACCCAGACAAAATGGAATTTCAGGGCAAACCCTTCATTTACCAACATAAAGGTTTTAAAACTGAACAATCTTTACCAATATGGAGTTGGTAAAGTAATGTATAATTTATACCATTAGCAACATCCATGTAAACTAAACCAATACTTCACACAGTCCAATGTCAGACATTCCCGCCCTACTTACTGTTCCACTTCTCTCATGTTTGCTATCCAATTTATGAAAAGTACAAAGCTGCGACAATCTTTCTTATACTAGGGTGTTAGAACCTGGACCTCTATTCCCCACAACATCAAAATTTCCTCCTTCTTTAAGTTTAAATCTGATTCGAAGCAGTTCTTTTAAGCAATATCTAACTAGAATTTTAACTAAAATTGTCTCATCTCTCTCAAAGCAATAACTTCAAATAGACCTGACGCTCTTATGAGCAAAAAGGTGCATAATCGGGGGCTGTTTGACTATATGACCGTAACAGGTCCCTTCTAGTCTCTGGTTGTGAGAAAACATTTTTTGCTTTGCTGTTGTAGACTATTTTTTATGTAGTGAGTCATTTATTGCATCTTAAAGCAACAAATAATAAATCAAACTTGAACTTAAGAAGATGCATGGGGATATAGTTCGAAAGTTTCAAATGATGATAAAATAAATTAATAATTTTAGATTGATTGTACAATGGATTTACGTTAATGTAAACAATAAAGTTTGAAGCTAATTAGACTTAGTTGTTAATATTTTGTTCAATTGTTTTCAGACTTAGTCTAAAAAGTTTGTGGATTTGTCCACTGGGTGAAGTAGAAGGAGTGTCAATTGCGCAGATAATTTGTAGAATAGTAGAAATGTCTTTGAAAAGAAATGTCATTCAAAGACTAGCAATAATAGTAGAAATTCGGTTGTAAGGAATCTTGCTCAGGCCAATAAAATGATGGTAATGGGCCATGTGGGGCTGTGGGCACATAAATTTACCATCGACTTCCAGTAGTGGTTCATTTACACTTAAAATTGGACCCACCCACCAATGAAAGTTATACCAGCATGCCACAAAATCCATGCTCTTAACCTTTTGGTATACTGCTAGTGCAAAATGAAATGTTGCAGAAAAGTTTAAGTCTGAGCAAATTTATTTGCATCCAATTTGATTCGCTGATATTGGAGATAAAAATGATATGAACGTGTTCCAGGATATTGAAATATGGTTAAGGAAACCTATACGCTTTGAATGTGGCAAATGAAAAAAAAAGCTTTAAAGCAGTGGTTTCCAGCCTTTGATGGTCTGTGGCCCCCTTCTTGAGTGTCTCAACACCAGTAGCCTCCTGCGCGGCTAGAAAATTGGCTGTCGTAATACCAAACCAATTGAAGACCAAACCTAAATGTATTTTTCCCCAAATTTTCATTGAAGACCAAAAGAAAAAAAGTCTTTATTTCTAATCCGTTCTTTAACGAAAATTTTTCCTGAATTTTCGTTAAAGAACACACAAAAAAAGGTCTTCATTTTAAACCAAAGGTTTTCTATTTAGAATTTTCTTTGGGTGATTTTCCAGAATTTTTGTTCACATTTATAACCAAGGTCCCGTGGTCCCCTGCTTAATGTACTGTGGCCCCCGATTAAGAACCACTGCTCTAAACAATGCCCTAGCTATCATTTGATACCTGAGAATATATGTTAATTCAGTTTGACAAAGCTTGGTTTCATTTTCTCCATGAAAAGTAGTCATTCAAGATGGTGTTAAACGTTTTTTAAGAAAAAAAAAAAAGTCAGGGCACCCCATAATCGAGGCCCAAAGAGAAACACCTAAATTATTAAATAAGTCAAAAAAACAATCCGTTTTGCTTAAAAATAAGTTTTATTGGATTTGGCATTGTCAAAAAAGGGAGTGTAGCAATTTACTGCATCCTCCCAAGTCAAGTTTGAACGTTAGAGGTCAAAATCACTCATGCGTATCCTCAAAATTCACTTATTCGCACAATTTTAAAAAGGCCGAATCTCAGGAATGGCTTGTGCTAGAAAGGTGAAATTTTTTGCAAACAGGTTTTTAAACAAACTGTTCCACCTCCATGCCAAGTTTGGAGAGGATTCTAGAACATGGGTTGACAGCCTGTCAAATGTGGTATATACTCGCAGATAGGTCACAACTTTTTCCTTATATTTAAAAAAAAAAATATAGGTGTGACCAATCCGCTCGACATAAGTGCAAATCGTCACCAAGTCAGAACAAAATTGAAAGTTTTGGCTATTGCAAGTATCGTATTTCTGGCTAATAAGTCGTTATAGACATGAATTTTAGCGGAAATGTGCTATTGCCACTGTGGTTCTATCGAATACAATGCATGCGCTTGTGCACGCACATACCAATGCGAGACAGTTTCATGAGCGCACACGCACATGCGACTGCTCAGCGTGCATTGGATTTTCTTGCTTTGTTGAGAAAAAATGGTTTTGCGATTTCAATTCAATGCAGTTTAATGCTAAAAAAACAACCAGTTGAAGTAATTTTTGAAGGTATCTGTGCAAAAAAGCTAGGGAAAGGGCCTTTTGAATCCCTAGATTTTCAGTTCGACTTACGTGTGAGTCAACTCTAAATTAAACTTTTTTAACACAAAACTAATAGTGCGACCTATACGGTGGCGCAACCTATCGGCGAGTATGTACTGTAAGCATGGATTGACACAAAAGTAATACCCCTTCTCAAAAAAGGTGATAAAGCTAATCTCACAAACTATCGCCCTATTTCAATTCGTTCTTGCTTCTCCAAAATTTTTGAATGCCTAATACATTCCAGATTCACTTAGTTTTTTTCTAAACATAAAGTTATTTATGAAGCTCAATATGGGTTTCAAAAAAATATATCTACAGTTAATGTTGTTCTCGATATAGTCTTCTGCACCTTCAGAAGCATAAATGAAAATCATTTCACGGGATTAACCTTACTCGACCTCCAAAAAGCATTTGACACAGTTCCACATGATGTTTTACTGGCTTAATTAGAACATTATAACATACGTGGACCAGCCCAATCTTTAATCCAATCTTTTTTGAATCGGCAACAATTCGTTTGTATTAATGGCACTAACTCGACGATAAAATCAATATCGTACGGTGTCGCACAAGGGTCGACATTAGGCCCTTTATTATTTCTGTTATACATAAATGACCTTCCCAACGCTATCACGGGTATACCGAGATTGTTCATCGACCATACCTGCCTTATATGTGGTGACATCAACCCTGAAATCTTACAAGAGAAACTGTCATTGGACCTTGCGTCAGTCCACAACTGGTGTATTACCACTAAATTAAGCCTTAATCGTGCTAAAATCATCCTTCTTGATCATTCCCCCTAAATTGAATATGTAGCAACCTTTTATAACTCTAAATTTGAATAACATTCCTCTATCTCCCTGTAACAGTGTTAAATACTGTACTTACTGGTAGGTATTTATATCCATAAACAATTAAACTTTAAGTCTGACATTGAATATATCAAACAAAAAATATCCCGCGCAGTCGGCATTTTTGCTAAACTCAAATCATTTTACCCAAACCTGCTCCTCTAAAATTATATTACGCCTTGATACACTCTCATTTACTATATGGTGTAGCTATTTGGGGTTCTACATTTCCCTTATACCTGAACAAACTGGCTTCACTGCAAAACAAAGCAGTCAAACTTGTTGCTGGTGGCAAATATCGAGATTACGTGACTCCTTTCTACTCTCAATTAAATGTTCTTCAACTATCGGACTTGGTTAAACATGAAATCGCCAAAATTGTTCACTGCCACCTTCACTCCCATCTTTCTCCACTACTATCGCCCCTTTTCATAAAGTCTAATCAAATATCCACACGAATCACTGGAGCAGTTAACTCCTCATGGGGCCTTACTCTTCATATCCCTAGGTATTTTACGAATTGATTGCAAAGAAGTATAATGTACAAGGGAGTCAAAATGTGGAATAATATTCTTTTAGTTAGTAAGTCTTTACCCAAAAAACGATTTAGTTTGCAATAGAAAAAACTTCTAATCAGTTGTTATTAATTATTTGGTCGGTTTCCCAATGCTCCATACCTCAGTCGTTATTAATTGCTCATCATAATTAGTGCTCCAATGACATCATTTTTGCAATTGGTGGCTGCTTGATACGAAGACCATGAGGTCCATTTGCAGCCTCCTTACTAGTGCTCAGATAATTCACTGTACAGTATGCTGCGACTTTTACATGTCTTTGTAATACTTTATATTTCGACTTTCTTACATGTGCACTACAACAATTTGACTTGTAATGTTTTTTTTTTCTATTCTGAGTTACTTAGCTAAATAAATTATATTGAATTGAATTAAGTGCCAAACCTTTATAATTCAATAAAATACAAAGGGGTTAAAATCTGGAATTCTTTATTAGTAGAATTAAAAAAGAGCTGCTGTCAATACGTGAAAAACAACATCGATTAAGTTGCATAACTTGTAATCTAATTGGAAGTAAAACAGTGACTTCGCAAACCACAACTCTTAATTAAGCCAATTGCATATGCCAACAGCAGTTTGTTGACTAGAAGACTGAAAAGTCCCTTCCAGACTCCTGGTCGCTAAGTGTTTTTTACTCAATTGTTGTTAAACGTAAGTTAATTATTCAAAGTTGAACTTTTGTGGCAAAATAAATATCTCTGTCTGTCTATCAATCAGGCCATGGCTTCTGATCTTCCGTTTTACGACATCATTGCCCCACGAAAAGTTCCTCTTTGGAAATTTCTGATGACGTCAATGCATGTGATTTGTGGCTGGGACCCTCCCAATCAAAAATCCTTGCTTCACATATGTTTTGATGTGATATTTTTGGAAAAAGAAGCGTGCAATGTGATTGCCATCCCAGAAAATGAGGTATATATTATGTCACTCTGATTTAGAAATTGCACTCAAGAACTGGATTTTTTCGAAATAAAATATGCTAATTTGGAAGTAATCACTCATCTTTCAAAATATAACAACATCAAAGTCCACTGTGCTTTTTGTTTCGGGCAAGTTGAGATTTTCCTTGGCAAATAAACATTTGTTAAAACTTACCTGACCGGCAAGTTGTTGAAAAAGTTAGTTTTGACCACTGTTCAATAAAAAAGATTTCGAGCAGCATCACAGGGATCGAAATTAACTTTTTCAACAACTTGCAAAAAAAAAAAACTTACAAAAAAAAAAAAAAATAAAAAAGTAAAAGATAACAGCGTGGAAGAGAGTCAGCCCCTTGGGCAGGCTGTCTCGCTCGGTCGGTTGAGTAGTCACTCCAGGGTTACAACTGATCGTCAATCTGTAACCTGGAGCGCTCGAGCTTTAGGCAGAGGGGCTCGTTCGAAAAATCAGTGACATTCTCCTATTAGACTTGGAAGTTGGAACATTGGAAGTTTTTGTGGAAGAGGTGTGGAGGTATGTGAAGAGTTGAGGAAGAGGAAAGTAGATGTGTGCAGCTTACAAGAAGTAAGATGGAAGAATGAAGGTACTCGATTTCTCGGAGTTTTCAGACAAAGGTATAAATTGTGGTGGTCTGAAAACAGCTCTGGTATCGGAGGGGTTGGAATTTTATTAAAAGAAGAGTTATGTGAGAAAGTGGTAGATGTCCGGAGAAAAAGTGACAGAGTTGTGGTGGTTGTGTTAGCGTTTGGAAAGCAAGTGATACGAGTAATATCAGCGTATGGACCACAAGCAGGGAGGCCCCTTGAAGAAAAGCACAGGTTCTGTGACGAATTGGCAGGCGAATACGAGCTACAAAATCCTAGTGAAGTGGTATTCGGACTGGGAGATTTTAATGGACATGTTGGTGAAGAGATAGAAGGCTTTGAGGGTGTTCATGGTGGAAATGGAATAGGTCAGAGAAATGCCGAAGGAAGAATGCTACTTGAGTTTTGTGACGAAAGAGAATTATGTGTGGCAAACACGTGGTTTAAGAAGACGGACAAAAGAAAGATAACGTTTAAATCTGGCAATAATGAATCTAAAATTGATTTTATTTTAATTAGTAAAGAAAACAGAACATTTGTGAAAGACGTAAAGGTAATTCCATGGGAATTGCAACATCGACTGCTAGTTGCTGATGTGGATAAAAGAAAACTGAACAAAGTTATCAAGAAAGAATTACAGGTAAAGTGCATGGTTTGGAAATTAAAAGAAAGGGAAATGCAAGAAAAATTTGAAAGAAGAGTTGAGGAGTTAGTTGATGTTGAAACAACAAATTTGTGGGAATCTTTTAGAGATGGAGTTCTGACGGATTGTGATGAGCTATGTGGGAAGAAGAAAGTCAGAAAGAATGAAGGAAATAAATGGTGGTGGAATGAAGAAGTGAGGAATGCTATAGCAAGGAAAAAGGAAGCATTCAAAACGTTTTGCAAAACTGGACTGGAAGAACACAAAATATTCTATAGGAAAATGAGAAATCAAACCAAGAAAGTGATTGCTAAAGCAATGAAGACGGAAGTTGAAAAGGAAATGGAAGAATTACGTGAGAAACCAAACAAGATTTTCAAATTTGTAAAATTTATGAAAAGGGATGGAAAAGATGTTGAAGGAGGAAAATGGATTAAGGGTAGAGATGGAAGAATTGGTTTCAGTCAAGAAGATCGATGTAAAATATGGAAGGAACATATGGAGAAAATTATGAATGAGGAAAATGCTTGGGACCACAAGGTGGACGCTGCTATGGTTGAGGGGCCAGTAGAGCAAGTTTCCCGCAAAGAAGTGAGAGAAGCGATCAGGAAAATGAAACAGGGAAAGGCTGCAGGGCTCTCTGAAGTAACAAGGAAATGATTGTTGCAGGCGGCAGAATTGCAGAGGAAGTGATGTTACAGCTTTGCCAACGAGTTTTGGATGGAAAGGGAATCCCGAATGAATGGAAAACCAGCGTTGTGGTGCCAACTTTTAAGGGAAAAGGAGATGTGATGAACTGTGGTTTGTATAGAGGAGTGAAGTTGCTTGAACACGGCATAAAAATTATTGAAAGAGTGTTGGAGAGAAGAATACGAGCAATAGTTGATTTTGATGAAGCTCAGTTTGGTTTCATGCCTGGAAAGGGAACAATTGATGCCTTATTCTTAGTACGAAGGCTGCAAGAAGAACATCAAGCGAAAGACAAAAGAATGTACATGTGTTTTGTTGATTTGGAAAAGGCATTTGACAGAGTACCTAGAAGAGCGATGGAATGGGCAATGAGAAAGAAAGGTTTGCCTGAAATCCTGGTCAAGGCGGTGATGAGTCTTTATGAAGGAGCAGAAGCGAAAGTTAGAGTTGGATCGGGTTTGTCGGAAGAATTTTCTGTGAAAGTTGGTGTACATCAAGGATCTGTGTTGTCACCTTTGTTGTTTGCAATGGTGATAGATGAAGTAACGGAAAATGCAAGGAAAGGATGGATGAAGCAAATTCTTTATGCAGATGATTTGGTCCTAATGGGGGAGACTATGGAAGAATTGAGAGAGAACTTTGATGAATGGAGAGAGGCATTTGAAAGCAAAGGGATGAGAGTCAATCTTGGCAAGACAAAGTTGATGGTGAGTGGGATGGAGGAAGAAGCTTTCGACAGTAAGATAGATCCTTATGGTGTGTGTGGAACACGAGTTATGGCTAACTCGGTGTTATGTAGAGCATGTGGTAAGTGGGTCCACGCAAGATGTACGGAGAAGAAAGTTTCAGTTTATGTGAACAAAAACTTTGTTTGTAAGAAATGTAGAAGCGTGGTAAATAACTTTAAGGGATCAGCAGATGAAAAATTGTGTGATGGTGTGGAAACTGTGAGCAAGTTCACTTATCTAGGTGACAGATTGAATGCAACTGGTGGGTGCGGAACAGCGATAGCAGCTAGATCAAGAATTGGTTGGATAAAGTTCAGGGAATGCAGCGAAATACTTAAAGGCAGACGGTTTTCATTAAAGATGAAAGGAAAGATTTACAAAAGTTGTGTAAGATCAGCTATGTTGTATGGAAGTGAAGCATGGTGCTTGAGAGAAAAAGAGATGGCAATTTTGAGAAGTACCGAAAGAGCTATGATTCGAGCGATTTGTGGTGTGAAGCTATTAGATCGAAAAAACAGCGAGGAGTTGATGGACATGTTGGGCATAAAGGAATCTTTAGGTAGGATGGCTAAAGCAAGCAGTATACGGTGGTACTGTGGTACGGTCAGTTTTGAGGAAAGAAGATGAAAATGTGATAGTGAAGGCTTTGAAATTTGAAGTGATGGTAGTAGAGGAAGAGGAAGACCGAAACAAACGTGGAAAAAGCAGGTAGAGAATGAGATGAAGAAAAATGGACTGGGGAAAGAGGATGCATGTGATCAAACGAAATGGCGAGGAATAGTAAAGACAATAACCATACGAAATCCGGCCAACTCTGTCGACGGGGAAAATACCGGATCCAACATGTGATATGATGAACAACTTGCCCATCGGGCAAGTAATAGCAAATGTTTGCTTGCCTTTTCCTTTGCTCTTTCAAAAAAAAAAAGTTAGTTTTGACCCCTGTTCAATAAAAAAGATTTCGAGCAGCACCACAGGGGTCAAAATTAACTTTTTCAACGACTTGCTTGTCGGGCAAGTAGTAGCAAATGTTTGCTTGCCAGGAAAAATCTCAACTTGCTCGAAACAAATAGGCACAGTGAATTTCGATGTTGTTTAATTTTGAAAAAATTCCTCAAGAAGCACAGAATATGAATAATATCGTATTTCAAAAAAAATTCAGTTCTTGTAAGCAATATACGAGAAGCTAGTCATGCAGAAGTCACGCTGGCAGTCGCAATCAAGTATTACGGTACATCACTTTCATAAGCGAAAAAGCTGCTGCCACGTAATTACTATCCCTCAGGCTGGCATCACTGCCCCAACCCTAATTGTAATGCAAGGTTTTTAAGCAAAAAAAAGATTGCTCAATGCATTTTCTTTCCCATTTCTAAGTACTGTGTCTTTACTCCATATACTTCCATTCCACACGTTCGTAACCCAAGTGCGAATTGAACGCGATGGCGATGGTTGGAAGGCGAACACGTTAACCACTACACTATGCTAATTGCAACAATGCAATGACAAAATGCCGTATTTAAACCTAATGTATGGGAAAAAGGCAATGGAGGGTTATGCTTGATTGCGGCTGCCTGCATGACTTTTTGCATGACTAGCTTCTACTGAGCGATTTTTAAACAGAGTGACATAATAGATGCCTTTTTCAATCATTCAATATGCAAAAATTGATTTTTAGATTGTAATTGTTTTAATTGTTACGTTTACAATAGTCCCCGCTGCTTTTTTGCTGCAGATGCATTTTTTACCAAAACTGCACCTGCTAAAAAGCTAATTTTTTTGCAAAAAATAGAGGAGCTAAAAATCTTGAAAAACTACAGCAAAGTTGCCAAATTTTTTTTTTATCTTGCTTTCTTACAAGGCAGGGTAGTACAAACATGGGCAAAGTTTTTACTTGTAAAGAACAGAAATTTACGCCAAAGCAGTTGCAAAATGCGTTGTCTGAGTATTGAACAAATAATTGGTTTTAAATAATGTGCATGCGATTAAACTAAATGTTAATTGCGGTGAGTGCGCTAAAATAAATCAAGGAAAAGCATTCTTTATCTGCATTCTGTTTTATTGTAGAAAAAGCAGCACTTTGCATTTCCAAATAATCTTTGCTAAAAGACTGCATTTTGTCAACTTGCCCGCCGGGCAAGTGAAGGTGGAAAATAACTTGCTCCAGGTGATTTCAGCTAGCCTCGGGCAAGCATTAATTTCGAACCCCGCATCACTTTCAATACCTACGTAATTATGCAGTAAGAAGAATTGCATTCTCAGTAGTGGCAGCAGACTTTGATTTTATCTGAACAGTTGAGGTTGGAATACCAACTGCTTTTGCCTACACAAATCCTTTTTTACTGTGAAATGTAAACTGCTACCACTTGACTCGAATGGAATTGAAAACAAGCTGTGGACAAGATTTTAAACTGCAATTCAGTATTATAGTTAAATGCACATTGGTTGGATTCAAACAAATGTTGGCCAATGACTGAATCACTCTCTGGTTCGAACTGAGTCATACTTTTGGATTTACTTTTTTTAGTTGTTTGTGTTCATGTGCGTCTGGATCTGAAGCTCCCTGATCCTGAGCAGGAATAGCTCTTCACCGTATTGCTTTTGAAACATGCTGCTTGATTTGTTCCTGAAGCCTTTGGGTTGTGTGACATACTTATCGATTATCACAGTGGCACACAAATTCTTAATGACCATACTTTGTTGACTGGCAGGTAGCCCATTTGGCACCAGTTTAATAAGATCCAGCGTGGTGATACTGCTCCGTAGCAACTTTCCACATCAGTTTTAATTTAGTGTTCTACCTGGTAAGAAGTTGAGCCGATTCACAGGCTTTTAGACTTTTTAAGAGTTATATGTATTGGGTGTAGATTACAAACAATGTAAAATATTAAAATTAAAAGATTTACATACATACAAAGTACCTAAAATATAAATAGTAGCTAAAATAATTTATAAATACTTACCTAACAATTTCAACTTTACTTTGCTTTTGTGAAAGCGATTCACACACGAATTACACGCTGAGCCTCATAAGCGGCCCACATGACAGAAACTCGTTTACATTAATGGCAAGAATTTTTTAAGAGGCGTTATCGAACAAAATACCTGGGTAACGTCATTTTTGCTCTCTAAGTTGCTTGGATGGATTGCGAGATATAACTCAAGTAAAAAAAACGTCACATTTTCCTTGCCAACTTAACAAAGATTTTAATGCACACTTTAAATGTGTGAGAAATCTTTTTTAGTTCAGAAATTTAATGGGGAAATGTTGAAAACTTCTACCTAAAGTGAATTTTTGCTGAAATTAATTAAAATCGTTACCATGTTTGCTATTAGACTGCTAAAAAAAAAAAGCTAATTGGATTGAGAACCATTTGCTGTTTTGACTGATACAGAAATATTGAGTAGCATCAGTTGACAAAAATTGCAATACAATTTTTTTAGAGCACGAGGCTCAGTTTTGCTCAAAATTTAAGAACAAATTAGCATATGACATCGCAAGCGATATCAGGGGACTTCATGGCATTATCTAATTTGTACTGAACTATATCGGCAGCATGGCCGAATGAATGGAGGCGTCGTTTTTATGACGACCCTGATCGAATCATCTGGTTTTAACCTGCACCCTGGTCACGTTGTTGCGTCCTTGGATAAGATGCTTTACAATGATTTTCTCTGCTTGGTGGCTTCGAACAAGCAGCAAATTCAGTGCACAAAAATTCAAAGAAATCCACAGAAACATTGGATCATCGAAAACTCCTAAGCAGGTGCGGATTCCTCCAATCACGAAGTAGTTCTGGTAGTGAAAAGTGTGCGGATCATCCTACAAGTTAGCGTCTGACGCTGTCCATTGACAGGAGGATAAATATGCGCTACAACAACAACTTTACTAAGCTTTGAAATAATGATCCGATTGCTTTGAATGAATTTGTAAAAAATGTAGTTGTTGATAGTCAGATCAATGACTTAAATGCATCGCTTTCAAATTTTGTTTCAGTAACTTAAATCACTTTGTGGTTATTTGAGTTCAAAATTTAAATCTCTCAAAATTATCAAAAATAATCGAGTAACGTCATTCAAAAAGCTTGCATAACAGTTTACAAAACAACGTTAAATCTCGGCACTTTTTACGAATTATTAACAGTTTTTTACTCCATTTGAAATAACATAAAGCGGTCTTTATAATCCCAGCGACTCACTAGCAAATTTTGTTACATCAACCAAACTTACAGCCATATATAATTCTGAAAACACTCTTTTGCATTGCAATTCAACATATAATATTGGTATACCGGTTGTTTCAAAATTAAAGCCCCCCCCCTCAACAGCATAAACTAAAATAAAAGAGCTAAAATTATGCAAATTTAAACAGGCATTTGTTTGTTTTTTACCAAATCGTATATGTTTTTTCACATAAACTTCATTCTCGAATGGTATAATTTGACAAATTGCAAAAAAAGGAGGAAAATCAAATTTTATTTTCCCTAGATTATGCTTCACTAAAATTATGCAAATTAAAAACAGGCATTTATTTAAGTTTTTTATTAAATTGTTTATGTTTTTGCTGCATAAACTTCATTCTCGAATGGTATAATTTGACAAATTGCAGAAAAAGGAGGAGAATCAATATTTATTTTCCTTAGTTAATACTTCACTCTCAAGTTGTCACAGGTCGATGAGAATAACTTGGTAAGCCATCACGGTTTTCTATACGCCCTCTAATTAACATCATCTTTCAGGCTAATTATTGTCCAATATGGCATTACCAAGTTAGGCATGTTTTATCCCGTCTAATATTAGCTTACCGGTACTCTTAAAATTTGATATGTCTAGCTGGAGTACTTTAAGATTTCAAAATTTTGTTATCTATCTTAGATTTATATTAACCTATCCAATAGATTGAATTCGTTTAGATATTTTAGTTAATGGGGAGAGGTGTCAACATAATTGGAGTACTCGTATAGTATGAGATCTTCAATATTTTTTCATGTTAAATTTTTATTTATCTTGAAAATTTTGTTTGTCTAGCTTAAGTGGTCAAGAATTTTGAAGGACTTGTTGGTGGAGGACTTTCCAATGGTGGCACCTGTTCGTATTTTATTTACCCATTCTGATTTTATTTTTCTTTTATATTTACCTATTTTGGAAGTTTCATGTGTTTAGCTTGAATGGGTAAAAAGTTTGAATTTTGGTGGATCCAATTGAGGTATGCTTGATTTTGGTGCCTCAAATTAATTTTTTCTTTTCCTGATACTTGTCTATCCTGAAAATTTAATGTGTCTAGCTTAAACAATTCAAAAGTTTCAATTTTGGCATCCTTGTTTGAGGGGAACCTCCCATTGTGGTACCCCCAAATTTTATCTGTTTTTCGTACTTGCCAATTCTGAAAATTTCATGTGTCTAGCGTGGGTGGTTAAAAGGTTTGAGTTTTGGTGGCCCCGTTTGAGCAGGACACCCTCATTGTGATACCCCCAAATTTTGTCATATTTTATCTTTATTCTGAAAGTTTCATCTGTTTAGCGTTAGTGGTTAAAAAGTTTGAATTTTGGTGGCCCCGTTTTAGGGAGATCCTCTTATTTTGGTACCCCCAAATTTTGTCAAAATTTATCTTATCTACATAATAGTCAACCCTAAAAAATTCATTTGTCTAACGTGTATGGTTAAAAAGTTTTGAATTTTGGCTGCATCGTTTGGGGGGGAACTTCTATTATGGAACCCCCAACTTTGGTCAAATGTTATTTTTCTTTGCATTTAGTTACCTTAAAAATTTCATGTGTCCAGCTTGAAAAGGTCAAAAAGTTTGAATTTTGGAGGGCTCCGTTTGGGGGAAATCCCCATTTTGGAATCCCCAATATTTGTTAGGTTTAGTTTATTTTTCGTATCTACGTATTCCGAAAATTTGATCCATTTACCTTTACTGGTTTAAAAATTTAACATTTTTATGGCCTCATTTGAGGGGAACTCCCATTTTGATACCCCCAAGTTTTGTCAAATATTTTTTTTATGTTTAGTTACCTTAAAATTTTTTTGTGTCCAGCTTGTGAGGTTAAAAAGTTCGAATTTTGGAGGACCTCGTTTGGCTAGAGTCCCCCATTTTGTTACCCCCAATTTTTGTTAGATTCAGTTTATTTTTAATATCTACCCATTCCGAAAATTTGATCCATCTAGTTCCAATGGTTTAAAAGTTTATAGTTTTGGCGTCCTTCTTTCAGAGGTATCCCCGATTTTGGTACCCCCAAATTTTGTCAAATTTTATCTTTCCGTTGTGTTTATTTACCTTAGAAATTTCGTGACCTTAGCTTAAAAGGTTGAATTTTGGAGGCCCCATTTGGGGTGAACCCTCAATTTTTGTTAGGTTTAGTTTATGTTTATTATCTACCTATTCCGAAATTTTGATCCATCTAGCTCTTATAGTTTAAAAGTTCAAAATTTTGGAGGTCTCGATTGAAGGGGATCTTCCCTACCTGCACCCTCGATATCATTCCCGCACTAGTCCTTCCTGATATCTTCAATCGCTCAAACTTTGAATATAGTGCGTTTAGCAGTTTAAAAGTAGATAGCCAGAGAAGAAAAAAGGAAAAGAAAAATAGTATTCAAGTTGAAATAAACGAGCATAACCAAAAGAAAGGCGGTTGATAGTGTGCTCAGAAAGCACAAAAACGTTTTTCATCAAAATCTGTATTTACCGAGTTATATCAGTTCAAAATTGTCCACTTTCTGCCCATTTTCGGCCTGTAACATTTTGGTCACGTGACCGAGTGCCTCCAAACTTGGTTTACATGAACCAATTATAATTACCCACATTGTGTATGAATTCAGTTTTGCACTTCAAATGGTTTTTTAGTTATCGGCGACTTAATAAATTTTCAAGCCAAAAATTGCAGTTTTTTGTGTCTAATTCACAATCATGCAACATAGGATCCCCAGAATCGGCACACATAATGCATTCATTGATTCCCATGTTAAGTCCAAATTTTAACTTTCTACATTTTACTGTTCGCTAGTTACGAGCAAATCAATCCTCATCTGCCAAAATTCGCGAACAAAAACAAAGGTACTATGCACTCACGCAAAGTCACAATTAAAAATAATGCCAGCCTCGGCAGCAAAATAAACCAAAAGCAAAGGAAAAAACTAAATCAATGAAAGAAACTAAATTTTGTGCTGATTCAAAACGATAAATTTTAGTCATTTTCTTGTGTTTCTGAGCAAAATTGTCTCTATTCCAAGATTATAGAGCGTTGTTGCTTTGCGCAAGCAATTGAGAAATTTTTTTGGCAGTTGTTCAACGTGAAAAAAGTTAGTTTTCTCTTCTGCAATTTTACGATGTTGCAAAAGCAGGAAAAAGCCTTCACTTAAGCATACAGAGCAATAGGAATTAACATTGTTGCAAACATGCCCACTAAAATTGACATTGATGCTCTCAAAATAAAAAAAATCGAAAACAAATGAGGCTAAAAATCAGCAAAAAATTAAAATCACCCAGTCTCAACTCAAGATTTACCGTTTCTAAAAAAGAAGAGTGTACTTCGACTTGTTCACTTTTGAAAAATTTTGAAACCAAAAGTTACTGTTAACCTAAGTGTACCCACCAATAACATCAAGGGTGCTTTATGCCATTTCAAAAAAATTATGGTATGGAAAAAGGTGTTCTTTTTTAATATTGATCCAAAAATATTATTAAATTTTGTTCAATAACTAATCATTATCAGTCGAGGAATTTGCCAGCTTAGAATAATAATGTATGGGTCCGTAGTACCTTTTTCCATAACAATTGCAGTATATTTAGTATGCTTGAGCACATTATGAAGTAGTAATACATGTGACGTCACAATGAGATATTTATTACATACTAATGCAGATTGTGAACATCTCGCAAAGAAATTTGAGCAAGCAGTTTCAATGCATGTTGGGGTAGACGGTTCGAAAATGGCAGTTTGTGCATGAAGTTTTTTGTTCTTTTTTTTTTTTTTTTTAACCTTAACTTGGTGAGGTGGCAGTAGACTTAGATGACCTTTCGGTCCTTCGCTGTCTCCTCACTAAGTGACTAAATATCGCTTTGACTCTGCAAGTTTGTGTGTTTGGTTTTAAAGGAATTGCATATTTCGATGCTTTGGTGGTAGACCTAGAGGAAGTTGCAGTTTTTTTCTTGTGATATGACGTCACTTGGTAAATAAATAAATATGATGATGATGATGTTCTTTTGCTCCATTTAATGAGCTACAATGGCCTTTACGAGCTCACTAACACGTTCTGTCATGTGAGCCTGATTAGTTTAAGGGTTATTCTATTATATTTCAAAAAAAATTGAGCATTTTTATAGCCAACCTTTGGAAAAGAGCCAGTTAACCATTTTACAGATAGAGCCTGGTGTGATCAACCTGCAAAAAAATTTTTTCAAATCGGCCCAGTGGTTACTGAGATATTTAAAATGATCACTACATGGCAGATGCAAGTACAAAAAATTTTAAATTTAGTTTTACTAGAGATATCAACTTGGTTGTTGTTTCTAAATACATGTTTTTGGGGGAGGAATCAAAACTCCAGGTTATTTTCACGATAATTTATCAAGAAAGTCTGTTATTTGAAGTTTTAAAAGAATTTGGGGGCTAAGTTTAGGTCCGAAAATGGAAATGAAGAATAGCACAAAACAAATAAAATATGCTTTAAAGTCTTGACTGCCTGAAAGTCATGACAATAAACATTTTTCATTGTTTTTTTTTTTTGTTTTTTCATGACAATTCTAGTCTTTATCACTTATGTTTGATTTTTTGAAACAAGCTTCCAATAATTCCTATCTTGCTTCTTCAGATTTTAAATTTATTGCTTGCTCTGTATGAATGCAAATATTGATTGTTTCAAAACAATTAGAGTTGTAGAATTATACAACAAAAATATGGCTATCAGAATCGAAAAATTACCTTATTGAGCAATGATCAGGTCATGCTCTCCAGTGCTTCGTTATGAGTTTAATTGCCATGAATGGTTTTTGTTTGATTATAGCTCACCAAATGATACCGATTATTGATGGTTAATGCAAATTAGGTTATACAGTAGAATTCGTCTAATGTTATCGTTTAATTCGTCTAATGTTATCGTTTAATTCGTCAGTTTGTTTAATTAGTCACATTTTCGTCAGCCCCTGCAAAATTTTTATCTTTTACTTGCATTTCAGTTTGTCTAATTCGCCATTGCCTAATTTGTCACTTTGCTTAATTCATCGCATCATTATATCCCTGAGAAACTTTTTGTTTGGCTAATTCGTCATTTTCAGATTCGATTCAATGTTAAAGCGATATTCACAGCTTTGTTAGTTACTGCAGTATGGATGGATTCACACAGTCGAAGTTGTTTGTTGAACACGTGTGAGATTTCAAGCAAACAAAGAGTGCTAATTGGATTAATAGTCTACAGAGAAATTTCACTGCAGCAACACAATAGGACGATGTGCGAGGCGCGTTTTACCAGCTGAGAGTCTAGAAGAGTTTAAATGGAGCACAGTAATTTGTAAAGATTAAGTGTGAAAAAGAGCGACTACAATTTGTACAGTTAAGATAAAGGAGTTAAGGGTATATAATTGGGCTTTCTACATTTTATTTCAGGATTATTGTCTGAGCGAAGTTACAAAAAATCAGTGTCATATGAAAGATCTCAGTAAGTAAGCTTATCGCTTAAAACAAAATACGAAATTGTATGCAAGTTAAGCCAAGAAAATGTTAATGTGTCAAGGTTAGCATAAGACTTCAATATTCCAAGAACTACTTTAAATACTATCCGCAAACATAAGGAGAATATCCAACTCCATTTTAAGGATTAGAAGCATTAAAGACGTTCGATCACTACTTCTGAACACAAGGCAACAGCGATGTTGTGTTACGCAACGTGTCCAAAGTGCAGAAGGAGATACTGGCAAGGGAAGCCTCTAATAAAACAAATCAAAATCACCCACATTATGCTGGGTTAAAATTTTTGATTACAGCGACTTTCTGTATGATCTTTTGTGTATTGTATGATTCGTGTTCTGCATAAGTGTAATATATTAAACAATGAACGCAACAAACAGCATTAAAAGCAAAATACTGTATTTCACGGCATATAGGACGCACTTTTTTGCAAAATTTTGGCTCAAAAAATTGCCCTGCGTCTTACATGGTGTCGGTAAAGTTCGAACTTTTCCTAAATCTGACCTGCTGAAATGAGGTGCGTCCTATATGCTGCCAAATATGGTAAGTGCCTAGTAAACAAGCCGTGATAGAGTTTTTATGTGTTTGCCTATTTCGTTATTTTGCCTAATTTGTCACTTTTCTTGTCCACTTGAGGTGACGAATTAGGCAAATTCTACTGTATAAAGTACTAACTAAAATTAATCTAAGTTACTTTGATCATTCTCACCAATTTTGCATGCATTATTTTAGGGTTTGCATGCAAAATATTTTAATTTTCTTAGTCATTTTTAAGTTTAATTTTTTTGCCATTTACATAAAATTTTGGCAATAATCATCAAATAACTGAAAAAAATTAATAAACCTAAACTATTAGTAGTATCGATTTAATTAATAGGTAAATTAAAGTTTGCATCTCAATGTCGTAAGGATTAACTTTTTAAATTGTGCTCATAATGAAAAAGATGAAGGCTGCAATAAAAAACTTATTAAAAAATACCATAAAAAACATTGAATTGCTTACTCACTTTAGTCAGTACTCGTGTTATTAAGTAATTAAAAAAAAAAAATTTATAAACCTAAACTATTAGTAGTATCGATTTCATTAATAGGTAAATTAAAGTTTGCATCTCAATGTCGTAAGGATTAGCTTTTTAAATTGTGCTCATAATGAAAAAAATGAAGGCTGCAATAAAAAACTTATTAAAAAATACCATAAAAAACATTGAATTGCTTACTCACTTCAGTCAATACTCGCGTTATTAAGTAATTTTGAGTGTGCTTAGTTGTGCTGTTTTCTCCCAGGACCTTGATATTTTTTTGTGCATGTAATTTCAATTGTCATTTAACTTTACACCTAGTGAGATTGCAATTGTACTATAAATTTGTTATGCCAAGTTTTTATTCTTTCAAATGACATGCAGTAGCAATGATTTGTTGATAAACCCATGTGTATATTAATCATTAGCATCAACATATTTGCTCATAATATTTTTAAGCTGAATTAGAAGATTTTGCAATGGTAAAATTGTATTGTTGCAAAGCTTAAAAACATCACTCCATTTATCATCTTACTACTAACTAGGCTAGGCTAACTTCATATTTTTTTAGTTGAATTCTCAACGTTTTCGGCGTTTTACACAGTGCCCTCATTAGGAAACTAAAAATGCAGTAAAATTCGTAAATAAATATATACCACTTTTAAATAGACCAAGCAAAATTACAAATTTTTTTCTCATTGTACAACAATTTTGACTGTAGAAACTGCATTTGGCTATACTGTCATTTTGCGGTTAGGTTGTTCAAAATTAGCAATTGATCAAAATACAATTTTGACATTAAATGCAAAATCGTGACTTTACAAAATATCAGTATCGTGGTATTGATAGACTATTACCGTGCTATGAGAAAAAATTGTGTAACTTTGTTTCATTTTATTCAAAAGTGGTATCATTTTACGAGTTTTACCGTATTTTTAGTTTCCTGATGAGGACGCTGAGTAAAACGCTGAAAACGTTCAAAAAATCAATTAATAAAATATGGAGTTAGCCTAGCCTAGCTAGTTGTAACATAGTTAGATGATAAATGGTGTGTTATTTTTAAGCTTTGCTGCAATGTGGTTACTGATAGTTAGCTCTCTACCGAAACTATACTTTGAGATTAAAATTGTATTTTATAAAAATGCTTTAAACACCATTGCAACAATCATAGGAGTAGCCAGGAGGCCAGCCCCCCAATCGCAATGCCAGCAATGATAAATTTGTGCCGTAAAGATCTTTTTTTTTTTTGGTCTTCACCTAATTTTTGGAACAAAATCGGCCCCTCAATCCGTGAAAACCTTTTTTTGTGTAGGTCATTCACTATAAGTTGTGAGTTGCCTCCCCCCTTAATCCGAAATTGAACTCCAACTACATTATCGAACTGTGAAGACTTTTTTTGTGGTTTACCCCCCTCCTAATCAAAAATCCTGGTTACGCCTATGGCAACAATGATACCAATCTTGTGTTTGTTTTACTAGCATTTATAACATTATTCAGGACCGGCGCAGCCACAAATTAAAAAAGGGCTGGACTAATTTTTTGCTATGATTAAAGCATATGCAAAGCAGAAAGTTTTCATTTAGCCAAATTTTAACAAATTATGAATGTTTAGCGATAACAAGCAGTAGTCCTGCCGTCGTTCATGCAGCAAACGCATAAAGAATAAACAAATGAAAGAGAATAAGTGGTTTCACCTGGTTTTACTGTTTTATCTTACTTGATGATGCAACAGCGAACGCTAAAAAACGCGTTTTCTTAACGTAGGCCATACGAGAAAGTCGCAGATTTTCGTTATTATTCAGGCAAGCTGGCATAATAATATTTTAACTTTCAAATATAGTTTATTGTAATTAAGAATAAATGAGATGTACAATTGGCAAAAGCATTTGAACAACCACCACCTACATCTGAAAATGTTTGGCTTTTGAAAAAATTAGTTATGTTAACTGACACTATGTACTGCTTCAAACCGAAAAAAAAAGTGCCTTATTGTGGTTTGCCAAGTTTTGTTTATTGATTACTGTATTGTTGTTGGTAGGAAATGGGGATCTAAGCATGAAGCAAGTATATGGCGACAGCGATTGACCATTCCCTACGTGTAGTTACTGTACTTGTCTCAATCAAATAGTGCGAATCCAAACGCGGCGTTCGCGAAAAAATGGTCATATCCATGTACAATGAATGGGTTTATTTTTACAGCACGCCCGCAAACGAAACTTGGTTTGCACCGAAAACTGCGTAGAATGCTTCCAGAGAGAATTTTTAGACCCAGCCTACACTGTGCGTAAAATCGCAAACGTACGAGCGTGTCGTTAGTTTGTTTGAAACGACTGACTGCAACGTCGCCGGACTTGCTGCTCCGAAAACTGCGTAGAATGCTTCCAGAGAGAATTTTTAGACCCGGCCTACACTGTGCGTAAAATCGCGAACATACGGGCGTGTCGTTAGTTTGTTTGAAACGACTGACTGCAACGTCGCCGAACTTGCCGCTCTGTTAGACAAGGAGAACAATGTTACAAATCAACACAGCTATACGATGTAGCATGTGGACATGTAGAGATTGATCGAAAACAATTTCCTAAAAATAAATTAGCGCATTGTTTGCTGGAACAAGCATTTGACATTGAGCAGTTTAAAGTTTTAAAATTAATTGAAACCATCTGATCCCTCGTTCCCCCAATCCCTGCTGAAAATAAAATTAAAAAATCAAACTGACATCGTAGCTACGCTTTTGGTTTGAGCAATATTATATTGATTCCGCCGTTTTTCAGACAATTCGCTGTTGGTCTAAATTAGGGGTCGGCAACCTTTTGAACTAGTGGGCCACATTCAGTCCTAACAAGGTTCCAGCAGGCCGCCACTATTCCAGCGGACCAAAAAAGAAAGGTCTTCACCAGAAATTCAGGCCTTTCTTTGGCCGAATTGATGGCGAAGACCAAAAAAAAAGATGAGAATTATTTCGGCGGTTTATTGCTGCATATCTATTAGAAAAAAAAAGGTCGCGGGCCGCATGACAGTAAAACTTCGCTGGCCGGGTAAAATGCCGTGGCAGGCTGTAGGTTACCAACCCCTGGTCTTAAGTGCCAATTATGCTTGATATCTTTTTCAGTGTAAATGCAAAACAAATGAAGAACAGGCAAAATGCTTGCAATGAAGTGACATGAGTATATTTATACGCAAAAATACGTGTGATCTTTAAAACGGACCCAATTAAGTATAATAAAAATTCAATTTCGACGTTAAAAATATATGGAGAATCAGTCTCTTGGAAGTGATTTGCCTTCTTGCAGCAAGTAGTGTTTTTTTCCCAAATGCTTTCAATTAATATATTCTCGTAATTGATTATAATCGAAACATGATTTGACTATGGTGACATTTAATTTGTGGACTGATACACACAGATCTCGGCTACCCCCAAATTCTTATTGAAACAACTGACGCTCGCGTCGCGTGTTTTGTTTTTATTAGGCCATTTTCAAACTACTGAGTGTGTGATTTCAGACTTTTGCTTATAACTTAAAAACGGTTTGGTGTAGCGACATAAAATTTTGACAGCAGTTTAAGATCAATGAGTTGCATGTTTATACCAAATTTTGAGGTAATTAGTCACGTGACTTTGGTTTTACGACTCGAAAATCGCCCCGAAAGTTTGGCATAAAAAGCGGTCTCATTCAAAAACGGTTTTAGTTCGGCAAAAAATAGTTCACACGGTTATATGTCTTGAGATACCTATTCATCCCTACCAAACCACATTTGGCCGCCATGAGGTTTTCTTTTTTCTAGATCTCGCATGCTCTTCTAAACCATAAAACATCGAAATCTAATTTTTGCGTAAAGTTGTTGAGCTGCAAACACGATTTGGTCTCCTGAAACTTTTTGGGGCGACTCCCCCGGGAACCCCCAAAAATGGTGCCTCTAAAACTCAATTTTTTAACGGCTCCAGGTAGGGTGCCAGTTTTAATACTGGTAGATATTTAAAGAGTCAAATATTTTGACATAGTTTTGGGGGTACCACCCCCCCCAAATGGACTCCAAAAAATTAAATTTTTGAATGGCTCAATTAAGGGTGCCAGTTTTTTTGATATCAGTGAATATTCAACTGACAAATATTTGGCATAATTTGGGGGTACCACCCTTCGGGAAACCCCCCAAAAATCAATTTTTTGAGAACGGCTTAACCTAGGGTGCCAGTGTTGTTTGAATTAGTAGATATTTAAAAGGCAAATATTTTGACATAATTTGGGGTACTCCCCGAAAAAAATTTTTTTTGGACTGCTTAACCTTGGGTGCTAGTGTTTTATGATATCAGTAGATATTTAGCAGACAAATATTTTGACATAGTTGGGGGTACCACCCCCACGGGGACCCCCAAAAATCAATTTTTTGAAAGGCTCAAGCTAGGGCGTTAGTTTTTTTTTATATCAGCAGTTGTTTGAGAGACAAATATTTTGACATAGTTTTACAGCTTAAGATTGGATAGGATGTTTTTTTTATTATGATCAGTCACTGTGTTGTCAATTAAATGTATATATTGACAATGTTTAAAATTCATGATTCTCTTTTCCCAGAAGATATTCCAAATTAACTTCTCACCAGGAAAGCGAAAGTTTGTTTTTTTTTAATTTCATTGTTCAACTTGTGTTGGTCGCTCACTGCGATTGCTTCTCAGCAAGCTCCAATCTAGCTGGTGTCTGATTCTACTTTTTGGAAAATGATGAGTTTTGAAACAAAATGGATTGCGTTTTTGGTGCAAAATTGCACTGTTTTCTGCCTCGTTTGCGTTTTCCCGCAAAAGCAATGCAGTATGCTGATGAGACAGTAGCATTTCAAGACATGGCGATACTGGCTACGCTACGATCAAACATTTTCAATTTATATCAACACTGACTATACAAGCATTCCCCTCTTTGGGTTTTGTTTCTACCTTGTGTAGCAAAAAATCAACTTTGCAAAATTCTTGTTTTATTAAAACCAAGTTTTTATGTGCGATTGTTATATTAATGCGACATAATAGATAACTTTTTCAATCTTATTTACCACAACTGATTTTTTTGTTGTAACTCATTCCCATTGTTACGTTAACTATGACTCACTTTGCCTTTTTGCTGCAAACGTTTTTTCAACCCAAATACCTCGGAAACAATACCAGTTATACGGCTGAAATTTTTTAAAGATAGAGAAGCTCATGACCTTTAAAAATTTTTCGGAAAATGTAACGGTTTTGACGTTGCTTGTTTACAAGGGTGGAATTACACTCGATCTGAGCGTTTTTAAATTAGTTTTTGATATTTTTTCACTTTTAAATAATTTTTGTGAAATTGTGCACTTTCAAAAGGGGGTGGGACTAGTCCCCCTAATCCCCAACCCCCACCTTGCTTGCACCGGTATTAATCAGCAAAACTACCATAATGCTTTGTATACGTCTACTAATATTAATTACATGTATGCCTGATGCAGCTGTATTATTTACTCACCTTCATTAATATGGTTGAACTAAAATGCATCCATGCTTTCATTTCACTCAAATAAAGATATTTTTATGTGCTGTTTTTGTTGCATAATCTTAGTGGCTGAATAGTCATGTTGTGCTATAACGAACAAAACTAGTTGGTTTGTTTATACACATTGCTCATCAGTTGTCATTCTTAATTTTTTGTCAAAAAGAAAGAACAATCTTTATACTATTCAAATATATTTCTGTTTCAAACTTTTATGCAATCCTTACCCCCCAAAGACCTAAAAAATTATTAAAACACAACTTCATAGCAAAATTATCCTTAATTTAACCCCAAATAAGATTCCCCATCCCCTAAAACATATATACTTGACTCAAAAACCAACTTTCTGCCATAAGTATGGGCCTTAAAATTGATTTTTGTATTTTTACACACTTGCATCTGCCATCTAGTGGTGATTTTCGATATCTCATTAACGGACAGTCCCATTTCAAAAAAAAAATTTTTTGCGATATAGCGTCTGCCATCCTATATAGATGATCTATAAGCATTTTATATACATTTTGCAATTTGGCATTTGTTGAAATATAATGAAACAACCCTTAAATTTGTTTTTGCCTAGATGAAGAACTAAAAAACTTCAAATATCAAGAAGTTCATATCTGGAACTCACTATTAAAAATTTAAAAGTTTTGTCGTTTGATCAATCAAAGTTAAATGTAAACAAAAGTTGTTGTCGAAACGCAAATGATAAATAGCGCAAAATTATTATGATCAAAATAAACCAGTTGAAACACAAAGCGAAACTTTTTTAAGCAGTAGCACGTCTTGAAATCCAACAATGCTGACTTATAGGTGGCTGCCAGACTAGATGACCGTGAGGTACCTTCGTAGCATCCTGTTGCGATTCTACTGACTGCTTTTTGAGAATCATATTGCCTTGTTTTTTTTTGTGCTTTAATTGCAAGTATCTTGAATTGTAAAATAATTCATTCGTTTATTTAATCATTTCTTGTAGCTAAAACACGAAATCAAACTGCTGCCCGGAAAGTTACTACGAAGCAGTATCACCGCGCTTGATCTTCTCAAAGCAATGCATGTTAATGTTACCTGATGCCAAAAGAATGTGCTACCTGCCAAACAACGAAGTCTTATTATTTATGAATTTGTGTGCCACTGTGATAGTGGATACATAGGTCGCGAAAACTGGAGGCTTCAAGATCGAATGAAGCAGCTATTTCAAAAGCAATAAGGCGAAGAGACACTCCTACGCGGGATCAGAGAGCGCACCCATCCCATGCAACAAGAATCCACCCAAATAGAAAATGCAAAGCCAAAAGTAAAACTCAAAACCAGAAAGCGATTCAGCCGTTGGTCAACATTTCTTGGAATCCAACCAATGTGCACTTAACTACACTAACTCGCATTTTAGAATTCTAACCACAACTCGATCGTTCTCAATTCCACTTGAGTCAACTGGAAGCTGTTTACATTTCATAAAACAAAGAAACGGATTTGTGCAGGCAAAAGCATTTAGCATTCCAGTTCAAGTGCTCAAATAAGATCAACGCCTGCCGCTACTACTGAGATTGCTATTTTCCTTACTGGATAATTTCGTTCGTCTTTCAAAGATCCTGTTTTCAAATCAAACAGAGATTGTCACCGATCTGAAAAGTTTCTGACGAAAAGCATGACATTGACTTTACTAAAAGTCGTGTTTAAATTCTGCACTGTCTCCTCAAAATTGTTCAAGTTTTTTTTTTTTACTTTTTTAAACGTAAAATTTTCCAGTAGAATGTGACTCAAACTATTTTGCTTAAGCGAGACTTAAGTACCAATAATTCTTTTATTGAGCTTCTTTTTTGGCCATCCCTCAAACTTACTCGTTTGCTTTTGCAAATCTGCTATAATATTTCAAAAAACGTAGCTTGTGCACATCAAATGGGTTTTATCTTTCAATTGCCACTGACTAGCAGCCTGTCTACATCGGAATATCATCTCGGATACACGTTTCTTTTCGATTTTAGATCATTTCAGTATTGGATTAGAGAGAAACGCCAAGCCTTATTTCAAGAGAAAATAAATTTGATCTAGTTTTGTTAATTCTTATCCCAACCCTAGCCTTATTATCAAACCCTACTCTGTAAATTACCGTAGTCCAGTCTAACCCTAACTTAAATGCCTACCCAAACTTTGAACTTAACATTTTTGAAAACGTAGTGTGACTAAGCATCAGTTCCTTATTTTCTCTTCAACTTTAAAATTACTGGTAAAATTATGTGTTTGCCTTTTTAAAGTATTTTGACCAACGTTGACAGAAAGGTGTAGCAAAAACATTTGTGCAGACGTGTGATTCGAATAGAACGTTTAAATCCTAGCAAGAAAATTTGTCAAAACGTTTGAAATGACATTTGAAAACCCTAATTGACCATTGTAACAAAAGCTTCTTCTTTCTTCATTGCCCGTTTTTTGTTGAGGGTTGCGGGGGCAGCAGCTCGAGATTAAGCCATCACACTTCACCATCTTCTATCACCTCCATCATTTCGCTTGGGTGAAGCCCCAAGCGATTCCATCCGAGATCCTCAATGTAATCGGTCCATCTAGTTCTATTGTAGGTTGTCCAACTGGTCTTCTTCCATTTGGTTGGGGAGTCTTTCCTGAGGCATTCTGCTTACATGGCCAAACCATCTAAGCCGAGATCTTTCAATTCGGAGAAGTAACGGCTCGATGTTAAGAGATTTTCGAATCTCAGAGGTACGCTCGTTGTTAAACAGTGTAACTCCTTCGATTTTTCGTAAAAACTCATTTCGAACGCTTGCACTTGTGATCGCACTCTTTCGGTCATTACCCACGATTCATGACCATAAGTGAGAATGGGGACAAAAACTGCTTTGAAAATTGAGAGCTTTGCCTTTTTCGACAATTTCGTTTCATGACAACCTAGAGGTGCAAAGCTCGCATTACTGCACTAGCCTTGCCAATTCGGGTATCCAGTTCGTCGTTTTGCCTTCCGTCACTCGTAAATGCAACCCCAAGATACTTGAACTTCTGTACTTGCTTCAGTGTCGCTCCATTTACTTGTAGCACGCACTGTTCAGGGTTTCTTGAAAGATAAAGTAGCTCCGTTTTGGCCGTGCTTATTTTTATTCCGGCGGTGTTACATGCATCAGCAAAGCTATTTCATGCGCGCTGGAGGCCTATTCTGTGGAACCAGAACCAAATCATCAGCGAATTGCAGACGACTGATTTTGCAGTTTTCAATCGTGGCACACTCATCAGCTTGTCTGCATTTGTTGATCCAATTCATGTAAACAATGAAAAGGAGAGGCGACAAAACGCACCGTTGCCGGAGTCCAACGCCCACATGGAACGGCTTTGATTGCTTGCCATTTACCCGAACACAAACCTCCGGTCGGCAGTAGAATGACTTAATGGCGCGCAACAATTGACAATTAACGCCATACTCCTGCAAAACCTTCCAAAGTTTATCCCGCGGACCTCGCTCATATGCTTTTTCAAGATCGACAAAGCATGCAAAGAAATCTTTGCCATACTCCCAAGATTTTTTGAAGATTTGCTTCAGAGTGAAGATGTGGTCCGCGATGCAAATCTTCGAGCACCTTGGGAGTATGGCAAAAAAATTGTAACAATGCATTGCTTTGATTTTGAGTGTACTGTGTTGCCGAGTCTTATAGGATAGTTTTGATCAGAAGCAGTTAACCACAGATTAAAATGCGCTTTAAGTCCGTGGTACTGTGTATATTATTTGTGCAGTCTATACGTAGCTTAGCAATAACTTCTAATCACTGTTTTTTAAATATTCTTTTGTATTGCAGAAACACGCCTACGTCAGCTGGGCCCAATTCGTTCAACAAAGGAAGACTTGGATTTGTGGATAACCAGAAATCATGGGAACAACAACAACAAGCGTTGTTGTCCAAACTAAAAAGCAAAAAGGCTACAGATTAACTTGCGTTGCCGAAATAGCGTTTAAGACTCGCTCGCGATTTCAGTACTACAGTGCACTATTGTAAGTTATTTAGTGACATATGATGATCAGCTTGAAAGCGAAGACAAGATCACGTTTTCAGTTTACTGCCTTGGTTAAATGCTATTTTACACCGGGGATGAGTATCAAAATGCCCCCTCAGTTTTGCGTGATAAATCCCTTCAGAAAACAGCTTTTTACTTCGAATTAACTTGGCTTTGGGTCAAATTTATTCACAAACAACTCTTGAAAATTTGCTGCTAGGGTAAAGAAACTTAATAAGCGGTAATACAAAGGTAAAAAAGGCAGAAAGCTCGCAGTGACGAGGGGATGCGAAAGACCAGAGTTGCATCTCTGCAAAAAAAAGGAAAGATGCAAGTGTGGTCATACGAAGGCTTTTGTTCTTGTTCGTTTACAATTATTTTATTGAATAAAAAGATGCTATTTGCTTAAATTTTAGACAAATGGTCTAAAGGTCCCTTTAGGGTGGTCCAATGGACCCACACGTAGGGGACCAATAGACCAAAAAAGTGGCAATTTTCAGTAGCATTTTTTATAAGACGTGAATATTAGTTAACGATTTTGTCTACACAAATTTGCTGTAGCTAAAAGTTTATTTTTCCGCAACACTTCACAATCATCGTACTTGAGGAGTTGGCACACATCACAAAAAAGTCAAAAACCATCTAAAGGTCTCACATCTCCCCTACACGAATTCTTTTGTCAGCAGAGGACGGGGTTAGAAGTTTTGATGAAAGTGACTTCAAGAGCAGATACGTGGAAAAGAGAACGGCCTTGGGCAAGAATAGAGAATCTACTGTCACCATAATGTTGAGCACAGGAAGGATTTTGTAAAAGTCTGGGTAGAAGATTTGCACTGACTGGCATGTCATATGCGTTTCTGGAAAGAAGAGCAAGAGCGGATAAATTAGTCAACGTGTTGTTTCTGTCCTGCAGCCTTTGGAGGCACGGCCTACCGACTGTCGCAGAGGCATGAGAGTTGATAAATCGTCAGTAGCGTAGCCAGCGGGGGGGCTATAGCCCCCCCCCCCCCCCCCCCCCATTGGCATGTCAACCAAAATGCAGAATAAGAAAAATACCACGTTTTTAGCTCTTTTGAGACTTTTTTGCGTTGGAATTGACTAAAAAGTGATTTAAAGCATCCTTTGAAACATAAATTCGGGGGGGGGGGGTAATTTGTCAAAAATTAAAGTCACAAATCAATAAAAACTTTTTAAAATGCCAAAAATAAACAATCAAATTTGATCGCTACTGTGAAAACGCCAAACATAGGTTTTATCAACAAATTGTATAATTATAAACTCAGGAATAAGGGGGGGTATTTAGTGTTAGTTAATTACCAATCACTTCTCTCAAATATCTTTTCATTAGCCCCCCCCCAAATAATTTTCTTCATAAAATATAGACGAAATAGATTACTCCGTGTGAGTTTTATTGAATAATAGGATTTTATGATTTACCAGCATGTAAATAAGAGAACTGCAATGTTATCATTAGCCACTTCCCACATAACCCATTTATGCAACCAGTTGAATCATGTTGCGCAGCCAATTTGTATGCCGCGTTTTAAAAGCATTATTTTTTATTAAAATAGCTCTAAAATTAAGTTATTAGCAAAAAAATGCAAAATTTTTGAGCGCTGGTGGCTCCGCCCCCTGACCCCCCAAACAGTCCCCCCCCCCAATTGCGAATTTCTGGCTACGCGCCTGTAAATCGTGTTGCTTTTCTGCAAAGCAGGTAGTATGTCCATTAGGGTGGAGTGAAAAATTTTTTTGTTTTTCTTTTGGAACACAATAGTGATAAAAAGTTGCTCCTCCGCAATACTTTTAAAATGGTACAAAAATTAATCAAAAATTTCAAAGTCTTCAGGTGCCCCCAGAGCTGTAAAAAATTGATTTTTTGAAATTTTTGCATTAACGGAAATCTTAATAACCGCACTTGCCTCACGCAGTTTTCGCAAGCAAACACCTTAAAAAGCTTTTTGGCGATGTTTATTTGCAATCAAAAATTTCATTCGTAAATCGAAAACTTTCAGGTGTAAAAAAAACATTGGAAATTGGTCATTTTTTTATATTTTGCATCAGTTTTAGTTAAAATTTAACAATACAATAAAATAAGAATTTTTTTGCAATAGGAGTGTTTAAATACTTAGCTTTAAAATGGTGCTTTGAAAAACCTTACTACTTTTAATCTACCTAAACACTGATGTTCGGTCTACTACGCTAGACATAAAATTGTGATCGTTAAAAGGATATTTTTAGTTGATTTTAAGCAATACGTCGGTACGCCAGGCGCACTGCCTTCCCATCGTGCAAGCTGTCAATTGGTTAAAATAAACAAAAGATAAGCTCGGTTAAAATAAAGTTTATACATATTAAGGTCATTCTGTCGCTCGTCAACTTATAGAAAAAGATTAAGCAAGAGCAGTTTATTTGTTAGAACATGATGCGCTAGCCAACGACAAAGAGCTGGTTTCTAATATTTGGATTACTCCTTCTTTACTTCAATATTTACTGCTGGTCCATTGCATCCTAGTACTTGATTATGATGCAGTTCAATCGATTTAGATTTCAGTTCTTTGAGTAATTCTTTTCTCCTTTTACTTGAATCATTTTTGGGAGCAACGTGAGTAAAATAAGTAGAGCGTGGCTCAAAAAGAAGTGAATTGTATTTTTTTTAGTAATTGCTGGTCTAACTTGCCAGCGATTTAATCTTTTTTCACACTATGGTGAAATATTTCCTGCCATCAAATTAGTATTTTCCTGCAGAAAATGTTGGAAGCTGTAACTGTAACTTGTAAGTTCTGCACTACATTTTTAACAGAACGTCACAAAATACTGTACATAAAAAATTTTTAAGTTTTTTATGACGTTCTCGTAAAAATTTATTTTAACCAATTTGCAGCTTGCACAATGGGAAGGCGGTGCGCCTGACTTACCAACTTATTGTTTAAAACAAAGATCGCCAAACCTTATTTTCTGAGGGGTGGATAACTTCGAGATTTACGGCTGTGCGCTGGGTGCGAAATGTAATCAAATAAACAAGTATATAGATTTTCCATTGATTTGAATTGAGCGCAGTACTGTAAAATGTAAATAACAAAGCCAGCGGTGGTATGGCAACTTTGTGATGGAAATCGCTTTTAAGTTGATGAAATAGTTTTTCTACTGCTGTAACGCACTACAAGGCATAGTGTTTTTCGAAGAAACATTTTACACCTGTTTCAAATTTGGTTCATGCTGCCGCACTTTGTGGTGGCTTAATGCTATGAAAACAACATTTGACAAGCTACCCCTGATATATGGCAAACACAAATTTTGTAGACTCCCTTTTGAAAAAGAAATGTACAAATTCAACAAGCAACAAATCAACAACGAACTAAGACCGAACGATTTTAAGAAAGGAGTTTCTATTACACAAAAAACAAAGCCAAAGACACACCACGTCGTGCGATTTGAATTTCAACAGATGTTTGCCAAGCGCGTCTAAGGAGAAGTGATGCTTGAACCAAAAAACAACATAGTTTGTTCAAAAATTGTATTAGGCACCGCGCTTAACAAACTGGTGCAACTAAACCATATCACGCAAAGGGGACTGGGGGCGTATCCTCTTCCGCTTGGCAATTTTTATAATTTATTGGAAAAAAATAGTCAATTTAGCGCCATTTTGAACATATTTCACACGTTTTTAGAGCCATTTGAAAAACTAAATTGCTAAAATTTAAAAGTTATTTGAAAGGATTATATTTTCTCGGCTCTCTCCACCACTTACTTCAGGTCAAGTCTAAATGTAAGCCAAGTATAAAATACGTTTGAATGCTTGATTTTAGGGTTAAATGTTCTGCGTGGTTTGGCCAGCGCCCCCTGATTGCATCACTGTATTGCGCCGACAAGATTATTCTATTTTGAAACAGCAACACTTTAGTTGCATATCACACAACTAGCTGTACCCTTATTGGCTTCCACAACAATACTGGTCTTCCCTTTTTTCTTAAACACCTTACAATCAGTATCTATACCTTTCTTTTTTAGTAGTCATTTAAAGAGTACAATATTACAACACAGCCTGAAAGTTAATCATTTAGTGCTAGTACTGCCCCAATCATCCTGCTTATGCTTTGATGTCTGCTTAAAACCAGAGATTTTGTACTGATGAAACAATGGTGTTTTTAACAAAATTTGTTGTGTCACGAAAAGAGGTGGAATCAAAAAATTATTAATAGATTGCGGGTGACTTAAAAACGTCAATTTTTTTTAAAAAGTTGGAACACTTTTCCTATTTTTTTTAATTCGGCTTTTCTTTCGGCATAATGTGGCAAGCCGGATGAAGTAGCTTGCTGGCCGTTCGTAGTTTGCTGAGCTCTGATCTAAAATCAACTAAAAATATCCCTTTTATTCAATCCCATTTTTATGTCCAATGTAGTAGACCGGACACCAGTGTTTAGGTAGATTAAAAGTCGTAAGGTTTTTCAAAGCACCATTTTAAAGCTTAGTATTTAGACACTCCTATTGCAAAAAAATTCTTATTGTATTGTTAAATTTTAACTAAAACTGATGCAAAATATAGAAAAAATGACCAATTTCCGATGTTTTTTTGGACACTTGAAAGTTTTCGATGATTGCAAATAAACATCGCAAAAAGGTTTTTGAAGGTGATTGCTTGCGAAAACTGCGTGAGGCAAGTGCGGTTATTAAGATTTCCGTTAATGCAAAAATTTCAAAAAATCAATTTTTTATAGCTCTGGGGGCACCTGAAGACTTTAAAATTTTTGATTAATTTTTGTACCATTTTAAAAGTATTGCGGAGGAGCAACTTTTTATCATTATTGTGTTCCAAAAGAAAAACAAAAAAATTTTTCACTCCACCCTAATGTCCATGTTAGTAGCGTAAAGAAGCTCGTTTGTAAACAACGCGTGGTTCCAGAACGGAAAAGCACTGTTTGGCAGCAGATTTTGCGTGCTTTTCAAACCGAGGGCGGAAAATCTAATAAGAAGGTCCATTAAAGTGTTTAAATTCTCAAAGCAAATTAAGAAACTTTTGAAAAAAATCGGGGAAGCTAAACTGCTCAGTTTTCAAATAGACGTAAATTGTATTGAAAGCAGTGGTGTAAAGTAACGAAATACTTTTACTTGAGTAGATTACTTAAGTAGTTTTTTTTGGTAACGAGTACTTTTTTGAGTAGTTTTTTTTTAACCACTTTTACTTAAGTACTTTTAGTCTGAATTAACGCTATTTAAGTACTTATTATTTGATAAAAGTACAAAGTAGTTTCAAAATTTGAGCCGTAGTGTTGACTGCACTTTGACTGAGGGCATTTGCAGGCAATCATTCGTAAACGCGTAGTCAAGCTATTCTCCCTTGATCCTTTCTTTCTTTTAGTTCCACAATTGACTTTGCTCATGTGCTTTTGAAAGTAATTGCATTTTTTCTAATCAGGTACCTGTAAGCTGTTGGACATGACACAAGCGATAAAACAGTAGGATAAGATTTGTGTTTGCTTACATCGACTTCTTAATCAGGACTAGGAACCAAAGCTCTACCGAATAGTTAGCCTGCAACACCATAAGTTAACCTAACCATTTTAAAACCAATAAAATGCAAACGAATCGACAGTTTTCCTGAAGTCATGAGTAGAGTTATTAGGTTAGGGTGCATTTACAATTGAGCTGTTCGTAATGAGGGAGAAAGGTCCACTTGCGTTTTGCTGTTCTGTAGGACTGGAGGATTAGGCAATTGCAGAAATTTATTGATAAGTGAAGATATGAGATCCTGGCAGGCGCATAGCCAGGAATTTGCAATGGGTGGCTAATCAGAGGCTGGAAAAAACATCCAACGATCTTATACCAGATTTTGATCGGTTTTCACGCAGATTAAGTTGGTTTTACAGTCAAAATTTAGGCAATCTCCAGAAAAAAAAGGTCTTCAATTTTTTTTTCTGACGAACTACAAAATTTTAACAATTCAAGACATACTGTTGTCCTCGAGCCAAGGACAGGGCATTTTTCGAGGACTTGAGACTTCGAGGTCAAGGCTTAACCTTCAGAGGCCAAGGACTTCAAAATATGTCCTCGAGACCAAGGACGTCCTCAAGAGCTCCACCTCAGCTGAGTAGCAGTAAAACTTCATCATTGAGTAATAAACTGATGAGATGTTTAGTTTCTCTGTTCTTGAGAACAGTGTCTTGCAGTTTGAGGGCCTGGGGTTGAACTGATAAATATGCCGCTAAGATGGTATAGCCTAGTGGTTAGAGCATCTGTATATCAAGCTGAAAATTTGGGTTCAAATCTGGTCCAGTCAAGCCAAAGACTCAAAAATAGGTAGCCTACTGCAAACTGTATTTACATTCTTCTGCTTGACATTCTGCATTGAAGGTGATAATGTGCTTCTCAGTGCTTACACCTTTGTATGGTAGAGAGGTGGCAGCTCGCCTCAACGACCCTAATATTACTTTGCGGTTTTTCTGGTCAAGGCAACACAATGAATAAATCAGTAAAACAGGAAACAAACATGGTGGAATTCAGGAATTGCATGATAAACTTCGTCTAGCAGGTTTTCTAAAGTGCAGCAAGTCAATTGAATTGGAATTAAATTAAGCTGCGGTCTAACCTACTAATGCGGCGACAGGACACTGGTATCAATCAATGTGTGACTGTGCTTCACTCACTGTTTCAGTTATGTTTCTACCGGTTTCTATCTGCCTTCACATGTCGTCGTGAAATAAAATCAATTAAAAAAAATTCACGATAATTTTTTCTTCTTTAATCCATAAAAGTTTATCGCAGACTACTGAATTGGCTTTGGTGCGTGACTTGTGGCGCACTTTGTCGATATAGTAGGCTGTTCTCTAATAAGGCACTTCCACGGTGCTTTTACTTTTTAGCATATAAATTTAACAATGACAGTGAATGAGTATTTGAGCGAATATTTTATGAATTGATTCCTTGAATAGGGTAGGGTGGGGTAAGTAGCCTACCTTAACGAAAATAAGCTGTAATCGGCAGCATTAGTGCAGAAAAATCATAGTTTTTTCACTGTATGTGTGCACCGACTGAAGCTCTGTCAACTCACGCATTTAGGATTTTGACAAGTTTGTAGTTAAGCTAAAAATCGATTTTTAATTTTTGAAAAAAGTTGGGCGTTTTACCCCGCACCTGGGTCAAAACGCCTACAGGGAGGCGTTTTACCCTTTCTCGGAGAGTGGAAAGATCTTTGCATGTTGACTACTAAAGGGAACGTAATAACAGTTTTAAACATGTCATACACCATTTTTGGGGTGCTGGTAAGATAGATCAAAGCTAACATGCGAGAAAACAGACCAAAAAATATCATAACCAGCAACGATTTGCTTAGACATAGTGGAGAGACAATCTCACTAAAAACCTTTTATTTTTAATCTAAATTGAAAAATGGCACATCTTTTTTAACGTTGCTGATGCCTTAATCAGAAGCGTACGCAGGATTTTTGAAAGGGGGGGGGGGCAGAAAATTTGAGAATAATGAAGACCAGAATGAAACTTTTTCAGCCCAAAACCAAGTCCGTTTTCCTGCCCAAAATTAGGTGAAGACCAAAAAAAAGGTCTTCGCCCACCGTTTCTGTGCTCATACCCTCTGCCCAAGTTACAAAGGGGGGGCCATGCCGCAATTTTGCATACTATTCTACGCTAATTATGCTATCCTGGCGACCCAATGGCCCCCCTAAATACGCCCCTGGCCTTAATGTTTATATATTGTATACCAATTCCTGACCTACAATGTTTATGCTACCCAACTCTTTCCGAGGGATGACGCGCAATAAAACTCCGTAGAGACCCATATTGGTCGGGCCACACCACAAAGTCTGGACCAGAAGTCAAAGATAAACAGGGAAGAGTCAAAAAACAATTTACTTTAATAGTTAAAAGGCAGGACACTTTGGGAAGAGATGATTAAGATCTTGTATATGTAGGGGTATCTACAAGCGCTGCTAGAGAAGTTCTTACAAATGATAGAAGTAACAAAATCAAATGAGGCTCTGACCATAGCAGCGAAGGTGTAAAAGTTTACAGCTTCTATAGGACAAAACAAGATTAATTGCATTGAAGAAACTGGAAGAACTTGACAACTCGGATGTGAATGAGAAATATTGCACCTCCAAGTGCGCTACATAGAGTATATCTGGTTGAGGCTACGGCGGGGAAGAATAAGTAAAGGACTACAACAAAAGACACAAGATTGGGAAACTCTCGCTTTGGATAGGAAATTAGCAATCTCATTCTGACCAAAGACCACCGAAAATTGACAGAAACATAGTCCAAACGGGGATGAAGAGGTCTATAATTACACTCCAGAGCGGCTTTGCTAGGAAATGTGAAGGGCGGAGAAAAGCAAAAAACAAATTGGGAGTTCGTGAAAAGAAGGACTGACTGAAAGTGTCACGTTTTGTTTGCTTGTTGTTACACAAATCGCTAAGTCCATATTCCATAGCATGAAAGCATTTTCTCCTCGAGGCTCAACTTAAAGTGTACCACTACTTGAACACCAGGCTTCATCCTGGTACAAACGTGCTCTGCGTCTCCCCTCAAAATCATCCACTCTCAAAGTATTTTCCTCAAAATCTGTTATCAGTCAATGGAAGACGATACTCTCGGTCATGCTGATTTTCTCTTCGAGTATGTTGCTGTTGCATATCAGAAAATAATATATTTTTCTTTCGTGAGCTCCTAAACTCGTACCCCTCCAAACTTTACTCTGCTGGTCGTAACAACAAATTAACGTCAGACCTCCGGCCTCCTTTATGCCTAGTTGTAACGATTCCAGTTCTTTGCGTCTTTAGATCTTCCAGGGCTTGGTTGCTCTTTCTTCCGATTCAGTCGCCCACGTATAGACCGACGAATCTGCCTCTTTTCTCTTTGGACCTGGTGGTACTGGTGTATATGCTGCTTGCATTAGATGAAGCATCACTGATTCTTTTTCCTTTTCTTCTGGCTCATTATAATGCGCAATGTCGGTAGGGAAAAAACTTCTCAGAAGACTCAAAACTACAGTAAAAAATCTTTTTTCAATTCAAACCCCAAAAAAGCTTTGCTGATGCCTTAATAATATAAGTACTGCGTACTTCTACGAAATCTGCAATGCCGGTGATGGAGAGCTCCACTTTATTAATTTTCCTCTTCTTTGGCTTCACTTGGCATCTTAATTTTTGCCTCCTAAAGGTAATATTAGGGGCATTGCCGGCGCTAGTGCGGATCGAAAAATCTAATTGAGTTAAAAATTGGGAATTTTTGCTCCCACTGGAGGCGCTTCTTGGTAATACTGCCAACTATTTCATGTAAAATAAGCTTTGGCATCGAATTTCAACTTTTTCATTATTATTTCAATAAATCTTAGTGCAGTTAAAAATGATTTTTTTAAAAGTAAGGAGGGAATATATCGATGGGGTAAAACGCCTACTGGAGGCGTTTTACCCCATATATGTAAAGGCTTTTTACCCCACCAGTTGTCATTTTTGGTTATGCTAAACTTATTTTAAGGGTTGAGGCAATTGATCAAAAATAATAACCAATTCTTATATCAATCATAGTTTTCTCTTTCATTGAAAAGACACAAGTTATTTGGATGCCTTGGAGGCAATCAAATTGCTCATCAATTAACCCGCAATGCTTACATGCATAGGTGGGCAAGTTAATGCAAAACGTTAGCTTCGTTAACCACTAGTCCGTTAACAAACTTCACACCTCCGTTAACGTTAATCCGTTATTTTCAGCTTTAATTAACGGAAGTTAATAAAGTCCGTTAATCCGTTAACATTTTGCGCGTAATTTAGATTTCTTTTTATTCACTCGCTTCTAGAACACGTATTGACGCTGTTGAGCTGATTGTAAGGAAATATTTATTGCAATGGTGGTCTTTTTGTGTTTTGAAAGTTGCATTTTACAGTCTAATCTAATTTCAGGATAAAAACAAGTTCAAATGCACAACGAAGCTGCAAGATATTAACGATAAAAACCTTAACGGAAGTTAACAAAACTTAACGGAAGTTAATTTAGTTCGTTAACAGCACTTAACGGAAGTTAATTTAGTCCGTTAACATGAAAAAACTTTTTAACGGATTAACGAGTTAATAAAAAAGTTAGCTTCGTTATTAACGATTAACGGACTTGTGCCCATCTATGCTTACATGAAAAGGGCAAAAAAGTTATTTTTAATCATAAAATTAACCAACTCCTTTTTTCTTTATTCCAAATATGCTCTACAGTATATTTAGACATACATGATAATAGCGTGGTAATATGACGGCGCAACGCTCAGTATGAGAGCTAATATTGGCAAAAGGCGTTTTACCCCACTAGGCTTTTTACCCCACTCTACTTAGTAACAAAAAACCTGCACAATTTAGATTTCATGACTTCTTAAGATAGTGAGGGTTTAGAAAATCAAGCGCTTGTGGCAGTGATGTGAAGGTAGTCGACCAGTTGTCATATATGTCAATTGAATGGTTTGTTTATTTTGCCTGAATACTTTCAGAAATACTTCTACTTGAGTAGTTTTAAAACGACTACTTTTTTACTTTTACTCAAGTACTTTTTTTGATCAGTACTTTGTACTTTACTTCAAGTAGTTTTTTTGTCAGTAACGAAACTTTTACTTGAGTACAATTTTCGAGTACTTTTTACACCACTGATTGAAAGCTTCAGATTTTGTAGCCTTCTCGTCAAAAGTTACTTCAGTGCAGTAATAAATATGCAAAAGAGGTTAATGCAATGTGATCATGTGGCGGCAAAAGACCAAAAGCACTAAAACAATAATGAAACCTACCGTTTCAGAATCACTTATCGGTCGTCAAAAGTGCCTCTCGTTTCATCTATGACGTATTTGATTAGTCTTTTCTCCACGTGTTTGCCTTTAGTCTTCATTTGCATAAATCACTTCTCATAGTTGCATTTCATGATAATGATCACCTGATAATCTTTTTCTAGCGTTTCACTTGTGTCACGTTGGACCTGAGCTCATTGGAACGACCTACGCTCGCGTCGCGTGTTCCTTCGTATTTACTCGGCAATTTTCAAACTAACGATTATTGAAGGCAAAAACAGCTCACGCAATAAACTACCCACTTCCTTAAAAATAAACGGACTAACATGTGAAACTGACAGTGATGAATTCTTAAACCGAATGAGTGAATATTTTGCTAACGTTGGCTCAAACTTATCGAAAAGTAATAAATCTGACATTTCCCAACTAAAGATTTTTTCCAAGTCTATAATGCAAAGTTTTAAGTTGCATGAACTTACTGAAAGCGAAGTGTCTCTCGCAATTTAGTCGGGGGCCTTACTGAAATCTTTAGGCTATGCGTGTTACACGTTGTTTTGTGCATATTTTTAAAGTTTGTGGGCCCAATTTGAATTTTAGTCGGTGCCGCAATTTTTGGGGTGACGTCATCACCCCCAAATCGGGGAATTCCCAAAAATTCAATTTTCAGCCTTTCTTGTCCCGTTTTGATGCCTATACATCGATTATTTGCCCACTTTTAAGTTGCATAGTAGCATAATATGAACAAACTAAAATAAAAGATCGCTAGGCATTTTCGGTGACGTCAAAATGACGTCATCGAATTATTTTTACATCGTTTTTGCTATGTTTTTTGTTGTTTTTAACGAATTTCAATTGCTGTAATAAAACTACTTGCTACTTAACATCCAATTGTTTTGGAGAAGCTTGTTACGTCACTGATGACGTCATTGAAATACCGTTGCTTTAGGTTTTTACATTACTGTGGCGATTTTGTTTGCAATATTATAACAGGTCTTACAAGGGCATGCCTTAATTGACAAACAAGTTTGGCAGTTATGAAAAACGAATATTTTGAGCTGAGCTAATGTAAGTAGCAAAGTCTTGTGCATCATTTAATCACGTTTTCACGTTAACGATTCTAGAAAGTCAAAAACATTTCTTGCAGTGTCTTCTCTTTGATGCTGTGATGACGAAATGTTCTCAGAGTTACAAGTCTCGAAATTGCACGAACAAAGACTGGTGCATTTTAAATACTTTTTTTACACGAGCATCGAAAACAACATGTGGATTTGCAGTTACAGTGATGAATAATTTCGTGAATTGATGCTGCTGACTGAGCACTGGACCGAAATGGAATCAGTTCTTCAGAGTCATTAAAAGCCCAACCCCAATCCAAAGGAGATGGTCGATTTTGAATTTTTGTAAGACAGCTTTTCCATATTTCAGATTGGTACATTGCTCTTCTTGTAAGAGCTGCAGATGTTGGTGGCAATTTCTCGACAGGATAACCACTGCTAAACATATTGTAACGGCATTCATCAACATTTTGAGCATCCGAGTTCTTGCAATAGAGGGTAATCACAAATTTTTCCAATGCATTAAAAGATGATGGCAAACTCGAAAACTCTAAACTTGAAAATGAGTCACAAAATTTGGAAAGATTGAGCATCCAACAATCCCATGCCTTTTTTTTACCAAACCCAAAAAGGAAGAAACTGTATCGCATCCGGTGAATGCGTGGAAGAAAGGAAGAGAAGCACACAAAGTTTGAGGCAAAGAAGATACTATTTCATGAATTGCAATAAATCTGGTTTTATCTCCAATTCCGAACTCGATCCATAAACGGTTGATTCCCAAATTGTGGAAACAATAAATTGCAATCACCACAACATCGGTATCTACAGTCCTAATTATTGATTCCGATTTAGCATGTTTGACATGAAGAAACATGCGAGTGTCTGCTTCCTCATGATCGCATGGGGAAATATCTGACAGATCGAAGGTGTCATTGCTTAGTACTGTATCAAATGATGTAACAACAACAGTGGCCAAATGAGGATCAACTGCAGTAACCACATGTTTTTGGACTGAAGCAAACAATGCGGTTTTGTTTTTATCGTTCCTCAAAAATTCAGACCAGTTTTGAGGAATTTGCGTACTACAGGTAGTTGTAACTGCCACGTGTTGTCCGGATTCTCGCTTGCTTCTGATTGATGCTTTAATCCTGCTTCTAAGATAAACATCAAACACGATATCAACCCGTTTGTAGATTGCTGCTTTGTTGATAACAAAAGGTATTATAGTTTTTGAAATATATTCTTCAAATGTGGTAACGCTTCCTCTTGGTTTCAACATTTGTAAAAGTACTGGTCCGTCTATAACACAAACATCGCATGTGGGAGCAGAACTTTGCGAAAATCCGTAGCTTTCTAAAATGGGAAGAAGTGCTGACTTTGCCGTGGTTCTTAAATTGCCATTCGACGATAATGCAAATGGATATGCTGACGTTTCATGCTTAAAAAACATTCTTAAAGCATCTTTTCCACGAACATAGCTAGATATAAAAATTTTTTGTAGAAGAGATGTATCGCATTTGATCATTTCTCTTGACTTATTTGTCTTTTTTCTTGTCTTTCCAAATAAATCAATGGCAACCTTAGTAATAGGTTTTGTGAAATCTTCATTTTCCAAAATCCTTGACGTTACAAAGGATTCAAACTTTTGGATTCCATCTGTTTTCAAGTTTTGAAGCTGGTGAATTCCTTCAGCATCAGACACTTGTCTAGAACATAACGTGAATAGTTTCCTTGATGAGTCTGCAAATGGGTTTCCAACGTGCTCAAAAGCTTGCACCAATCCATTTAGTTCTTCCTTAAATCTCTCTTTGTAGCTACAGCTTTCCTCATGGTGAAGCCAATCAAATTTATCCTCACTGAAACCGATTTCTTTATGAAAATCTTTCAACAAATCCACGATAATAGGCTGAGCAATCAACCATCGCATCAGAGCTTCATCCTTTAGAAAAAGATCAGTTACCCCTCTTTTTCCTTTCACAACCGCATTACATTGTTCGTGGTTTTGGTCTAGAGCCATTGCAGAAAACCCGCTGCCAGACTTTGTTATCAGGTGAATTCGTGATAACAAAGTCTGGCAGCAGGTTTTCTGTAATGGCTCTAGACCAAAACCACGAACAATGTAATGCGGTTGTGAAAGGAAAAAGAGGGGTAACTGATCTTTTTCTAAAGGATGAAGCTCTGATGCGATGGTTGATTGCTCAGCCTATTATCGTGGATTTGTTGAAAGATTTTCATAAAGAAATCGGTTTCAGTGAGGATAAATTTGATTGGCTTCACCATGAGGAAAGCTGTAGCTACAAAGAGAGATTTAAGGAAGAACTAAATGGATTGGTGCAAGCTTTTGAGCACGTTGGAAACCCATTTGCAGACTCATCAAGGAAACTATTCACGTTATGTTCTAGACAAGTGTCTGATGCTGAAGGAATTCACCAGCTTCAAAACTTGAAAACAGATGGAATCCAAAAGTTTGAATCCTTTGTAACGTCAAGGATTTTGGAAAATGAAGATTTCACAAAACCTATTACTAAGGTTGCCATTGATTTATTTGGAAAGACAAGAAAAAAGACAAATAAGTCAAGAGAAATGATCAAATGCGATACATCTCTTCTACAAAAAATTTTTATATCTAGCTATGTTCGTGGAAAAGATGCTTTAAGAATGTTTTTTAAGCATGAAACGTCAGCATATCCATTTGCATTATCGTCGAATGGCAATTTAAGAACCACGGCAAAGTCAGCACTTCTTCCCATTTTAGAAAGCTACGGATTTTCGCAAAGTTCTGCTCCCACATGCGATGTTTGTGTTATAGACGGACCAGTACTTTTACAAATGTTGAAACCAAGAGGAAGCGTTACCACATTTGAAGAATATATTTCAAAAACTATAATACCTTTTGTTATCAACAAAGCAGCAATCTACAAACGGGTTGATATCGTGTTTGATGTTTATCTTAGAAGCAGGATTAAAGCATCAATCAGAAGCAAGCGAGAATCCGGACAACACGTGGCAGTTACAACTACCTGTAGTACGCAAATTCCTCAAAACTGGTCTGAATTTTTGAGGAACGATAAAAACAAAACCGCATTGTTTGCTTCAGTCCAAAAACATGTGGTTACTGCAGTTGATCCTCATTTGGCCACTGTTGTTGTTACATCATTTGATACAGTACTAAGCAATGACACCTTCGATCTGTCAGATATTTCCCCATGCGATCATGAGGAAGCAGACACTCGCATGTTTCTTCATGTCAAACATGCTAAATCGGAATCAATAATTAGGACTGTAGATACCGATGTTGTGGTGATTGCAATTTATTGTTTCCACAATTTGGGAATCAACCGTTTATGGATCGAGTTCGGAATTGGAGATAAAACCAGATTTATTGCAATTCATGAAATAGTATCTTCTTTGCCTCAAACTTTGTGTGCTTCTCTTCCTTTCTTCCACGCATTCACCGGATGCGATACAGTTTCTTCCTTTTTGGGTTTGGTAAAAAAAAGGCATGGGATTGTTGGATGCTCAATCTTTCCAAATTTTGTGACTTATTTTCAAGTTTAGAGTTTTCGAGTTTGCCATCATCTTTTAATGCATTGGAAAAATTTGTGATTACCCTCTATTGCAAGAACTCGGATGCTCAAAATGTTGATGAATGCCGTTACAATATGTTTAGCAGTGGTTATCCTGTCGAGAAATTGCCACCAACATCTGCAGCTCTTACAAGAAGAGCAATGTACCAATCTGAAATATGGAAAAGCTGTCTTACAAAAATTCAAAATCGACCATCTCCTTTGGATTGGGGTTGGGCTTTTAATGTATGGTAAAATAAATGGTAAAATAAACTTGACTTGACTTGACGAGTGTGAGATTTCAGATTTTTGCTGGTTAGGTTCAGTTACATGAAATTTTGACTGTAGTTTGTGATTAATGTCGGCAGCGTGGCCGAATGGGTAAAGGCGTCGTTTTTACGACGACTCTGATCGCAGGATCATGAGTTCAACCCGCACCCTGGTCACGTTGTTGCGTCCTTGGATAAGACGCTTTACGATAATTATCTCTGCTTGGTGGCTTCGAACAAGCAGCAAATTTACATGGGATGAAGTCAAAACGTAAACAGGAAAGCTTGGAAAATGGTCAACTCCTAAGCGGGTGCGGATTCGTCCAAAACATAGCGCATCGTCGCTTTCTCGTGATAGGAGGATAAAGATGCACCAATCAATCAAATAATGAGGTTTATTAGTCCGATAGAAATACGAAAAAATACATTGAAACCCGGAAAAAATTTATAATAAGCTGAAACTGCTCGATCACTCAGAACCAAGTCCTGAGCCACCAAAAAAAATCCCCATGTTTTGGACATGAGACTTCGCCTTTAAAGTCCGCCATCTAGTGTCAAAGAGCCATTACTATTCAACAGCCAATCCAAAACTTGTAAAAGTGCCAAGTTTTGAATAAAATTGTTTTTCAAGTTCAGGTTTTTAAAAATTTACTTTGTAGTTGATGACGTTATAGTTGGGACGTCATTTCCAAATTTTAGGTTTTGGAAAAATGACTTATTCTGTATTGATGACGTAAATTGTGAATAAGAGTTAGCTGTTTGGCTCCAAACCAGAAATTGCTCAAATCAAAGTGATGACGTCACAAACGTCTTGATGACATCATATACCACGAGTTTTGATCGTTAATTTGAAAGTGTGTTTAACCAAACAAAACATTGCAACACTTTAAAAATATCAGCATTATTTTGAGGTTCTAAGGCATCTTTGAGTCCTTGGCCGAGGACTTGCATCGTCCTCGTATACAGTAGCGTACGCAGGATTTTGTAAAGGGAGGGGGGGCCTGAAACTTCGGAAAATATGAGAAGAGCAAAGGTCTGAATCTAAAATTGTTCCGCCCGAAATCAGTCTGATTTTTCGCCCAAAATCAGGTGAAGAGCAAAAAAAAGTCTTCACTCAAATTTGGTCCGATTTCTCGCCCAAAATCAGGTGAAGAGCAAATAAAAAAAAAGGTCTCCACTCAAATTTAAGGTCTTCACTCAAATTCAGTCTGATTTCAAGCATGAAGCCTTGAAGAAACGCACAGAAGATACTCTTTGTGGGATCAACCTTATGCCCAACTTGCAAAGGGGGGGGGGGGGGCCATGCCTCAATTTTGCTTACTTTTCTATGCAATTTTGCAATCCTGTCGACCCAAAGGGGGGGGGCATGGCACAATTCCCCCCCCTAAATACGCCCCTCCTCGTATATGCAATAGTTCTAAAAAAAAATAAGATTCTTGAATAACATAAGAAAAATTATTTAATTAATCTATAAAAACCACGCTAATATTAGACAATTTGGACCTTTAATAATTTTTCCAGCTTTGCTAATGCTTGCATTTTAAAACTAAAATTGCAGATTACCTTTAACTGTGAGAGGCAGCTTTTCCAAAAACATTTATAGGCTTTCTTGCTCTGACTGCAAATTACGTTGTTTTATTTTAATCCCATATTGGGAGGGTTAAGTTTTATCTGCTAGACTACTACCACCGGCGCAGCCAAAACTAAAAAAATAGGAGGGACAAAATTTTGAGCTATGATTAAAGCAAATGCAAATCGAAAAGTTATTGTTTACGCAAATTGTATCAAACTACTATACAAAAGTTGAGCAATAACAGGTTGAAGTCATGCTGTCGTTCATGCAGCAAACGCATAAAAAGTAAATGAAAAAGAATGGAATTAAAGTGGTTTCACGATTTTACTTTATTTGAGATGCGGATACAAAAAAGCGCGTTTTTTCACGTACGGTAGGCCATTTGAGAAAATCGCGGATTGCCGTTATTGTTATCATTCAAGCAAGCTGGCGCATTAATGCTTCAATTTTCGAATAATTATATTTTATTCACGAAGTTGCCTTGGCCAGGAGACAGTGAAAGGAAATTTCAGTCTTCGAGTCAAGCTGCCACCTGTCTACCACAGTATGTTGTAACAAATTAAGAACAAATGAAAATGAAATGACCAATTCGCAAAAACATTTCAACAACCCCCACCTACATCCGAAAATGATTGGTTTTTGAAAAATAAGTGCTCCCAATTTTTTTATGATTTATATTATTTGACAATTGACACAACGTACTGCTTGCTATCTTCAAACAAAAAAAAAGATGCGTGGATCGTGTTGCCAATGCAAACTTTCCTTTAATTGATTACTGTGCTGTTATTATACCTGGTAGGAAAAAGGATTCAAAGCATTAAGCCCAGTACTGAAATTGTAGGGGGGGACGCGTCCCCCCATCGAGATTGAGCGTGCCCCATCGAGATTTGAGCGCTGGTTGATGAGAGGAAAAAGAGGTCGAATACAGCACCATATTCAGAGGTGAAGTCCTCGAGGACACATTTTGAAGTCCTTGGCCTCGAAGCTCAAGTCCTCGAAAATTGCTCTGTCCTTGCCTCGAGGACAGCACTATTTTTTGAACAGTTGAAATTTCGTTGGAAAATGCCAGAAACCTCGCGGAAAATTTCCGAACACCTTTTTTGTTTTCCTCACTTGGAGCATAGGCGTAAACATGGGGAGGGGGGGCAGGGGCCCCTCCCAATTGAAATTTCACCAATGACAAAAATGTGACAAAAAAGTCTTTTGTTTCTTCAATTTCTTTTTAGCGTTTTTCGCTGACAACAGTATAACTAATTAACAATATTGGAGACCAAGGGCGCCGGGTCCCCCTTAATTCAATTTTTGCCAGCCAATTTAAACGTATAACCCGAAAGAAATGGAGAGTTTTTTCCCTAAAAGTTGCTATCTCAGGCTCACATCTAGCCTTTTTGTGAATGTAATGCATTAATCAGGGCCGGATTTACCATAATATGACGCAGTACCAGCTAGGGGCCCCGAGCTGAAACCGTAAGATCGTTTTTGGTCTTCACCTATATTTGGCAGAAAGATGTTGTGAAAATCTCCAAAGTGCCAAGGGCCTAGCGCGATGTAAATCCGGCCCGGCAATAACATGGTTAGTAGACGTAATCATCTATTTTACCATTTTTCAATAACAATTCAGTATTTCACCTCCAACCTCGCCGGTTTTTACGCACAAAATACTTTTAACAAAAATTAGCCATGAAAAATGCTGATTGAACAAATCGTTGAACTTCAATTGAGGGGGCCTGGGCCCCCTGGCGAACGTGTACTCCTATAACTAGTTATTTTCATGACAAAACAAAAATGTCTAAGGAAAGTCTTCGAGTGGATTATTATTTACTGCTGCAATGTAGCCAGAGACAACGCACCTTGCTTCCCCCTACCTGAACCAAATCACTTGCAATTAAACTTTAACACCAAAATGCAAGATGTTAAACGTGTTTTGGACTTATATTGCAAGTAAAAGGAGGATTAAACAATTTGATTTTTTCAATTGGCTTTCAAATGTCAAAAATCTAGTGCTTTCAAATGGCTCTGAACACTTGCGAAATGTGATCCAATGGCATTAAAATAGCTTTTTTTCCCAAAAAATCGCCCAACGGCTGGGGGCTTCGCCCCAGAACCCCAAAGTCTCCGGCGGCTGGGGGCCCCGCCCCCAAACCCCCGTCTATGATACATTTGAGTCATACAAGCTTTCTCAACACGTTTCCAAAGTTGGATATTTGCATTTTTCAAGTATTAGTTTAAGCCCTCTTCCTTTGCAAAATCCTGGTTACATGCAAACAGGCACCAACGATTTCAAATCTTCCATCCCACGATATCTTTGTCCCACAACACAAAAACTTCTGCGGAAAAATTTTGATGACGTCGTTTCATGTGATTTGTGATTTAGGCCTCCCCCAACCAAAAATTCTGGGTACGCCAATAAATTGAGATCGCCTGAAAAAAAATTTTGAAGACCTTTTTTTTTGGAGAACGCTTGCGCCTGTGTTCTTGGTCCTTGGCCTTGGCCTCGAGCATTGCTGTCTTTGGCCACTAGAGGTTCTGTCCTCGGAAGGGCCTCCTATTTTTTTGTGTCCTTGGCCTCGAGCCTTGTGTCCTCGACTCCACTTCTGACCATATTCCGCGGGAACAGTGATGCAGATGAAAAAACACGTAATTCCCGGCGAAAAATCCACTTTTTCAGGTAACGGCAAAGATTTTTTTTTGGGACCACCTGTTTTTGGCCGGAAAAAACTTAGTCGGGGGCCTTAGGCGCAAAAAAGTGAATCTTTAGGCTATGCGTGTTACACGTTGTTTTTTTGCATATTTTTAAAGTTTGTGGGCCCAATTTGAATTTTAGTCGGTGCCGCAATTTTTGGGGTGACGTCATCACCCCCAAATCGGGGAATTCCCAAAAATTCAATTTTCAGCCTTTCTTGTCCCGTTTTGATGCCTATACATCGATTATTTGCCCACTTTTAAGTTGCATAGTAGCATAATATGAACAAACTAAAATAAAAGATCGCTAGGCATTTTCGGTGACGTCAAAATGACGTCATCGAATTATTTTTACATCGTTTTTGCTATGTTTTTTGTTGTTTTTAACGAATTTCAATTGCTGTAATAAAACTACTTGCTACTTACCATCCAATTGTTTTGGAGAAGCTTGTTACGTCACTGATGACGTCATTGAAGTACCACTGCTTTAAGCGTATGCAGAAATGTGGCGATTTTGTTTGCAAAATATAATTATAATATATCCTTTGGAACAGGTTTATTTTTGGTCTCGATTTTAAATTCAAGTGATGCAAAAATTTTTTTTAAATTTCTAGTTAAAAATTTAATGGGCTGTAAGCATAATATAATCATTATTACATCAACAGCAAGTCATCATTACGTTTAATGTCAATGTGTCACTCGATGGTTCGAGTTAGTTGATTTCTACTCTTTACGGTTATATCCTGTTCCAGATCCTAATTTTATTTCGCTGGTCACGGTTCGCTGTCTTATCACTCACTATATAAAGCCTGTGCATGCGGGAACCCATTCTTTTTGTCAAGAGATGTAGCAGTTTTATTACGCAGATGGACGTTTGTAAACTAGCCAGGAATGTTAAAGCAGATCTAAGATAGAAACTTCAGTAGACTGACCGTTTCCTTTGAGAGAGTGAGAGAGAGTAAGACTACTAATACAGGGGTTTATTATATACCGATAAATTCTGTATGTACTCACACCAAAAATCAGTCAAGATCTTGCAGACTACGTAACGTCAAAATCAACATACAGTATGGTATTAGAACCGCAGTGTAATTTATTTGCAAATACCAGAATATTAACTTGAGAGATATTTTGTAGTAGCCTAATTTATGCAAGAAAACACTATGTAGCCTACTGCAAAGGAGCTTTTGCTATATTGTGAAACACTGCGTTTATCTTTGAAAGAGATACATGACAGAAACAAATGACAACTTTTTATCAACATTGATTCCTATCAATTTTTCTTTTTGCTGTTTGTGCCAGGTAAGTTTTACAAATTGTTTTAATTGAACCCCATATGATTATGCTTATTGCTACCGTTAAAAAACTTCACAGAAACCCATGTTTTGTGTTTATGCAGGTTGACTCGGGTGAAAGCTTAAGTCGATCCGAAGACGGTTACCATTATATTGCTCAACATTTTCCACAATATGATGGGACTCAAAAATTTTTAATCTGCTCAAATAAACTGAATGATGGAAGTGGAATTTATGAAACACTTAAAAGATACGAGGCTTTATTTCATAGAAGCTGCTATAAACGCGTAAGTCTAAATTACTCATATTAAAAGATTGCAAAATTCAGCAACATAAGTTGATATTTAAATTTGCAAGCAAGATTGAACGTTATATTAGCAGCTCAGTTTCGCATTTTAATCCCCTTCAGATTATTTACATTCTCGAAAAAAACACATTTCAATAAAGTGTCAAACGAAGAGTCTTTTATGTGAGTTATTAAAATATGAACCAATTTAGTTATATACTGACTAGCTATAGCCTATAAATATGACTTAAGTCTTGTCGATTATAAATAAAACCTTCTTTTGTTAGATAAGAAAAACTATCAGTAAAAAAGATGAAGAGCTTAAAAAAAGAACTGCAGAGCAAACATTGGAATCAAGCAGCCACAACCAGATAGACCAAACTGAATGCCAACCTAGTGTATCAAGAAAAAGAAGCCATGATAAAGCTTTTGGTGGTATATCCTGCATATTTTGTAGTGAGAGTAGACTGCTTAGCGATAAAAATGTTCGGGCTGCAGCTGCAAAAATTACATCTAAAATAAATTCAAACACAGACAAGAACTATGTATTACACATAACCAAAGAGTGGCGGCAACTTGCAAAAGATATTCAGCATCCTGGTCTCCTTGCTGAAATTGGGACGAACAGCAATCCGGTTTTGGATTTGAGAGCTGCAGAAGTTTTTTATGATCTCAGCTGCCCCACAAAAGCAAAGCGCAAGCAACAGAAAAAGCTGGATAGTTCCACGCCAGATAAAACTAACAATCAAGAGTTCATAAGATCGTTTGCACTGAAGCAAATAATTGCCTATATTGAGTCCAAACAGTCTTCTTTAAAACTTGCATCCCTTCTAAAAATGTATACAGAAATTCTGCAACAATATAGAGCAGAACAGATATGTAGCAAATCTAGTACGTTTTTTGACTTGTTAAAGGCCGAATTGCCAGAGTTGCAAAAACTATAGTGTGGACATGGATCTGCAGTTTATGTTACCGTAAACCAAACTTTCAGCAAAGCGTTTTTTGAAGCAGCTGATGGACGAGAAGAATATGAGGTGAAAATATATTGGTAAATAGTTTTAATAATACGTATTGTCTTAAAGTTTCTTGTTTCAACATCTGGTATATAAAAACTATTGTTGAGCTAAATTCAAATTTGTAGCCGAAAAAAAAGCTCTAAAGAAACACGCGTATGCTTCTGCAAATTAAACGAACTAGATACCAATGAACCACTTTCACTTACTATAATGTTCAAATCAAATCAAATCTTTCATTATACTCGCTGCATTACGCCGAAGCATGTAACGAGTTGGCGGGGCCCATCTCCGCGTCATTGCGCCCGGGCAACACAGCTCCTTTCGAAGAAATGTCGCAGCGGTGGCGAGCCGTTGGCAACACTGTGTCCAATTTGATCGGCCCGAGATTTGAACCTCAGACCTCCCGCTCCAGAGACGAACGGGTTACCGCTCGACCAACTGGCCGGTCTACTATAATGTTATTTCCTGAATTTGCAGATTCTAGAAAAAGCTGCCAAATTATTGAGAAGGAAGTTTAAAAAATTATGCAAATACGTTTGATGGTCAATTTTCCAAAAGATGTCAAGAAACATCTGTACCCGTCTCTCCTTATATTTGAATCGCTTCTCCTAGAAGGCCGAAATGCTTGCAATGACACCAACAGGAAGCGTATTTCTCAAGCAACGTTATCAGTATCCCAAATTACATTTTTCAACTTCAAAAGGTATGTAACTAACTGAATATTAATCTCTCATTAGCAATCGATTAATGCATGGTTTCATTAGTCTGTCAATACTGTCTATAGTTACTGGTCGGAAGTTTGATCCTTATAGATTTATACCAACAGTATTCTTCACATTGCCAAAAAAAGTAAACTTGAATTTAGTTGTGTTTATACGTTTGCAGAAGAAAAATACCGACGTGTGGTTTCAATCAACGCCATATTAATCAAGTTGAAACACTTTTGAATTTGTATCTTGGATTTCGTCTCTACAGCGAAAGGTGCAAATATCTCATAACCGTAATAAACAATTTACATCTGTGCCCTTCTTATCAACATATAAAAGCTTTGTCGAATCAACTTGGTAATGTTGTAATCGAGGCTTTTGAAACTCATCAAGCACCAGTAGGAAGCAAGTCTTCTCTTGGTAAATTTACTACGTGTGCGTTTGACAATATCGACCACAATCCTTCCTCATCTACTGCCTACGGTTCCTTTCATGGTAGTGCTCTTTCCATTACTCGGCATTTTGATGAGACCTGCAGTGACAGTGACAAATTGATAAATCCAGTTATTAGAAAGGAAACACCAAAGTCGCTCAAACTATTACTATCTTTTTACAAATTCGTGCAAAATTTTGTTGACTACGACAAGTGTTCAACGAAATTACCACTAACTTATTTAACAACTTCATCGTTTCTAGCGGAGCACATGTCCATGTTGGTGGACGAAGAAAGTGATTGGCTTAATCATGTATGGGAAAGCTATTCCACGGATATTACCCAAAATTGGTCCTTATTGTATGCAAGTAAAGAGTCGCTTAATGCACGTCACAGATGTCAAACGGATCTCTTACCTTTATTTGCGGAAAGTTCAACGGACTCAAACATGGTCTATCATGCTATGAGATTGATAAAATACTCGACTGATCTTTTAAACTCAGGGCAGACACCAGTGATGACTTGTGATCAACCAATAAATGCAATTGCTAAACAGCTGCAGTGGTCAGAATTATATCCTGATATTTCTGAGCAAACCTTTTTTGTTATGCTTAGAGGCCTTCATCTTGAAAAAATATCTCTGAAATTAATTGGTGATATTCTTAAAGATTCCGAATGGCCTCGAATTCTTGCTCAGTCTGGTATTTTTACTTCTGAAGTGGCTGAGAAACTATTATCAGCTTCACATTTAATAAAAACGCGTCGCTTACATAAAATTACTTTGGCTGCCTTGCATGTACTGAAAATGAAAGCTTATGAGGAAAGAATCGACCATTCCGTTGATTACGACCAGTGGGCTGAAAATAAACTAAAAGAATCGCCGATGTTTTTTTATTGGTCGCTAGTGATGGAGCTCGAAACAAATGTACTAGGCTTCATACGAGCAATACGGACTCAAAACTGGAAAATGTACTGCAAGTACGTGAAGACAATTTGTCCGTGTTTTTTTGCTTTGAATCATCCTCTTTATGCCCGCAGAACATCTATTCATATTCAAGACATTGAAGTTCTAGAACTTTCTGATTCTGGTTTAAAAACAGAATTTGCTGAAGGTAAATTCCTGATAACAAAGTCTAGCAGCAGGTTTTCTGTAATGGCTCTAGACCAAAACCACGAACAATGTAATGCGGTTGTGAAAGGAAAAAGAGGGGTAACTGATCTTTTTCTAAAGGATGAAGCTCTGATGCGATGGTTGATTGCTCAGTCTATTATTGTGGATTTGTTGAAAGATTTTCATAAAGAAATCGGTTTCAGTGAGGATAAATTTGATTGGCTTCACCATGAGGAAAGCTGTAGCTACAAAGAGAGATTTAAGGAAGAACTAAATGGATTGGTGCAAGCTTTTGAGCACGTTGGAAACCCATTTGCAGACTCATCAAGGAAACTATTCACGTTATGTTCTAGACAAGTGTCTGATGCTGAAGGAATTCACCAGCTTCAAAACTTGAAAACAGATGGAATCCAAAAGTTTGAATCCTTTGTAACGTCAAGGATTTTGGAAAATGAAGATTTCACAAAACCTATTACTAAGGTTGCCATTGATTTATTTGGAAAGACAAGAAAAAAGACAAATAAGTCAAGAGAAATGATCAAATGCGATACATCTCTTCTACAAAAAATTTTTATATCTAGCTATGTTCGTGGAAAAGATGCTTTAAGAATGTTTTTTAAGCATGAAACGTCAGCATATCCATTTGCATTATCGTCGAATGGCAATTTAAGAACCACGGCAAAGTCAGCACTTCTTCCCATTTTAGAAAGCTACGGATTTTCGCAAAGTTCTGCTCCCACATGCGATGTTTGTGTTATAGACGGACCAGTACTTTTACAAATGTTGAAACCAAGAGGAAGCGTTACCACATTTGAAGAATATATTTCAAAAACTATAATACCTTTTGTTATCAACAAAGCAGCAATCTACAAACGGGTTGATATCGTGTTTGATGTTTATCTTAGAAGCAGGATTAAAGCATCAATCAGAAGCAAGCGAGAATCCGGACAACACGTGGCAGTTACAACTACTTGTAGTACGCAAATTCCTCAAAACTGGTCTGAATTTTTGAGGAACGATAAAAACAAAACCGCATTGTTTGCTTCAGTCCAAAAACATGTGGTTACTGCAGTTGATCCTCATTTGGCCACTGTTGTTGTTACATCATTTGATACAGTACTAAGCAATGACACCTTCGATCTGTCAGATATTTCCCCATGCGATCATGAGGAAGCAGACACTCGCATGTTTCTTCATGTCAAACATGCTAAATCGGAATCAATAATTAGGACTGTAGATACCGATGTTGTGGTGATTGCAATTTATTGTTTCCACAATTTGGGAATCAACCGTTTATGGATCGAGTTCGGAATTGGAGATAAAACCAGATTTATTGCAATTCATGAAATAGTATCTTCTTTGCCTCAAACTTTGTGTGCTTCTCTTCCTTTCTTCCACGCATTCACCGGATGCGATACAGTTTCTTCCTTTTTGGGTTTGGTAAAAAAAAGGCATGGGATTGTTGGATGCTCAATCTTTCCAAATTTTGTGACTCATTTTCAAGTTTAGAGTTTTCGAGTTTGCCATCATCTTTTAATGCATTGGAAAAATTTGTGATTACCCTCTATTGCAAGAACTCGGATGCTCAAAATGTTGATGAATGCCGTTACAATATGTTTAGCAGTGGTTATCCTGTCGAGAAATTGCCACCAACATCTGCAGCTCTTACAAGAAGAGCAATGTACCAATCTGAAATATGGAAAAGCTGTCTTACAAAAATTCAAAATCGACCATCTCCTTTGGATTGGGGTTGGGCTTTTAATGACTCTGAAGAACTGATTCCATTTCGGTCCAGTGCTCAGTCAGCAGCATCAATTCACGAAATTATTCATCACTGTAACTGCAAATCCACATGTTGTTTTCGATGCTCGTGTAAAAAAAAGTATTTAAAATGCACCAGTCTTTGTTCGTGCAATTTCGAGACTTGTAACTCTGAGAACATTTCGTCATCACAGCATCAAAGAGAGGACACTGCAAGAAATGTTTTTGACTTTCTAGAATCGTTAACGTGAAAACGTGATTAAATGATGCACAAGACTTTGCTACTTACATTAGCTCAGCTCAAAATATTCGTTTTTCATAACTGCCAAACTTGTTTGTCAATTAAGGCATGCCCTTGTAAGACCTGTTATAATATTGCAAACAAAATCGCCACAGTAATGTAAAAACCTAAAGCAGTGGTACTTCAATGACGTCATCAGTGACGTAACAAGCTTCTCCAAAACAATTGGATGTTAAGTAGCAAGTAGTTTTATTACAGCAATTGAAATTCGTTAAAAACAACAAAAAACATAGCAAAAACGATGTAAAAATAATTCGATGACGTCATTTTGACGTCACCGAAAATGCCTAGCGATCTTTTATTTTAGTTTGTTCATATTATGCTACTATGCAACTTAAAAGTGGGCAAATAATCGATGTATAGGCATCAAAACGGGACAAGAAAGGCTGAAAATTGAATTTTTGGGAATTCCCCGATTTGGGGGTGATGACGTCACCCCAAAAATTGCAGCACCGACTAAAATTCAAATTGGGCCCACAAACTTTAAAAATATGCAAAAAAACAACGTGTAACACGCATAGCCTAAAGATTTCAGTAAGGCCCCCGACTAACTCTTAAATGTTAGATTTCGGAATCAAATGCCTCTGAATTTCGGCGAAGAGCTTTTTTTTTTTCGGAGATCACCTGTGTTCGGCCAGAAAAAAACTTTAAATCTTAGATTTCGGCCAGAAAAGGCCTCAGAATTTCGGCGAAGACCTTTTTTTTGGAGATTACCTAATTTTCACTAAAAAATCGTCTTAATCCAATTCAGGTTTGATGAAATTTTGGGTCAAGTTCGCTTACGGTTGGAATAAACTTCCAAAAAAGCCCCTCCCTTTGCGAAATCCTGGCTACGCGCCTGATCTTCCCTAAGGTTCAGCCAGTGCTACAAAAGCGTACCCCCATGCAAAATTTTACGATTTAAAAACTGATTAAGCCGAAATAATGCGATAGCGACCGCCTTATTCCGTATATACGGTTGTCTCAATCAAATACTGCGAATCTGAACGCGGCGTTCGCGGAAAAATGGTCATAACAAAATACAATGGATTTATTTTTATTGGCACTCCCGCGAACAAAATTTGGTTTGCACCGAAAACTGCGTTTGGAATGCTTCCAGAGCAAATTTTTGGGCCCGGCCATAAAATCGTGAACGTACGGGCATATCGTTAGTTTGTTTAAAATAACTGGCGGCTTGTACGCTGATAAGGCGATACGCCGAGCGTACTGAATTTCGGTTTAAAATAAACTAAAGACAAGCTTTAGCGCTCACGGTTTTACGCCCAGTGTAGATCGGGATTAAGGTGCGTTTAGACTGGACGCGAAGCAACCAAAATTTGACGTCATCGACAGCTCGCGAAAGGTTGCAACCTTCGCGAGCAGTTGCGCAGCATCGCTTGTTTGCAGGCTGTAGTAAGATAACCTACTAAATCACTGATCGGATTTTTACGATCGCAGTTTGCTAGAAAATGATGCAAATAGTATATTTGTATGGTTTAGCGCCTATTTATCAGTCTAAAGAGTAGGTTGTTGGCAAAGTTAGATTCGGGATAGCCCTAGGCCAGCCAAGTTTATTTGGATCTTGACAGCTAAGGTTGGAAATCCTAGAGTGATTTTTCATAACTATGCTTGATCTCAGAGCTTTATTATAATGAATTCACCAAAGCAGTAGACCTAGCCCCACGGCATCTAGCTTTTAAAACAAAACTTTTTATTCTGTGCAGCATAGCAGAAGCTATTGTGTCAGTCAGAGGTGGAGTCCTCGAGGACGTCCTTGGCCTCGAGGACACATTTTGAAGTCCTTGGCCTCGAAGTCTCAAGTCCTTGGCCTCGAATCCTTAAGTCCTCGAAAATTGCCCTGTCCTCGGCTCGAGGACAGCACTATTTTTTGAACCGTTGAAATTTTGTAGGAAAACGCCAGAAACCTCGCGGAAAATTTGCAAATACCTTTTTTGTTTTTCATAATTGGAGCATAGCCTTAGCCAAGCGCGCCTCCCCCCTCCAATTAAAATGTCACCAATGACAAAAATGTGTCAAAAAAGCCTATCGTGTTTTCAGTTGCAGTTTCTTTTTAGCGTTTTTCGCTTACACCACTAGCAAACAACAATATTGAAGACCAGGGGCCCTGGGAGTCGGGACCCCCTAAAATCAATTTTTGCCAGCCAATTTAAACGTAAACCTGGAAGAAATAGATAGTTTTCGTCCTAAAAGTTGCTATCTCAGGATCACATTTAGCCATAGGTGGGCAAGTTAATGCAAAACGTTAGCTTCATTAACCACTAGTCCGTTAACAAACTTCACACCTCCGTTAACGTTAATTCGTTATTTTCAGCTTTAATTAACGGAAGTTAATAAAGTCCGTTAATCCGTTAACATTTTGCGTGTAATTTACATTTTGTTTTATTCACTCGCTTCTAGAACACGTATTGACGCTGTTGAGCTGATTGTAAGGAAATACTTATTGCTATGGTAGTCTTTTTGTGTTTTGAAAGATACATTTTACAGTCTAATAATCTAATTTCAAGATAAAAACAAGTTCAAATGCACAACGAAGCTGCAAGATATTAACGATAAAACCTCAACGGAAGTTAACAGAACTTAACGGAAGTCACTTTAGTCCCTTAACAGCACTTAACGGAAGTTAATTTAGTCTGTTAACATGAAAAAACTTTTTAACGGATTAACGAGTTAATGAAAAAGTTAGCTTCGTTATTAACGGATTAACGATTAACGGACTTGTGCCCACCTATGCATTTAGTCTTTTTGTGAACGAAATGCATTAACCAAGGCCGGATTTACCACAATACGGCGCAGTACCAGCTAAAGGCCCTGCACTCAAATCTTAAGACTTTTTATGGTCTTCACTACATTTGGCAGAAAGATGTTGTGAAAATCTCCAAAGTGCCAGGGGCCCAGCGCGATGTAAATCCGGCCCGGCAATACCATGGTTAGTAGGCGTAACCATCTATTGTACTATTTTTCAATAACAATTCATTAATTCACCTCCACCTCGCCAGTTTTTACGCACAAAATACTTTAAAAAAAAATTAGCCATGGAAAATGCTGATTGAACAAATCGTTGAACTTCAATTGAGGGGGTGTGGGCCCCCTGGCCTAACATGCACTTCTATAACTGGTTATTTTCATGACAAAACAAAAATCTTTAAGCAAAATTTTCGAGTGGGTATTCATTTACTGCTAAAATGTTGCACGAGACAAAGCACCTTAATCCCCCCTTGCTGGACCAAATCACGTACAATTAAACTTTAACACCAAAATGCAAGATGTTAAACGTGTTTTGGACTTAAATTGCAACTAGAAGGAGGATTAAACAATTTAAATTTTTTAATTGGCTTTCAAATGTCAAAAATCTAGTGCTTTCAAATGGCTCTAAACAGTTTTGAAATGTGATCCAATGGCATTAAAATAGCTTTTTTTTCCAAAACATTACAAAAAAATTGCCCAACAGCTCGGACATCCCCCGTCTGTGATACGTTTGAGTTACACTGGCTTTCTCAAAACGTTTCCAAAGTTATGTATTTGCACTTTTCAAATGTATTAGTTTTAGCCCTCTACCTTTGCAAAATCCTGGTTAAGTGCCAACAGGCAAATTTTTGGTGACGTCATTACATGTGATTTGTGGTTTAGGCCTCCCCAATCAAAAATTCTGGCTACACCTATAAATTGGAGATTGCTTGAAACACTTTTTTGAAGACCTTTTTTTTGGAAAACACTTGCGGTTGCGTTCTTGGTCCTTGGCCTTGGCCTCGAGAGGGTCTGTCCTCGGAAAGGCTCTCCTTGGCCTTGGCCTCGGATTTTTTTTGTGTACTTGGCCTTGGCCTCGAGCCTTGTGTCCTCGACTCCATCTCTGGTATCAGTCCAGTGGTTCTTTTGGCTGAGCAGCTTTTGCTTTTTTATTTTAAACTAACATGGTGTTGTTGTTTTTTTCAGATTATAAAATAACTCACCAGTAGGCTAGTTTTGAATGTGTTGATAGTGTTTTTACCCATTGTTTGTTAGCTTGTTGTTTCAAAAGCAACCACAATTGAACAATTGCTCGAATACTGGAAAATTCGCAAAAGTTTTCTCGCTGTCTCTTGGCCAATCCAACTTGATGAATAAAACTGTATTTAGAATTAGTTTCAAGCTACGTACAAGAGCTAGATGGATATAAAAAATGTAAAATTTCTTAGAACTTTTGGATTGGCCTAATTAGTAATCACTTCTTTGAATAGCTACAAACATGGAATTTTTTCTTCTGAATGTCCTCGTCTTCTTGTTTCCGAAGGTTTGTGACAGTGATCAAGTTGAACTGGAAGCAATGGTTTTGGACTCCCCCAAGTTTTATAATCATGAATATTGCAATCTGGTAGTGATTTTTCTCTCCAGTCCTATGTGATAGAAATAAAAGTGTCAAGCGTGTTAAACATTCATTTAAGGTGCGTTTAGACTGGACGCGAAGCAACGCAAAGCGACGCGAAGCGACGTGAAGCAACCTAAATTTGACGTCATCCACAGTTCGCGAAAGGTTGCAACCGGTCGCAACCTTTGCGAGCAGTTGCGCTAGAGCGCTTGCTTGCAGGCTGTAGTAAGATAACGTACTAAATCACTGACTGGATTTTTGCGATCGCAGTTTGCTAGAAAATAATGTGAATAGTATATTTGTATGGTTTAGCAGCTATTTATCAGTCCAAAGAGTAGGTTGTTGGCAAAGTTAGATTCGCGATAGCCCTAGGCTAGCCAAGTTAATTTGGATCTACACAGCTAAGGCTGTAAATCCTAGAGTGATTTTTCATAGCTACGCCGGATCTCAGAGCTTCATTGTAATGAATACACCAAAGCAGTAGGCCTAGCCCCACGATATCAAGCTTCTGAAACAAAACTTTTTATTCTGTGCAGCATAACAGAAGCTATTGTATCAGTCCAGTGGTTCTTTTAGCTGAGCAGCTTTTGCATTTTGTCTTAAAGTAAACTTAAACTAACATGGTGTTGTTGTTTTTTTCAGATTATAAAGTAACCCACCAACAGGCTAGATTTGAATATGTTGATAGTGTTTTTACCCATTGTTTGTTAGCTTGTTGTTTTAAAAGTAACCACAATTGAACAATTCCTTGAATACTGGAAAACTCGCAAAAGTGTTTTCACTGTTTACTTGACCAAGCCAACTTGATGAATAAAACTGTATTTAGAATTAGTTTCAAGCTACACTGCTACATACAAGAGCTAGGTAGATACAAAAACTCGAAACATTTCTATGAACTTTTGGATTGGCCAAATTAGTAGTCACTTCTTTGAATAGCTACAAACTTGGAATTTTTTCTTCTGAATGTCTTCTTAAAAGTCTTCTTGTTTCTGAAGGTTTGTGACCGTGATGAAGTTGAACTGGAAGCAACGGTTTTGGACTCCCCCAAGTTTTATGATCATGAATATTGTAGTATGGTAGTGATTTTTCACTCCAGTCCTATGTGATGAAAATAGAAGTGTCAAGTGTGTTAAATATTCATTTACTTTGTCTTGTGTAATATCTGAATTTAGTTGTTTGTGAATTTCAAAGCATTTTTACTGTCTCTTAAAATTTTACTGCTTTACATGGTGAATAAAGTGACAAGGAAACAATTTTAAGTCTGAAGTTCAATCATTACAATTACAGTCAGTGTATTTAGATGAACTAGAAAGCCAATATATATCTAACCAGTAGAAAGTGAGTTCTATTTTTTTGCTGAGGTTACTATTATTGGTAGAGAAGTACCCGCCAAGCAAGTTCATTAATATTGTTCCATTCTCATTAGTCACCACTAAACAAAAAAACTTGATACAGCATTTATAATAAAAATAATTGGACTGGGGAAGGAAGCGTCAGTTACATGAAAATGTGAGAACTAACGACACTTTTATTCAGATGCTTGAGTAGCAATTTTCATATAAAGAAATCTAAATGTTTTTTATCAGGGGCATAACCAAAAACTTGCTAAGAGGCAAAGAGGGGGCTTGACCTTACAGCTATAAATTTGTCTGTATCTTACAAACGGTGGTTTGGAGCGAAGCCCTTTGAGGTAAACGCGATCGTCGCAACGTAGCCTACTGGTACCGCAAGAAAACGCAAACTAATAAAATGCTCTCGAAAGCATTTAACTTCGCACTAAACATCGATAAGCGCTCCGCTAGCGAATAAAACACCAAACTTAGTTTTAGAGGCTGACTTTTCCTCAAAGCAACTGCTGGTATTACTGTGCTAAATTCTTGTCCTTCGATGATAGTGTCAAATCATGCAAAAACTGCAATGTTTTTTTGCTTTCTTCCACAAATCAACACAGCAATCCATTGCACAATAAGCAAAAAATCCACTACATAACTGATGACAAATCCAGCTTTCAGTTTCACTCATAGCGTTAACATTGGGAGTCTTCATAAACAGCACTAAATAACAAATACAAACAACTGTTTAAGCTTACTACAGGTATCATAACATGCTTGCCTGAAAAAGAAAAATCACATCAAACAAACAACATAGTTTATGCTTTAAATGTACCTGTAGACTAGCCTATTGGTCTACACTCTACAAGATACCGGTAGATCTACCAATACCATTAAGAGACATGGATGGTGAAAGCATTTAAGAATTTGTTAACTGAGTAAACACCTAAAGAGAACTTTTGACATCTGCTTCCAGCTTTATGCGTTTCTGCATTAAAACCCAGAACTGTCATCGTCAAAATAGATTATGACAAACTTTCAGTGGAAGGATCTAGACAAAGCATTGATAGCTGGTAAATAGACTGAGTACCATAGGCGTAGCCAGGGGGGCCCAGGGTGCCCGGGCCCCCCCCAATCAAAATACCACTAACGACAAAAATTATGACAACATAGCCTAGCGATATTTAGTTGCAGTTTTTTTTCAGTAATTACGCACATAACAGTAATTAACAATAATATTAATGACAACAAGGGAGTCCCTGGGCCCCTAACTAACAACCAGGGGTCCTTACTAACAACTAGGGGACCCTGGGGCCCCTAACCGACAACCAGGGGCTCCAGGATCCATAACTAAAATCCAGGGGACACATAACTGATGACCAGGGGGCACCAGGGCCCCTAACTAACAACTAAGGGGCCCCTAACCAACATCCAAGGGGCCCTTAACCAACAACTAGGGGACCCCTAATTGACAACTAGGGGGCCCCAGGCCCCTAACCAACAACCAGGGGGCCCCTAATTGACGAACAGAGGGCTTTTGATTACCAAGGGCCCCTAACTAACAACCAGGGGGCCCCGGGGACCCTAACCGACAACAAGGGGGCCCTAACTAACAACCAGGGGACCCCATAGCCCCCCTAACTGACAACCAGGGAGCCTCGGGGCCCCTAATTAACAACCAGGGGGCCCCGGGGACCCTAACCAACAACCAGGGGGACCTGGAGTTCCTAACTCACGACCAGGGAGCCCCAGGGCCCCTAATTAACAACCAGGGGGCCCGGGACTCTTAACCGACAACCAAGGGGACCCGGGGCCTCTAACCGGCAACCAGGGAGCCCCAGGGCCCTTGACTGACGACCAAGGTTCCCGGGCCAGGGGCCCCTTAATTCAAATTTTTAACAATTTATATGCAAAACCTGTGAGAAATCTAAAGTTTTGAGCTAAAAGTTGCCACCCCAGGCCCTCGTTTAACGTTTGTATGAACTTGATGCTATAGCACAGGCGGTAATGCAAACCCCCCAATTGAAATACTACCAATGATAAATACAATGAGAGCATAGCCAGTATGTTGTCCCTGTCCGGAATTGCAGTTTGTTTAATTTACAGTAGGATTTAAGCGTACAAAAGTAAGCAATAATAATGAGGACCAGATGTCCACGTCATTATAATGTCATGCGATTCTTGGACGTTTCAAAAAAGTGTCAATTGACTTGACTCGAGTCCTCCACGTATTTTGATTTTCATTTAAATGTTTTTCTTTTATGAAAGAACTTATTAGGGGAGCGATCTTGTCTCAAAATCATTAGCGTATCCAAGGGTGGCAAAGGGGACCCAGGCCCCCTTAATCAAAATGCCACCAATGACAAAAATTTGTAAAAAAAGCGTTGGTTTCTTCATTTTCAGTTTCTTCTAGCATCTTTGTGTACATCAATACACGCGTACAAAAGTAATTAACAATAAATAACATTGACGACCAGGGGGCCCGGCGCACCCCTTTAATTCAAATTTTTCCTACCAATTTAAACGTATAACCAGGGTAAAATCAAAAGTTTTTGTCCTAGAAGTTGCTACCTCAGGCCCTCATCTAAACTTTTTATGAACTTAATGCAATAACCAGGGCCGTATTTGACATATGGCTCAGTGCCAGGGCTCTGCCCTCAAATGGAAGGACTTGTTTTGGTTTTCATTCATATTTGGCAGGAAGATGTTGCTAAAATCCCCTAAGTGCCAGGGGTCTTGCGCAATGTAAATCCGGCCCGGGAATAACATGTTTAGTAAGCATAACCATCTATTGTACCATTTTTCAATAACGATTCACCTCCACTTCGCCAAGTTTTGCCCACAAAATACTTTTAAAAAATAGCTAGGGAAAATGCTCATCGAAAAAACTACTAAATTTCAATTGAAGGGGCCTGGGCCCTTTGGCCGTACATGTACTCCTATAATTGGTAAACTTCATGACTAAACAAAAATCTTTAAGAAAAATCTTCGAGAGGATTATTATCTACTGCTAAAGTAATGCAGGAGGCAATGTGCCTTACTTCCCCCTATAAACTAAATCACTTACAATTAAAATTTTACACCATAATGCAAGATTCCAAACGTGTTTTGGGATTTAATTGCAAAAGGAGGATTGAACAACTAAATTTTTTCGATAGGCTTTGAAATGTTAAAAATCTAGTTTTTTGAAAGGGCTCTGAACTCGTGCGAAATGTGATCCAATGGGATTTTAAAATGTTTTTTTTTCCAAAAACTTACAAAAATCGCCCAGCGGCTGGGGGCTTTGCCCCCAGACCCCCATAGCCACCGGAGGCTGGGGGCTCCGCCCCCAGACCCCCGTGTGTGATACGTTTGAGTACACTAGCTTACTCAACACGTCTCCTACGTTAGACATTTACACTTTTTAACTATTAGTTTTAGCCCTCTCTCTTTACCAAAATCCTGGTTAAGTGCCATCAGGCTACGGCTTCAGATCTTCCATTCTACGATATCTTTGCCCCACAAAAAGTTTCTTCTCCGAAAAAATTTGATGACGTCATTGCATGTGATTTGTGATTTGGGCCCCCCCCCCAATCAAAAATCCTGGCTACGCCTATGCTGAGTACTACTTCGTTTTTGAAGAAATGACTTGTCTTTTCATTTTCAAATTCGATCTACTGTACATCGGTTTTCTCTTATACTTTACAAACTTTTTTCTTAAGATTGTTTTGTTACCTAGGCTATTAGTCTAGACTCTTCTTCACGGTTATTGCGTGATAACATAATACAAACTCAATCTCATTGAATACATTTTAAAAGTAAGTTATTAAAATTAGCCTACGAAGCGACCTGTCGCGAAGATTAGCAACCACTTGCGAAGGTTGGCAACCTTCGCGAGTGACGTAATCGACCACTCGCGAAGGTTGGCGAATGTCGCCAACCTTCGCTTCGCGTTGCTTCGCGTCCAGTCTAAACGCATCTTTAGGCGGAAAGTGTCTGCGCGACTTTTGGCTCGCAACCAATTAGCGCGCTCAATTTAAACTTCGACACAATTTAGGCTCGTCGACGGACTCGTTGCTCTGATAGACAACGAGAACATTGTTCGTAATCAACACAGCTATATGATGTAATATGCGGACATAGAAATTGATCGATAAAGATTTCCTAAAAGTAAATTAGCGAACTATTATTGTGATAAACATTTGACATTATGCAGATCGAAGTTGTTAGATTAATTCAAACCGATCGCCGTTCCCCAACTCCACGTGAAAATAAAATTAAAGGATCAAGCTGACATCGTAGTTTCGCTTTTGGTGATTAACAAAAACTTTTTCAGCAATATTATTTTGATTTCGTCGTTTTTCAGATAAACGGGCTTGCTAGGCTGTTGGTCTAAATGTAGGCCTACATAAAGCGGTTTAGACCAATCACGTCTGATGTCTTATTCAATGTAAACGCAAAAAAAGAAAAACAGGCAAAATGCATTCATTCAAATGACATGCATATATTTATATGCGCATAAATACGTGAGATCTGTAAACGGACCTAATACAGGATAATAAAAAAATCAATTTCGACGTTCAAACAAACTAAACTCTTTCAAAGAGATTTGCTTTCTTTCTGCGATTTGAGTTTTTTCCGAATGTTTTCAAATAAAATATTCTCGCAATATATTATAGGGTCGAAAAACGATTCGACTATGGTGACATTTAATTTTGGTACTGATACGAGTCAGATCTCGGCCGCTCCAAAATTCTCGATGATGTCGGATTCTATTTCTTCCATTTTGGAAAGTGATGAGTTTTGAAACAAATGGATTGCGTTTTTTGGTGCAAAATCGCGCTGCTTTTTGCCTCGTTCGCGTTCTCCCGCAAAAGCAATGCGGAATACTGACGAGACATATCATTCCACAACAGTGCGATAGGGCTACGCAATGATCTTACATTTTCATCTAATATCAACACTGACTGTAGACGCATTCCCACTGTCCAGGTTTTGTTTCTACTCTGTGGTGCAATAAAGCAACATGGCTAAGTTCTTGTTTCGATAAAATCAAGCTTTTATGCGCGATTGCTATATTTAACTTTTTTATTTACTTAAACAAAATTGGTGTTTTGACAGTAACTCATTTCCATTTTTACTTTAACGATAATTCACTTTGTTTTTTTGCTATAAACGTTTTTTTAACCTAAATATCTCGTAAACAATGCAAGCTACAGGGATGAAGCTTGTGAAAGACAGAGAAGCTAATGAGCTCAGAAAAAAAATTTAAAAAGTCCAAAAGTTTTGACGTTGCTTTATTTGCATCTCAATGTAGAATGACAGTTGAGTTGAGCGTGTTTAAATTACCGTAGTTTTTTGACATTTTATCTTTTAAATAATTTTTGGAAAATTGTGCTCTTCCAAAAACAGGGGGGGCTGGTTTTCGTAACTCCCCCTCCTAGCTACGCCGGTGCCTACTACACCAGAGTTTTACTGACGACACAGTTTTTGACTTTCAATCGACTAAATTCACAGTATAATTTTTCTAAGTTTTAAGAGGGATGAATCATCCAGCCCATTCCGGTGATTTACAAAAGCTAAAATTGAACTATAATTTTTGATATTTTTTGTTTCAATTTGGGGACTGCGATTGCAAAAATATTCAACAAATACAAAAAGATATCCCCCGAAAAAATTTTTTGGAAACTCTGAGTTTTGTTCTTTCCGCCAAAGCCACAGTAGGCCTAATAGTTTAGACATTTTAGAGAACTGTGGTTTTGGCGGGAAGAACAAAACTCAGCGTTTCCAACCACTTTTTTCGGGGGATATCTTTTTGTATTTGTTGAATATCTTTGCAACCGTAGTCCCAAAACTAGATGGGGGTTTGCCAGCAAACCCAGTGAACGACTGACGCACAGCCAGTGCTGTGACGCTCAAAAGTACTTTTTGTCTACCGTAAAATCAGCAATTATTCATAAATATCTGATTATGGAACCTCCAGAAAAGTAGAGTCGAAATATTTGTCAGTTTAATATCTCCTGATATCGTAAAACACTGGCACCCTAGCTTGGGCCGTTCAAAAAATTGATTTTTGGGGGGATCCCGGGGGGGTGGCACCCCCAAACTACGCCAAAATATTTTTCTGTTAAATATCTGATGATATCATAAAACACTGGCACCCTAAGTTGAGCCGTAGAAAAAAAAAGATTTTTGGGGGTCCATTTGCGGGAGTTCCCCAGTGATGCAAATCTTCCGCTTTTCGGCGAAATTCGCCAATTTTTCGACCAAATGGGTCATTTTTGTAAATCGTCCAGAACCGATGAGAAAAATTTTGGGCTATGGGGGGGAGTTGGGCAACTGTGAATGCTCGTTCTTTATTTAAAGGATAAATAAGCTTTGTTTTTGCAACAACAGAATAACGACTATGAAAACCTTATTTTTTCGAAGTTATTACTTTATTGAAAATTTACAGCTTAAGAGAAAAAGCGCTAAAGAGCAGGCAAGAAAAAAGAAATTGTAGATTAAGCGAAAAAAACAAAACGTTCATTTTTCGGTGGTTTTCTTACATTTAATCAAAGCGATTGCCAGTGCGTTTACTGCGTAACATGGCAAAAAAGCACAGTGGTTTTTGGAGTGAGAAAAGTTCCACTCGTTACGCGGTTTTTTGGTTTAAAGAATGAAGATGCGAATGTTGCCTAAAATCCATTCTACAACTGAAGCCGAGCGCGGCGAAAATTGTTCTTTTTTCTTTGCTACTTGTGACGCGCTGCACTTGACTTGTTTTGATGAGCTGTCAAGGAAAAAAAATCGCCACGCTTTGCTTCAGTGGAAAATACGCTTTATGTTTTGCGATCTATTTTTTCATTACAAATAAAAACACTAACTGAAATTTCAAATTTAGGTTCTTTATTCATTTTCAGTGTTTTGGTCTTCAAATCTTTGCAGCTAATTCCAGTTGCAGATTGATTATTACTTCTTCATGCCGAATTGCTAAAGCCAGCGTTGTTCGTAAAATGCCGCCTTTGCCACTTCTTCCCCAGATCTAGGCCTACAACAAAATCTTGATCTTAATTGGTCCTCAGCTAATATTGACGAAACAATTTGCCAAATTCTTAGTGAAGCCCACTTTTCTCAACTTGTGCCGTCAAATAGTGGACCCCTTAAAGCTTTTCTCCCCAGGCACAAATCTCTAGTTACGCCGCTGGTTTTGCCCAAGACAGTTACTGATTGGGACTTAGCGCGAGCGCATAGTACCTTTTTGTTTTTGTTCGCGAATTTTGTTTGGTGGCGATTGATTTGCTCATAACTAGCAAACGGTAAAACCTAGAACGTTGAAAATGGGGTTCAACATAAAAATTAATAAAAGCGTCATTTGTGCCAATTTTGGGGATCCTAGGTTACGTGATCGTGGATTGCGACACAAAAATATGCAATTTTTGGCTCGAAAATTTATTTATTTGCTTATAACTCCAAAACCACTTGACGTGCAAAGCTGAAATTTGTGCACAATGTGGGTGCTTATAAATGCTTTAAAAGCAAACCGAGTTTGAGGGCGCCCGGTCACGTGACCAAAATTTTACAGGCCGAAAATGGGCAAAACGTTGACGAATTTGAACCAATACATCTCGGTAATTACCGATATTGATAAAAATGGTTTGTTATTTTTGAGCACACTATCAACCACCTTTCTTTTGATTATGTTCGTTTACCCCAACTTGAATATTATTTTTCTTGTTTTGTTTCTTTTTTCTTCCCATGCTATCTACTTTTAAACCGCTATACGCACTGTATTCAAATTTTGAGCGACTGAAGGTATCAAGGAGGATTAGAATGCGACTGAAATCGGGTCTGCTAGGTTGTGGGGATTCCCATCAATCGGGTCTTCCAAAATTTTAAACTTTTTAAGTGTTAGAGCTAGATGGGTAATATTTTCGAAGTGGGTAGATGTCAAAAATAAACTAAACCTGACAAAAATTGGGAGTTCTGAATTGAGGGGTCCCCCCAAACGAAGCCCTCCAAAATTCAAACTTTTTAACCTTTTAAGCTGGACTCGTGAAATTTTCAGGGTTGACAAATATGAAGAAAAGATAAAATTTTCCAAAGTTTGGAGGTACTAAAATAGGGGGTTCCCCTCAGACGGGGTTGCCAAAATCCAAACTTTTTAACCATTTATGCTAGACCGAAGAAATTTTCGGAATAGATAAATATAAATTAACGATAAAATATGACGAAATTTGAGGATATCAAAATGAGGGTGTCCCCCTCAAACGAGGCCACCAAAATTCAAACTTTTCAACCACTCACGCTAGACACATGAAAATTTCAAGATGGGCAAATTTGAACAAAAGATAAAATTTTACAAAATTTAGTGGTGTATACCAAAATGAAAGATCCCCCTCAAACAAGGACACCAAAATTCAAACTTTAACCGCATAAGCTAGACTAATAAAATTTTCAAAATAGATAAATATGAAGGAAAGATCAAATTTGACAAAATTTGGAGATACCACAAAGGCTTTGAAAGATCAAAGGCTTTGAAAGAACAAAGGCTTTGAAAGATCAAATTTGACAAAATACCACAATGAATCCCCCTCAAACGAGGACTCGAAAATTCAAAGTTTTTGATTGTTTAAGCTAGATATACGAAATTTCAAGATACGCAAGCAAATATGAAGGAAAGATCAAATTTGACAAAATTCGGGGCACCAAAATGGGGAGTCCTTCAAAATTCAAACTTTTCAACCATTCAAGCTACACACATGTAACTTTTAGAATAGATAAATATAAAAGAAAGGTAAAATTAGAGAGGTCCCACAATTGGGAATGCTCCTCTAACAGGTCCTTCAAAATGTTTAATCACTTAAGCTAGACAAATCAAATTTTCAAGATAGGCAAAAATGTAAGAAGACGAAAAAATTTGAGGATCTCATAAAATATAAAACATGCCAAACTTCGCAATGCCATGTTGGACAATTAGCCCTTAAATGGACCTTCAAACTATAACATGAATTCTCACAATGAATTGGTATCACAACAAAGTAGAAGAGTCTAGCTTATGGGATTACTCCTACATTTAAAACGTTGAAGTATATTCTTGAGCTTAACGGCTTTGTTAGATTGAAACTGGATGGCCGAGTTTTTTTTTACTAAACTGTGACTTGAGACGTTGAAAAAATCTTCTACTTGCTCTTGAAAGTTTTTGAACAATTTTATTAAGAAAGCTTTTGTGCTAAATAATGGATGCAATACAGTATACTGTACAGTATCCATAACGTTTGCCGTTTGGTCGCACTGCCAAATAGCGTTCTCACAGTAGGAATAACTGTAAAATGCGTGCATATTTTTTGCCATGGTTAGTGTTAAGTTTGGCTGATGTAGTAAAGTCGCTGGAATGTTAAAGATCCCTGTATGCGATGCAGCTATTTCATAATTAAGTGAAAAACTGTTAAGAACTACTAATAGCTTTTTGATTGACGTTACTTTATAATTTCGATAACTTTTTGAAACCTTTAAACTTTGAGAGCGAATAACCTCAAAGCTGTTAAAATTAGCAAAAAAGCATAATCTGCAAAAGAAGTAGATAATTTTTGGTAAATAGTTGCTTGACTTTAAACATTACACCTAGGGTTCTGGAAAGCACAGAGTTGAGTAAATTTAAATAAGTTTTTAATGTGAAGTTATCGTAAAGTTAGACTCTGCAATATCACTTATAAATTGATAAGCATTTGATTTTTTGTTTATAAATTTTGTTTGTGTATGTATCTTTTTCCATGCTAATTGCCAAGGCAGGCGTTGTTTTGATTTAGTTCTTGAACTTTGAGAAAAATCAGTAGAAATGTTCATACATGTGCTGATATAAAATTGCTCTTAAAAAAAACAACTAAGCAGTGAGCTGGTTTAGGGTGTAGATTTGATATTTAGGATAGTGTGTCAAATTTCTGGTCAAGATAATCTAAGTTACAAAACCCGAAAATCATATTGGCATTTTCAGATTAAAAAGTTTGGTTACTGCGATTTAATCGATACCTTTTTTAGACATTTAAATTTTGAAAGCCGTCAACCACAAACCTGATGAAGTTAATGGAACCTTATGAAATTCGAATGCGATGTGTTTCAGATCTGACTATCAATAACCATAAACACGCTGAACACAACCGTGAAGTTCTTTAGTTTAGTAAAGTTAGATAGCCTACTTTCGCGAAGTCCCCGGATATCACTTGCGATGTCATATTTTAGTTTTTCCTAAAATAAATACTTTCCTAAAATTTCGTCAAAGCTTAGCGGTTTTGAACCCAAGTCGATTTCTATGTATTGTTGGAGCTTGATTGTATGCGAATCTTCCACAGACAATACATTGTTTAATTAAAATTGTCATTGGCTGATTCAGAAAAACAGCAAGGTGCGCAGTTTTGCCCGTTTTACTTATTGGGTGTTTTCTGTCTTACTTGTTACCTATCTGCTATTAGGTTCATTTCACGTAATGATGCCCTGAACGATGAAGTTTGTTCTTAAGATTTTGTTACATATTTATTAATTTGAAACTATGATGGAATTGGTGTAAAAAATCGATTGCCGTCTGTGGTTGTCACGGGGCCAAAACGTTAATATTAAATTTCTCTGTTCTTCGACCTTTGTTTACTGCACTATTTTGCCCCAATATTTTTAGATATGTTTGGCCCTTAAGTAATAGTAAAGTGGTGTTTAGGTCTGGCAAAAATTGTGTGGTTTTGGTGTACAGTATACACGTTCTCTCGGTCGTGTCGCAAATTGCGTTAGTGGTTGAGGTAGCTAAAAGCTTGCTATGATACACTATTCTTTGAAGATCAAATGGTTGCAAAGCTCCCGCAAATCCTCTTGCAAGTTTAGGCTTGTAAATTGCTTTCATAATTGATACCCTATTTTACAGGAAGGTGTTTGGATTTTGCAACTTATTTGCCATAGCGTGTTAATGTGTATTAAAGCACACATTGGCACATACTCGTACATTACAATTGGAGTTAAGCAAGTTTAAAATCTGTACTTTCTTGCGTTCTTCCTAAAGAACTCTTATGGGGTGCCGTTTGTGTGCCCTAATTTGTGCAATGTTTTATTTGCATATTTAATTAAATAGTCATTTTAATTAAATCGACAAAAATATGTAGTCAAAGTCAAAATGAATAGTCAAAAAAATTGCGCAAAAAATAAACCTTTGCAAAAATAAATAGTCAAAAAAGCTGCGCAAAGTAAACCGTTGCAAAATAAACAGTCAAAAAACTGTGCACAAAATAAAGTGTTGCAAAAATGCGCTGCATACACTTTTGTATATTTGTTAGTGGAGTGTGACGAAGCGCTCTCCTCGGCTGCTCTTGGAGCGCATTAAAGAGGAACCGAGAGCGCATCCAACAGGAGCCGAGAGCGCTTCGTCACGCTCAACTAACAAATACACAAAAGTATCTGCCGCGCATTTTTGCAATGCTTTATTTTGTACGCAGTTTGTTTACTTCATTTTTGCAACGGTTTATTTTGCGCGCCATTTTTTTGACTATTTATTTCAAATTTAACTATATATTTTTTATATTTAATTAAAATGACTATTTAATTAAATATCAAAAAAGCATTGCACAAATTAGAGTACACAAACGGCGCTCCATAAACTCTTCTGTTGCGACACTTAGATTTTAGATACGTAGATAAAAATTTGTTTCTCTAAACTCAATTGTTGGCTTGGCTAATTTAAATTTAGTTTGATTGTTTTTCAATAAGTGTGTAAAGCATGCCTGTATTATTTTGCGGATTTAAGCTTAGCTACTTATTTTGATCTATATCGCATTTATTTCTGGGCCGTCACTTGCGGCTCTATTTGTACTTCAGCAAAAGTTTCATCATGAAGTCTTTTTGGAGTCCCATTGCAATGGCAAACCGCGCTGGAATTGTTTGTGACTTCATAGCGAATTAATTTCTCATAAACAATCCGCCTCGATAGTGTAATCAATTTGAATGCTCTGTGGCTTCATTGATTCTTGGCTGCAAATCTAAAGCGAGTTTGATTCGCAGTAACTTCGCAACCACTTTTGCAAACGACAATACTGCACAAAATTTAAACCATTGCATACAGCGCAGCGCTTTTATGTATTGATGACAATTGTCCCTGATTGCTGTAGTAGGTATGCAGTCTTTAAGTTAATAAAATTGTTGCTAGTCCTAAAGCTACCGGGTTACGCTCCTGGCCCCTGCTCGATGGGTAAGTTTACTGTTTTTTCCAAACGCATATTTTTTTTGCCACGGTTTTGACAGAACTAATCACAGTTACTCAATTTTTCTCGTTTTTGCACTTAATCTTGTTGTGGCTTGATCTGAGTTGATAGGGTGGGTTATAGCAATGATTGCGGTAGTAAATCTACCATAAAATTTGACGCTCATTTAGGGAGTCGGGTGAGCTTCAGACGTTGCTACACAATCTTTGTTACTGCTCGAGGACTTTTTTCAACGACTTTTGTATCTTTGGAAAAATATTCAATCTTGTGGGACGATAAATGAGGGGTATGAGTGGCAAAGCCCCCCAAGCGTTGATAGCATATTTTTAAAAAGCTTGCCCATTTTTTGTAAAACCGTTTGCATCACTGGTTTCTGGAGGGGGGGCACCCCCAAACTACGCCAAAACATTTGTCTGTTAAATATTTGCTGATATCAAAACAAACTGGCACCGTAAGTTGAGCTGAAGAAAAAATTAATTTTTGAGGGGTCCATTTGGGGGGGCCCTGGGGTGTGACACCCCCAAACCATGTCAAAATATTTGTCTGCTAAATATCTGCTGATATCAAAACAAACTGGCACCCTAAGTTGAGCCATTCAAAAAATTGATTTTGGTGGTCCATTTGGGGGGTTCCCTGGGGTGGGTGGCACCCCCAAACTATGTCGAAATATTTGTCTGTTAAATATCTGCTGATATCATAAAACACTGGCACCTGAAATTGAGTAGTTGCTCATAAAAATGATTTTTGAGGGTCTATTTGAGAAAGTCCCCTAAGGGGCGGCATCCCCAAACTATGTCAAATTATTTGTCTGTTAAATATCTGCTGATATCATAAAACACTGGCAGTCTAAGTTAAGCCGTTCAAACAATTGATTTTTTGGGGGTCCGTTTGGGGAGTTCCCTGGGTGGCACCCTCAAGCCACGCCAAACTATTTGTCTGTTAAATATCTGCTGATATCAAAACAGACTGGCACTCTAAGTTGAGCCGTAGAAAAAATTGATTTTTGGAGGGGTCCATTTGGGGAAGTCCCGGGGAGGGGTGGCACCCCCAAACTATGTCAAAATATTTGTCTGTTAATTATCTACTGATATCAAAAAAACTAGCACTCTAGCTTCAGCCGTTCAAACATTTGATTTTTTGGGCCCCATTTTAAGGGAGTTCCCGGTGGAGTTGCCCAAAAAGATTTCCTGAGAAAAAATTGCGTTTGCAGCTCAACAACTTTACACAAAAATTAGATTTCCATGTGTTGTGGTTTAGGAGAAGAGCGCACAAAATTAAAGAAAAAAAAAGGGAAAAAACCTCATCGTGGACAAAAGTGGATTGGTTGGGATGAAAGGGAATATTAAGACATATACAACCATATGAAACATTTTTTGCCGCACTTAAGCCGTTTTTGACTGAGACCGCTTTTTACGCCAAGCTTTCGGGGCGGTTTTCGGGTTCTAAAACCAAAGTCACGTAATCTATTGTCTCGAAATTTGGTGCACACATATAACTCATTAATCTCAAACTGCTGTCAAAATTTGATGTAGCTAGATCAAACGGTTCTCGAGGTATAAGCAAAAGTCTGAAGTTTAGCACTCGTCAGTTGGAAAAGGACCGAGTAAAAACAAAGGAACACGCGACGTAAGCGTCGGTCGTTCCAATTGAAGCAAAAAATATCAAAAACTACCTGGGAGTTTGCCAGCAAACCCAGTGAACGACCGATATATAGCTAACGCTGTGACGCTCATAAGTACTTTTTGTCTGCCATAAAATGAGCAATTATTAAAAAATATCTGATTATGGAACTTCCAGAAAAGTAAAGTCAAAATATTTGTTAGTTAAATATCTTCTGATATCATAAAACACTGGCATCCTAGCTTGGGCCGTTCAAAAAATTGATTTTGGGGGTCCATTTGGGGGGTCCCTAGAGGGTTGCACCCTCAAACTATGTCAAAATATTTGTCTGTTAAATATCTTCTGATATCAAAACAAACTGGCACCCTAAGTTGAGCCATTCAAAAAATTGATTTTGGGGGTCCATTTAGGGGGGTTCCCTGGGGTGGGTGGCACCCCCAAACTATGTCGAAATATTTGTCGGTTAAATATCTGTGGATATCATAAAACACTGGTACCCCAAATTGAGTTGCTCATAAAAATCATTTTTGAGGGTCTATTTGAGAAAGTCCCCTAAGGGGTGGCATCCCCAAACTATGTCAAAATATTTGTTTGTTACATTATTACTGATATCAAAAAAACTAGCACTCTAGCTTCAGCCGTTCAAAAAATTGAGTTTTTAGGGCCCCATTTTGGGGGAGTTTCCGGTGGAGTTGCCCAAAAAGATTTCGGGAGAAATAATTGCGTTTGCAGCTCAACAACTTTACACAAAAATTAGATTTCCATGTTGTGTGGTTTAGGAGAAGAAGAACGTACAAAAATTAGGAAGAAAAAAAAGGAAAAAAAAAGGGAAAAAACCTCATCGTGGACAAAAGTGGGTTTGTTGGGATGAAAAGGTATCTTAAGACACACAACCGTGTGAAACATTTTTTGCCGTATTTAAGCCGTTTTTGACTGAGACCGCTTTTTACGCCAAGCTTTCGGGGCGGTTTTCGGGTTCTAAAACCAAAGTCACGTGATCTATTGCTTTGAAATTTCGTGCAAACATATAACTCATTAATCTCAAACTGCTGTCAAAATTTGATGTAGCTAGATCAAACGGTTCTCGAGTTATAAGCAAAAGTCTGAAGTTTAGCACTCGTCAGTTGGAAAAGGACCGAGTAAAAACAAAGGAACACGCGACGTAAACCTCGGTCGTTCCAATTGAAGCAAAAAATATCAAAAACTACCTGGGAGTTTGCCAGCAAACCCAGTGAACGACCGATAAATAGCTAACGCTGTGACGCTCATAAGTACTTTTTGTCTGCCATAAAATGAGCAATTATTAAAAAATATCTGATTATGGAACTTCCAGAAAAGTAAAGTCAAAATATTTGTTAGTTAAATATCTTCTGATATCATAAAACACTGGCATCCTAGCTTGGGCCGTTCAAACAATTGATTTTTGGAAGTCCATTTGGGGGGTCCCTAGGGGGTGGCACCCCCAAAGTATGTCAAAATATTTGTCTGTTAAATATCTTCTGATATCAAAACAGACTGGCACCCTAAGTTGTGCCATTCAAAAAATTGATTTGGGAGGGTCTGCAGGGGGGTTTCACCCGGACACTATGTCAAAATATTTGTGTGTTGAATATCTGCTGATATCAAAACAAACTGGCACCCTAAGTCCAGCCATTCGAAAAATCGATTTTTGAGGGGTGTATTTGGAGGGGTTCCCGGGGGGTGGCACCCCTAAATTATGTCAAAATATTTGTTTTTTAAATCTCTGCTGATATCATAAAACACTGACACCCTAGCTTGAGCCGTGGAAAAGATTGATTTTTGAGGGGTCTATTTGAAGAGTCCCTAAAAGGGTGGCACCCCCAAACTATGTCAAAATATTTGTCTGTTAAATATCTGCTGATGTCATAAAACACTGGCACATTAAGTTAAGCCGTTCAAACAATTGATTTTTGATGCGTCAATTTGGGTGAGTTCCCGGGGAGGTGCACCCCCAAACTACTTCAAAATATTTTTCCGTTAAATTTCTGCTGATATCAAAACAAACTGGCACCCTAAGTTGAGCCGTAAAAAAAATAATTTTTAGAAGGATCCATTTGGGGGGTCCCTGATGGGTGGCACCCCCAAATTGTGTCAAAATATTTGTCTGTTAAATATCTGTTGATATCAAAACAAACTGGTACCCTAAGTTAAGTCATTCAAAAAATTGATATTTGTCTGTTAAATATCTGCTGATATCAAAACAAACTGGCACCCTAAGTTGAGCCGTAAAAAAAATAATTTTTAGAAGGATCCATTTGGGGGGTCCCTGATGGGTGGCACCCCCAAATTGTGTCAAAATATTTGTCTGTTAAATATCTGTTGATATCAAAACAAACTGGCACCCTAAGTTAAGTCATTCAAAAAAAAGTCAAAACATATAACTCATTAATCTCAAACTGCTGTCAAAATTTCATGTAGCTAGACCAAACTGTTCTCGAGGTATAAGCAAAAGTCTGAAGTTTAGCACTCGTTAGTTGGAAAAGGACCGAGTAAAAACAAAGGAACACGCGACGTGAGCGTCGGTCGTTCCAATTATAGTTCAATTTTAGCTTTTGTAAACCACTGGAATTGGCTGAATGATTCACCGCCTTTAAAGCTAATAAAAACAAAAATGTTTGCAATGTTTCGTTTGGTCAAACACGTTTTCAAGTTTACGATCAAAGCTCGTGACATATGACGTCATCACATTGATATAAGCAATTTTTGGTTTGGAACCAAAAACCTAATTCTCAATTACAATTTTAGCCATCAATATGTTCATTTTTTCAAAAACTTTGGCAATGACGTCACCAACTTCCAAGTAAAACTTTTAAAACCTGCACTTGAAAAATAATTTTTATTCAAAATTTGGCACTTTTACAAGTTTTGAATTGGCTGTTGGATAGTAAAGGCTCTTTGACACTGGATGGCAGACTTTAAAAGCCAAATAGGGAGAAGTACCATGTCCAAAACATCGGGATTTTTTGGTGGCTCAGGACATGGTACTGTGAGTGATCGTGCCAAATTTTAGCTTATTATAATTTTTTTCTGGATAAAAGCTATTTCTACGGGACTAGTTCGGTAGAAATACGACAAAATACATGCAAACCCAGAAAAAAATTTGTGATAAGCTGAAATTTGGCACGATGACTCAGGACCAAGTCCTGAGTCACCAAAAAAAACTCCCCATGTTTTGGACATGGGACTTCCTCTTTTTTCGACTTTTAAAATTTGCCATCTAGTTCCAAAGAGTTTTTACTGTCCAGCAGCCAATCTAAAAGTTATGGAAGAGCCAAATTTTAAATCGTAATTGATTTTTTAGTTCAGATATAAAAAAATTACTTGGAAAAATTGATGACGTGATTTTTGGTGACGTCATTGCCAAATTTTAAATTTTGGAAAAATGACATATGCTGTATTGATGACTCAAATTGTGAGAGGTAGCTGTTTGGCTCCAAATCAAAAATTTCCTTAATCAAAGTGATGACGTCAAAAACGTTTTTTTGATGACGTCATCTGTAAAGAGTTCTGGGCCGACATGACAGAACATGCTAGCAAGCTCGTAAAGGCCATTCTTGCTCGCTAAAAAGCGCTAACGAACAAAAAATCTTCGTAGACAAACTGCCGATTCTGAGCTGTCTCGCCCAACACACGTTAAAACTGCTCGCTTGAATTTCTTTGGGAGATTTTGTAACTTGTGT